>SWCR01000005.1:1255354-1812082 GCA_007556565.1 Elsinoe fawcettii | reverse complement strand
AAGATGAAAAAAAGAAAGAAAATTGACACTAGATGTCTAACCTCAAACCCCGAATTGACCTCTTGAAGATTTAGGTATGTCTATATTAATAGTAAGTAATATTTATTAAATTAGATAATTCTTTAGACTAGAGAATTTAGTTATTTTTTTAGGTCTAAAGAATTACCTATTTAGATTAAACTTACTAGGCTCGGGGTTATAGAGGGCCTTAGGCTCTTAGTTAATATTATCTATTATATCGTCCACTTCGTTATAGAGTTTATCTTTACTATCGTCTTATCTCCTTATCTCTAGCTATTATAAGTTTAACTTTAGGTCCTATATAAAGTCGCTAGAGACGATCGACCTATATTAGACCTAATATATATATTCGATAAAGAGCTAAACGAGCTATAGGAAATATACTATGTACTTCTCTATTTCGTCTAGGAGTAGATAGTATATAGTTATAGTCTTTTAGCTTATACTTAGACCCTTATAAACTCGTAGGACGAGAGCTACTCTATTATTTAAAATAAATAGGTTTTATAAAGAGTTATATAGGCTATTATGATATTAGATACTAAGTATCTTAGTACCTCTCGCTAGTTATCTAGAAGTTAGTTAAACTAAGACAATTAGAAGTTCCTTAAATTTAATAATATAGCTCTAGTAGGTATCGATATAACTAGGCTAAAAGTAGATTCTAGATGTACTAGTATCGTTACTTATCTCGGTAATAGTATTAGAGTATAGGAATTACTTACTTAAGCTCCTATTATTAATAATTCTCGATAAAAGGTAACCTATAGACTCTATTATATTATTCTTAGCGTCTTATAGGAAATTCTATTATATATCTAGTCGAGATAGGTCGTCGTAGAGCTCTAATATCTTAAACGAAGGTAAGACCTACTATCTAGAGCTATATTTCTTATATTTAGTATATAGTATAAGAAGGAGACTAAAATATAGTAGCTACGTAAGGTTATAAACTATTCTATATACTATACTATAGAGTATATCTATCGTAAAGTTAATTTTACTAAATATAACCTCCTAGTAATTATCTAACTACTTAACCTAACTCTATACTCCTTCTATAATTACTTGTCCTAGAGTATAGAGACGATAGATAGTATTAATTAGGTACGTATCTCGATCGACGTTTAATATATATAGGTAGAGACTTTCGTTCGCTATATCGTATATACGTTTATATAATAGATAATTATAAATAGTTATATATCTACTATAGTCTAGTAGATAGTATCTTTAAGGTCTATATATATAATATAGGACTACTACCTTAGATAAGGTTATAACTATAGAGAGTATAGACGTATAGTTTTATAGCTCTATAAAGTCGATATAGGTAGTTAAGCGCTTTTTATTAACACCTAAGGCTACTAGGCTATATAGTAGTAGACTAGCGAATTTATTATTAGGTAGTCGTTATTAGAGTAATAACATAATTAGTATAAGTATCTTTATATTAGTACTAACGACATCTTCTTTTAGTTTATAATCCTTTTATAGAGTATTTAATACTTTATTTTATATAGGTGTTATAAAGTATACTAGTAAGTCTAGTATATATATACGATTGTTCCTCCTCTAAATATAGTATATTATATACTAAAACTAATATATATACTTTTTAATAGTAGCTTCTTAGTATATAGACCTAGAAAACTATTACTAGTTATTTATAATATCTATCTCTTTACTCTAGACTATTTCGACTATAGTAGTTCCTATAAACTCTATATTAGAAACATAAAGTATATATCTAAGATATTACGAAAATGTAAGGCTAACTCTATAAAGCTATTCCTCGTCTATATAGTTCTTAATAGTCTAAATAGATTAATCTAGGACTAATATAGCTTTATATAATTATAAAATAGTCTTAGAATAATACCCTTCGAATAATTATAGCTAGTAGGTCCTAAATAACTATCTATAGAAGCGATTCGTTAGATCGTGTAGCTCGAAGGGTCTATTAGTAAGAGAGTATTATATAGCTTTTTAGAAAGTACTAAAATCTTAGTAGAGTACTAATTCCTTTTCTAGGGATGTTATACCTAAAGAACTATAGTATTCTAAAGATAGAATAAGTAGAATATATAGTCTTATACCTTTTATTTAAGAAGATATAAGGACCTTATAATAGTCTACCTTAATATAGAGTAGGTCTAGTATAAAGCCTTTAGGGTTAGGATATATATTATACTCTTTCTAGTAGACTACTATAGGTTTTAGACTATAGCATATATAGTAATAAGCCCTATTAACTAATTAGTATTAATATATAATACCTTTTTAAGTTTCGAGGTAGGGAATTAGTTCGTTAATAGATAGTAAAATTATAAGTTTACTATCATTTTTAACGATAGTAGTACTAAGATAAGTAACTATATTAATAACCTTAGTACGCTAGGTAGATAATAGAGAGTATTAGTACGCCCTAGAAAGATAACTTATAACCTACTAAGAGGTAACGAATGTTCTATATATAGTATATATTAGGACACCCTTAAAACGACGCTTATAGTATAGTAGGTAGAGCTTGTTATTTATAACCTTACTACTAGACTAGCCTATCGTTATAGCTAGTATCTAGGCTCGGTAAGTGTTTAAGAGTATTTTAGTAGATTTTAAGAAGATTCTATAGAGCTAAGAAAATGCTAAAAAAACTAGTCTACTCTATAGACTACCTATAACAAATTTGCTTTATATATTCTAATTATAGGAGCACCTCGACGATACGATCGTATATACCTAGGGAGTATATAGTATAAGAATATACCTAAACGATAGATCTATATTTTACTCTATACTCCCCTATAGTATATAGTTAAAAAAACCTCTAGGTGCCTCTAGAATAAGGTATGTATATCTCTAGAATTTAATATAATTTTCTACTAAGATTTACTCTAATTCTTTAACAAATTAATAGAATCTAGCCTTAAATTCTAAAAGGATAAGTGTTAGAATTTGGTTTAGATTTCTACTAAGATTTATAAGAATTTATTAACAAATTAATAGAATCTAGCCTTAAATTCTAAAAGGATAAGTGTTAGAATTTATTAATAAATTAATAGAATCTAGCCTTAAATTCTAAAAGGATAAGTGTTAGAATTTATTAACAAATTAATAGAATCTAGCCTTAAATTCTAAAAGGATAAGTGTTAGAATTAACATAATAATGCTCGACCCTTAATACCTCTTTCTATATAATAGTAATTCTTAGAATAGTGCTATTAGAAACTTTATCCTTACCTATATATATACCTTACGCGTCTTTAACACGCCTAAATTATATATAGTATTATAGTTATGTTATGTATGTATACTACTATCTAATGTACATAAATAGCTTTATATATAATTGAACTTCTATCCTATACGCTATACTCTACTATATAGATCTTCGTTTATAGTTGGTTAGCCTACTATTTAGCTTTACTAGGCGTAATCCCTATAATGTCCTCTCGAACTTTACTTTAAATTTCCTACCTTTTAATCTATTAAAACTCCCTACCTTTTAACATTTTTATAGTTTCGATATCGATATCTAGATGTCGATTTTAATTCTCTATAAATTAATGTCAAAATCATTATGAAAATTAAATAGGAATGTTAAATAGATATTAGTAAATTTCCTATGTAGATCTTCGTCGACCTTAGAGTTTTTTATATACGCCTACTACGTAGATATTAAGTATCTACGAGAGAGATAGATAATAGAACTATTAAAACTATATATATCGTAATATATAGAACGCCCTTTAAACTAAATACTTAGGTAAGGTTAGAACTAATTACTACTTCTCTTATAATATATATACGATATAGGATAAGTCTATATATTACATAAGGGCTCCTAGAGCTATACTAAGTCTTAGTATCTATAATATTAATAGAATCTAGCCTTAAATTCTAAAAGAATAAGTATTAGAGATATTAGCCTTACTATTAATACTTTAATATTACTAACTAACTTAGCTAGCTATATAGTAGTATATAAGAAGTAGTCCTTACTCTAGGTAAGTACTATAGTTAACCTTGTCTAGATAACAAACATTAGTATTACTAAGCTAGCTTAATAATATTATCTAATTATACTTTATTATCTATAAGACATATCTTCTCTAACTCTTACTCTAGTACTATACTACTATAGAAGTAGAACTACCTCGTTCTTAGCTTAGCTTAGGCTACTAGCGTAGACTATATTTAGACAGTTCGTAATAAATAGGACTAGGGTTACTAAAGTTAATCTTAGACCGAGAGGTATCGCACACCTATATATTAGACAGCCTACTAGGCACCTTCTATCATTTAGTGACTACTAAACTAGCTTCTATACCTACTGGCTTTAGCCCTGCACAACAATAGTGACAGCATTACTACGAATGCTGTCTGACCTTGTAGCCTTGTATCTGTACGTTCCTGGTGTGGTCGGAGCAGTGTAGATAATAGTGCCGTCATTACCTGAAGTTAGTCCAGCAAAGCTTGCGCCTGCAACGGGCTGGAAGTTGCCACTATCTCCGTTAGTACCTTGCACCGTAAATGTCGTCGTCTGCCCCGGCGCAAGAGTGACCGGAGTCTGAGTTGGTTGCACACGCAAGAAGAAGTTGACGTTGAAGGCATTGAATGCCCAGAGCAGCTCGTCAGTGGGCAAGACTTCGGTCTCGCAGCCTCCAGCTGCTGTAAACGCGTAGTTGTCTAGATGCAGTAGTCAGTTTTCCCGGTCTCGATACGATAGAGGATACACGTACTAAGTATGCCCCAGAATTGACTGCCCGTAGACGGCGTATCACCGATGGTCTGGATAAAAAAGTCTTGGAATTGGGTGCTGTAGGTCCCATCGTAACCAAAGCTACATAGCTTCGATGCAGCATCAATTGTACTGATGCCGTTGTTGAACGGCGCTGGATTGGCGTTGTTATTGGTTCCATCGCATCTGTGTGTTCCACCACTTGGAGTCGTGATGTCGCGTGGACCAGCAAGAATTTTCCCCTCATATATTGTTCCAAAAGCTCCTTCGATACGGAGATTAGTCCTGATGAATTGTCAATTGATGAATCTACTAGGGATCATCTCACCACCGCTTACACTGAGCAGCCAACTGCATCACAAGACGGAGAGAGACCATCTACTAGGTTGCCATTCTGGCAGTATGCTGACCCGCTGGCTGCAGGAGTTACCGAGGTGGTAGTAGTTGCCGTAGTCGTCGTTGAAGTAGTTGTGATAGGAGTAGTCGTGGTCGTCGTAGTGGTCCTGCAGCCATATTAGCATACATTTCTGGCTCTAGGAACAGCCACTCACGTCGTCGTGGTCGAAGTCGTAGTCGAAGTCGTAGTCGAAGTTGTAGTTGTTCTACACAACGATTAGTATTCTCCAGTGTCAATACCAATCACCATGCTTACGACGTCGTCGTAGTGGTCGTCCTGAATCAACATTAGCATGCGGAATGAACCTCTTTGGGGAAATTTGCTTACGTAGTAGTAGTGGTAGTTGTCGGCGTTGTAGTCGTAGAGGTAGTGGTCGTCGTTCTGGGACAATATCAGTTTTGAGACGCCGTCTGGAGGTATTCGCTCACGTAGTTGTGCTCGGAGCTACGGTGATGGGAGTCGTCGTCGTGGTAGCTGGATTCTATCATTTGGTCAGATCAGTTCCCCAGACCACAAGCATGCACTTACCACGTTACAGCTCTTAGCATAGAAGACAAATTTGGATGTGTCGTCTGAAAGATTTTAGTAGTGGTCATCTCGTCATGAGTGAGAAAAGTCGAGAGGCGTTCTTACCAGCACGATAGTTCAAGGGGAGGGCTGTCGAATAGAGATAGCAGGTGCCTTGACCGTAGGCGAATGTCTTGCACATCGATGCCCCTTGGCAGATGTTGGCACAGACGATCAATGAGCTTTGCTTCGTCGCTGAATAAGCCTTTGGTGCGTTCTTGTCGTATCCTTTCAAACCACAAAGACTTGACGAAGGGGAAGCGGCAGTTGTGGTCCTGTTTGAGGTCAGCACGCCAAACATAGCATCTCGCGCATCAAGAGTGCTTACGTGATAGCAGTAGTGGTTGTCGTTATGGCTCCTGGCGAATTTGTGACTGCGCTTGTAGTCGTAGTTGTAGGAGTGGTATTCATCGAAGTCCTCGATGTGGTCACTGTGGCGGGAGTGGTTGCAGCACTGTAGGAGTCAGCACCGTCTTGCCTAGACGGGGGAAGCAAGGACACTCACGAAGTTGTGGTGGCAGGCGGTGCGGTGGTCGTCTTAGTCGTCGTGGTGGTGGTGGTGGTGGTGATACATGCTCTGTCAAAGAAGCGGTAGGGGCTCTTGACATCCTTGTTGGTGTTGTCGGCTCTGAACAACGATCAGCACATGTCATATGAGTTTTTCGAGGAAACATACACGAGCACAGTGTAAAGCAGACATGCGCCGCTCCCAACGGCAAAGCTTCTGCATCGGCTGTCTGAATTGCACTGGGCGCCACAAGCAGATGGAGTGGCAACAGAGTCGCCCTTCTGGAAGAAATATGCCTTAGTCTTTGTGTCATATGCAGCGATGCTGCACTGCGTGCTACTCTGCCTCTTGATGAGGGGGTTTGCTGACGCCAACGAGAGGATGGCGAGGATGGGTAGAAAGTGCATGATGAGATGATGGACGAACGGGATACGGCTGTTGGATCATTCGGTGAATTCACAGACTTACTTTGATCAAGGGGTCAACGTTTGAATTATATGTTCCGCTCGACTTCCATGTCTCAGTGAGTATGACCTCGCACGGCTATCTGGATGTATGCAAAATTGAAGGCTGGAGGTTCGAGCCCAGTGTCCATAGCATGTACTGCAGGTCCATGCTCTGAGATCGTGGGATAGGCGTGTCTTTAGCGAAGGGGCGCCTTGGAGTTGTGGAGAAGAGAGTTTGTAGGATTTTCCAATAGCGGACAGAGGCGTTCCCAAGACAGATAGTCCCCACATGTGGGGAGTAGTGCATTACCTTTTCCAGTCAGTCTCAGTCGAAAAGAATTAGGTGGACAGCATGGCGAGTCATTCTCCATGCAGCATGACTAGGGCGTAGGTACCGAAGGCTGACCCCTAGCATGCGCCACGAAGAAATCATTTCCTGCTGTGCCGACCTTTGTCCTGCCCCTTTCCATGCACATCTCAAATCCCGACACCCAGAACAGCATAGAATCATAAACATGCAAGGTGCCGACACCGTTGCTGCAGATCTCAGCTCGCCACTTGTCGGACCTCGCGAGACACTCGGGCATACATGCAAAATTCAAGCAGACTTAGGTCACGGAACTGTAATGTTGCTGAGCCTTTCCTAACATAAGATTAGTTTACGCTTATCTCTGAACTGTACAATGCGGGAGATCATGTACAAGTAGCAATGTCGGATCCTGCGAGTCGTGGGGATGGGTTCTTGGCGCAGCAGTCCGCAACCGCCAATGCTGTGGAAGGAGGAAAAGGCCGCTCGGTAGCGCCCTTTTCGTCTTCTTCGTCATACGCATAATTTGTCAGGTAGAGCCGGATTTGAGGCCTCCTTCTTGTGGGGGGAAAGTGAAGTCTGCAATCTAAAAGTGTGACAGACACTAGCAGACCTATCCACATCGGCATTGTGACGAGACACATTCATCTCCTCTTTGAACAGCACCTAGAAGTCCCCATCCACATTCTGCAGTGTCAAAATCTACTACTTCTTCAATCTATAGGATGTCTGTCTACCCTCTCTACATATCTAAAGTTCATGTCACCTTAGAATATCTACCCCTATACACTATTTCTTATTCCTCCTAGGTATAGTTCAACTAGAAATTCGCCTATTAGGATTAGGAGAATCTCCTAGGGGCAATAAGCAAAAAAATCCCACGATCCATTATTTCCCACGTCAGTTTTCCCCCACACGGCCGATCGGAAAGCTTTTTTGCCGAACTCCGACTGCTGATCCTCAAAATAGTATATCCACGTATCTTATCTTTCTGATCATCAATTGCGCGTCGCGTGATCGCGCAACTCTGCAGATCATTAACGCGTCCCATTCCGTCGCAGCAGGTAAGTAAGAACACCGGTTCGTGTCTCTACGCAAAGTAGACAGCAATCTCACATCGTTTGTTCTGGGTCCCGTCTGTACGAGATGCTTTTGTCCTCTTCTTTGCAATTCCCATTTGTCCTAGCTCGCGAGTGATCATACCAGTAGAATCCGGACAGAAGTTGTTAGCAGCTGTGCAGACAGGCAATATGCTCTGGCCGGAAGATACACTGTTTTCGGCGTTTCAACATCTGCCGCAGTACCGCGTGCTGATCTGTAAGCAATATCACCACGCCGTGGTACCTCAGCATATGAAAAGGCACCTAAAGCATCATCGCTTATTTGATCGACAACAAGCTAAGCAGATTCTGAGCGCAGTCGAAAGACTTGGGCCAGCGCTAGCAAGGGAACCCGAGGCGGTCATCTATGTTAGTCCCAGAATCGACTGTATAGAACATCTAAAAGTGTCTCAATCAGGATATCGCTGTACAGCTGTGATCGGTGATGATCAGCAGTGCGGCCAGCTCATGGTCACAGAGTCGGGTATGATGAAGCACTGCAAGACTGCTCACGGCTGGAGGAACAGCAGGAAACCTAGCGGCTCGCACAGTTGACTGAAGCCTGAGCGGAACCAGATCTGGCAAGAATGCGGCCCTTGCCAACGTTTCTTCGCCATCTCGAATTGGCATCGCTACTATGAGGTCAAGACTGACCGTCCGGGAGCCGGACTCCAAGTTGCATCGGCGAGGGAGGATCTGCTGAATTCCCTGCTCGGTGAGCTCGACCGGAAGCAGAGTGCCACTACGTCGAGCTTGCAACACTCGGAGGAGACTGACGTCCGAGACGTGAACCCCTGGCTCGAGATGACAAGATGGCCGCGATACCTAAAGCGGTTACAATTTGCTGCTGTCTCACCACTAATAAGCATACCTCATCCAGACAGCGAGCCTCTACTGCACGAGATATCAATAAGCATTGACCGAATCGTGGAGCAGGCTTATGATCAATCTGCGAGGACCGCATCAATGCTTTCGATTAGACCCGCATTAACAGCTTTGTCCCTCGGCCCCGTTCTTTCGATAGACCATTGATGGTGAAATTGAGGAAGTCGACATTTCGCCAGTACAAGACGCTCTGGAAGTACCTTGTCTGTTTCGCGTGCCGCACCTCCGCATAAGACTACACCACTCATTTGAGGCACCGGCTCACGACCACGCAAGGCGTGCGTCTCGACAAGCTTCTCAGTAAAGCCGGCAAGATAGTGGTAGAGCGAAATTCAGCAGGAGATGCAGATAACCTGCCGGAAGTGCGCATCAACGTCGACAACGATGCAGAAAGTTTGAATGACATGGAAGACGAGCTCGACAGAGCATGCTTTTGCATCTCCGTTCTTGACCATGTTTTGAAAGGCGACCTGTTCGAGAGTGTTTTGGTCAGCTTCCTTGCCGTCTATGCGGTTGACATGAAAAAGTCGATCTTCATGGAGGCTGTTCGCTTTACACCTGTACTCTCTAGCTTGATCAAAATTGCACATATGCTCGTTGCTCAACAGGCGGTCGTCGCCATACGAGAGGGTGAAGTCGATGACCCAGCCGATATTTTGGATCAAACGAGGGAACGACTTCTGGTACACAGCAGCCAGTCCCCTTTAGCTTAGGCGCTAAAGTTGCGTATGTACGGGCGCTGCGTCCAAGACAGCACAACTTGCCTTGGTTACATCGAATGATCGGAAGATCAAGAGTCGGTCTCTTACAAGGACATCCAGCTAACGATGACACAACTACGTGGCTTCGTCTCGACATTAATGGGGAAAGCTCAGTCTAGATTGGCCTAACTATTCCTCATCGGCCCAGACGAGGGACTCAAAGATGTAGTGCCTGCACTTCAGCTAGGTGCGCTTAAGGATAACGCTGCCCAGAATGCCCGGGGTTTCCCCTTCCTACTGGATCGACGAAATGCCGATCGATTATTTGATGGGCAGCGCTGGCTTTTGTAACGCGTGATCGACAACGACAGCATAGCCGATGGATTCGTTAAAGTCAGGTCGGCGCAAGGGAAATTGATCTGAAAAGAAGGCACTGCACGCGAGTACATTATCAAAGTCGAGGACTTTCTAGATCTCCTGTTACTGCTTGTTCATGTGTGCAGCGGTCAGCCGGCGCGAGGTACTGAGACCCTGAGTCTGCGCCTCCAGAACACTGCAACACATCAGAACATCTTCATAGAGGATGGACTGATAAGTACAGTGACTGCATGGCACAAGGGCTACAGCGTGACGGGGTCCACGAAAACCATCCACCGATACTTGCCCCGTGAGGTTAGCGAACTATATGTGTATTACATCTGGCTTGTGCGACCATTCCGCGAAGCGCTTGAGCTTCTTGCTCTCGACAAAAGGGCCGAGTGGGGTGATCATGTATGGCGACTAAATGCGAGGCGGGACAGTTCAAGACTATCTGCCGCCCTAAAGAAGGAAACAACGACGCTTTCGCTACTCAATCTCACCATTTCAACCTATAGGCATATCGCGATTGCCATCTCCGGGGTGCACCTACAGTGCGGAGGTTTCAAACGCGATTATGGCCTAGAGAATACAACTAAAGATCTCTAGTCTGCTCACGGTTCGTGGACAGCGGGAACGATCTATGCGAGGAGACTTGAAGAGGCGCCGGGGCACGTGCAAGTACGGCGAGCAGAGTATCGAGCCGTGAGTCGAGAATGGCATGAATTTCTTGGGTTTCGCACAGGAGGCATAGCAAGGAAACGAGTACTCGAAGAGCTCGGGCATAGTGCGAACAGAGGGGGGCTATTACCGCCGAGGAAGAAAGCTTGCTTCTGACACGATTGTTGTCATTACTTATATATTTTTGCGTGAAAAAGGCGACTTTTTGAAGGTTATAGTATGACAGAAAAATTCGAGGCCGGAAGCGGAAAAAAAAGAATGAAGTCCAGTTGTTCCATCACTCTTTAGCAACTTGATAATGAGTCCCAGGTTTCTCTAGCCCCGTCTTTCAAACGAAGGTTGAAGCGTCGTCTAGGGTTGCCGCGGTCACATATGTAAGAATTTGATATCATTCGATACAAGGTAAAAGTTCATATTTACACATCGATTAAATATTGTTGAAAGTGTCAAAGGGTCAGGAGTTATGATAGTTTGAATGGTGGGTGTAAAGCTTCGGGGTTAGGTTTAGCGTGGAGTTCCCCGGTCGCGCAGGTGCCAGAAAATCCAACGTGCATATGTGTACATCAAACCCTAGCGACAGGCATTACATGAGATTAACACGACACGAAGTAAACATTGCCTCAGCGGCAGCGACAGCGTTCGCACGAGCCTTGGCAGACATCTACTTTAGAGTGGTAGCACGAGACTTGAACTTCTTGCAATTAAATTCTAGGATACAGTGTCAATCTACACTTAATCAGCAAATCAGCGTATAGTCCTACCTCCAGTAATGCCGTTCTTGTCGTTCTGGACGAACATGACCCGCGAAGAGTCAGACCAAGCCGTCGACTTGATGCGGTACAGCTGGTGTCACAGCGTTAGCGAACACCGCAATCCAGATATAGCAGGCCTCTTACCTTGAAGTGCGGATGGTCGATGTCAGGGAAGCGCATGACGCCGATGTCGACCACAGTCTGCTCGTGGCGCTCATGCTTGGCCCAGAATGCCTCGAAGCTGTCGACCGTCGCGCCAGTCTGCGCGACAATATTCGCGAGGACGTCAATATTGATCCTCGTGGACTTGATCACATCCTCGTCTTGGATCAACTTGTCAACGAACCAGGTCTTGACCTGCAGAGACGTGTCAGATCAATGTGTTGTACGGACGAAAATGCTACACGTTGCGTGCCCGGTCGACAATTGCAGCATCAGGCGAGCCATCGGTCTTGAAAGGGGCTGTGCCTTCCTCAATGATCTGGTCGGCGCGAATGATCCCGTCACCGTCAGGCTCAATCATTCCATTCTGCATCATTGCAGAGAGCACAGACTCCCATTTCTTGTCTGGGAGCTTCTCCAGCACTTTCATCGTCCCAGCGATCATGATCTTCAAGTCCTCGTCCAGGTCTTTTACAGCCCCTGTGCTGAGCTTTCCGTAAGAAGGCGCGAGGTCTGCGTGAAGGAATTCATCGCTTTTGGAGTCGCGGACATCAATCTATGGAATGTCATTAGTGGTTTCCCATCCACATCAAGAGGACCAAGTACCTTGTTGAAGTCAAAGTTCTTCACGAGATCGCCGATTTCGGGTGTCTTGCCAAAGATTTGGGCGAGATTTGGAGCGCCTTTGGGCAAACTGGGGGTAGCTGCTACTGCGGCTGCCATATTGATGACTTGGTGGTTTTGAGTAGTGATGATGATGTGTGATGGAATACTGTCTAGAATGGTGTGGTCTTCATCACCAGGCGGAAGAGCTCATCCTACCTATAGCTATGCCAGACCATCTTGTCCCTCACCGCGACCTCTGAGCAACGCCCGCCAGAAGAGTCAGCATGAGATTGACGAAGGTGGCTTATGCACCAACTCCAGTGCTCCTGCCTCAGATGTGAGCACAGTAGTCTATGCTGCGTCGTATCGAGCAACTTGTGACGCAAGCGAGTGCACAGAATACATTCGAGATCGTCTTACTCCTGCATACGCAGAGGGTGCTGGTCGAGATCGTGAAGGACTCAGCCAGCCTTATGAATAAAGCTGACCGAAGTTGCGTCCTCGCCATTGTCGTCGTTGAGGCTCTACCGGCTTCAGATCGAAGTTGACCAAGAAAAGTTGCTTACTACTGAGGCCAGACTCATGACTGGTTTCCTGCGACGAATTAGACATTGAATCGATGCAAATTGTTTGATTTGGCCTACCAGCTTCTTCAAGATTCCTTGACGAGAAGGCATCGTGGTTGAAAAGCTTCGTCTGCGCTGGCCTGTTGGACGGCCAGTGTGGTAGTACACTCGGCGCCGACGTCTCGATAACGAAGTTGCTGATTTACGATTCTGAGTGATCGTTCAATGGTCTTAGATGGTAGTGTGTAATGTTAGTTAGTGTTGAGTCGCCCTGGTGTTGGCTCAAGGTGGCCGATCGTCCGTGGTAGTATATTGCGGCCAAAGCTCGATCCTTCGCCAGCGAAATTGTACTGATGAGAGAAGTGTAGTTCAGAGCTCGTCGCACGGCCACAGCGAAACGACACAGATGTAGGTTATCTGAATCAGACGTTTCGAAGATCACCCAGGCAGATGTTGGGTTAACACTGGAGAGAGAAAAGTAGAAACTATCGAGCAAGGATCGGTGTTTTGACCAAGACCAAGGATGCTGAATGGTAGATCGCATTACCTTGACTATCAGCTCGCCGTATCTTTTCGACATTCTCGTTGACTGTTGTGGCTGCATGTTATCGCATGTCCGGGATCGGAGTTGATAAGAGAGGCTCGACCAGCATCTGTGACCAATTGCAGTTGTCACAACTTAGACAGGGTCTACTTGGCAAGACCCCGCCCTAATCGTTCTTCCGCGGCAGATCGTCACTCGACACCCACTGTCTCAAGTCCACAATCTCCATCAATGCTTGATTGTCAAAGATTTTCGATGCATCAACTCTCCTCATGATTCTAGCTTTTGCGCAGTGTCACGTCATGCACCATACGCTGTGTGATTCCGCACGTTCGCAGCTTTCGACAAACCAACCGTGTCGACATGAAAGAGAGAGGGCTTCGTCAAACGCCCAGTGGATCAATGTGGTGCAGATTTGCCAGATACAATGACTCTTTAGTGTGAGGAACTCTTCATATCTTCTACTCTGGCTGCACGCGCACTAGAGATATGTTCTGTCAACCCATACCTCTTTCTCGAAACCCTGGCCGAGGATATCACCAATCTTGATGGGAACAGTCAGCTGTGAGCTGAAATTTGCTCGGGCACCAGTCGCAGCGCCTGGACCGTAGTTCTTGTACTCCTTGTAGAAGACGTTGGCAAGACTTTGCACAGCGTCCCAAGGCGACCAACCTTCTGGCTTGACGACGTCGCTTATATGACTCCTCTGGAATACGACCCTGCTGTATTGTCTCCAAGGACGACCAAGGACAGTCGAGTTCGGGCCACTACTACCATTGATCTTAGCCTTGTTGAACACATAGAAGCTGGTATTGTTGGCGGCTTCGCGACCGTTGGCTGTGATGAAACCAGGCCCGATGGTGTCGATGTCGACCCTCTCGAACCATGCCGATGCTCGAAGACCGAAGATGAAGTCGGTGGCACCACTGATGAACGATTTGGCATAGATCTGACGTCCTTCGTTGGCGTAGATGGTGTCTTGATAACCCGTAAAGTTGCAGCCATAGAAGCCTTGATTGGTCGCTTGCGCACTCAAGGCTAGAGCTTGACCATTCGTCGGAGCGGAACCAAATGTGTTGGCGATGTTCAGATTGTAGAACTTGACATTTTTCGACCACAGTCTGACGGTCGAGGTTGCATCATTATTTGCGAGTCCTGGTGTCGTTCGAGACAAGTTTCCAGTGATGGTGACTTGATTATCCTCGTACGAGCGAGCATCGTAGGTATAGCCCTGCACGGTGAGAGGTCCGCTAAGGGGAGGGATGTAGACCTGTTCGTCGTATGTGCCTGGGTAGACGAAGATTGATTGTGCTGAAGTGGTATTTGCCAAACGAGACACGGCTGCGCCTATAGTCAGGAGGCTATCTTCGCGAGTCCCGCTCGAGTCCACGATCAATGCGCCGAGTGGCGGACTCGTGCGTGCATTCCTAGGATTTGCTAGGGCGTGGGACGCCAAAGCCAGGAAGAATGTAAAGCTAAGTAACATCTCGATCAATTCGTTTTGACATCTCGACGATACTGGAGTGCCAATCTCCTTTATATTGCTTTATCGGGTCTGGGTGTTCGGCAATCTGCACCGTCGACCTGGTCGTCGACGGCAAATATTGCAGAGATAAATTTCCCCACGATGCTGCCATGCGGGGAAACGCGGCGTGGCACCAGATCGATTTTCCTCCAATGAACGCAAGTCATATCCCTCACCCTAGTACTTCAACTTTGTGCAATGAAAAGAAGACAGAGCTGGGACATCTTGCTTGGAATCTGATTCACTGTTAGAATGTGTCTAGTTACAGCCGTTCATGTATCTTGCGTCATGGCTCATCAACACTGCGCGTGTGCACCTCGGGTCCCTTGTCTACCATCGATTCGTTCGGAGGGAACATCATGCTGAAGCGATCTTGCAAGACTGCTTGAGGCGGTACTTGCAGTTCTTGACCCTGTGAGATGCGGTCTTCCCGCCAGTCATATGGCTGTTCAATCAGCACACTATCACTGAACACACTGTTCAATCTCCACAGGATCGTCGCCATGCTGATCGTTCCAGTCGAGGCTGCGGTCTTCTTCGATACTGATTCTTGAGTCCTAGACTGGTCGACTCGTGGATGCCAAGTGACTTGAGGACCCCATCGTTGCTGGTAGTAGTCGAGCGCAAAACGGCCCAGTGGTCTGAGACAAGCGATATTGGCACACATTATTCCAATGCCAGTCTCCAACTGAGTCCACACAGCGCTGTACACTGTCTTGGTGAAGGAAGAAAGTTTGGTCGAAGGTGCGAGTACAGCGAGCCGGATGACTGAGGCTACGCTACCAAAAGCTGCAAAGCAGACAAGCGCACAAGCTAGAACTTTTGTCAATTTTTTCATCTCGGACTTTCGAATAGCGTTGACAGATAAAATTGGAAAGACCAGGTCGGTGACTACGTTCTGAGCGCCCCAGACTCGGCCCAGGTTCCGATAGACTGGAAAGATGGGACAATCCTTGAGGTTGAACAGGTAAGATACTGCGGCGCATGTTGATATCCCAATGACGAAATAGGTGACGCCGAGGATGACAGGAATAGCAACTGCAGTGATGATAGCGATTCTGTGCTTCAAATGACCAGCGAATATCCGATAGAAGAAGAAACCCAACGAGATCTTAAGCAGCGTCATAGACCAAATGTATAGCATGGCAGAGCCAAGTGCAAACTATCCTCGTCAGCGTTGAAGAGCCACGCAAGAATGTAGCACTTACAGCTTTTGCTTCAGCAAGGCCTGACTTGTTCCCATGATAGAGCGCACCGAGCGGCTTAATCGCAAGCCAAGTACAGATGAGTCCAGCACATGCCGCGATCTATTCACTGTAAGCTGGGGCCATGGTGAAAAGTGGAATACCGACACTGGCGAGAACTATGGCAAGGTCGTCGTAGCCAAAACGCCGAAGAATGATCGTCCGAGTAGCAAGTCGAAGTAGCAGTGTGAAGACCGTCAAAGTGAAAAGAGCTTGCCCCAGAGGTTGCATAACTTTAAGGGCTGCCAGCTCATCACGTGAGAATTGCGACATGATACACTCCTTGGTACGTCCGCCATCCACTCTTCCATGTACGTAAAGCGTTTGTCGAAGATGTGAAGAGGTAGAAGGTACGACTGATCGCGACGCCCACGAGTTTGTAACGTGCATGGCAATGTGCTCGGCATGTTTGACTAGAATCAGCGGCGTCGTTTGCGCCTGCTCAAGGATCTACCGGACGTTTTGCCATGTGTGCTCGACGGAAAGTGTCTCATTCCAGGTAAGTGGGGTTCTGTGGGCAAGTTGTGACGAAACAGGTGATGGTATTCCTCGCGGATGCGCAAACTTCGTTGTTACCGGTGGCAAGGCCGGTGCTACCACATTCGTTGCTATGGGCTTACTGTCGACGGCACAGCGTTTGAACGTTCGAACGAATCGTCTTTACGGCATTTGCGCCTGGTCAGGTCTTCCAAAGATAGATGTCGCGTTATCATGGAGGCGATGCGCATTTCCAAATACACGTTGTCCAGAGGCGTCAAGGATAAATTCGGGGCTATTGTCAAAGACATGTGTAGACCAAGAGGCAGTGTTCAACAAGATGCTGACCTGAACCAATCTCTGAAACGCTCACCCATCATTCTGTTCAGGTGCTACCGAAAACGTTTGGTCGCACTCAATTAGCCTGATTATCAGATCGAAGCCTCGAGATCTCTTGAAATTATGAGCTCTGCGTAGCGATGGGTAAAATCGGACGGCACTGCAAGAGCTGTTCATAGTAGAACGGAAAATTGGCCGCAAAATAGCGGAGAGCTCGCTCGTATGGAAGGGAACTCTTCGGGAACGTGGCCGATTTCGCACAGACGCGGGGGCTTTCCAGCTGGCCACCGGACTCTCCACATTCCTTCTTACGGTAATTTTCTCTCGCTATTAAGGATCAGCTTCTGACTCTTCAGACTTCACGCCACGGAGTTATGGCTTCTCGATCGCAGCTTTAAACTTTGCCAAATCAAAAGTGGCACGTGGCAGGAGATCATATGAGAAATGGCTGACCAGGACACTGGGGCTGACAGACCCCGTTCGACGGGTTTTCCCTCGACTTCTGTCAGCTATCACAATGGGACAGTGATTACACGTGCTGTATGCACTGGATCAAAGTGGGAACCAAGATCAATCGGGAAGATTGAATGTATAGATAGTGACTATGGAATAATCCATGCTTCCTATCTGAAATGCGCCTTCCTGCCCTCAACGTCCACAACAGGGCCGAAGTAGGTGTTCTTTCCTTTGATAAAAAAGAAGACCAAGGAGACGATCATGACCACGATGAAGATGATAGGGGCCCAGTTCATTCCCTCAGCAGTAACAGGTGTGGCCTGAGGCCAGGAGACCCAGAAAGCAGCCCAGATACCAAAGAGCATTGCTGCGGCGTTGATGGGAATACCGAATCTGCCCAGCGAGAAGCGTGCAGGCGGAAGAGTCTCAGGATGAGCCAGCTTCCTCCACAGCAGACATCCGATCGACATGGTATAGCACAACAGGAGCGATAGGACGCCTAGCGACGTGATGGCGTAGAAGGCGACCGGACTTCCGATGTAGATCAAAGACAAAAGCATCGCGACGACTGATGAAAACCTCGATGCATTGACTGGAATGTTCCTCTTCGGGTCGACTGTGCTCAGCCACTTGGAGAAAGGTAGACCTTGATCACGAGCGAACGCGAAGAGATCTCGTGATACCGCAGCCAGATATACAATGTTCGAACACAAGAGAAGAAGTGTGATGACTGCAAGAAGACCAGACATCCAGCCGATCGACATGGCAGGACGAAGGACGTAGATGGCCGGGTATGTCGTGGGGTCGTCGAGAGCTTCTGCCAGATCAGGGATATGGTACGCAACAGTGACCATTCCAGGAAACAGGAGAAGGAAATTGATGATGTAGGTTGCCATCATGGCCTTTGGAATGGTAACCGATGCGTTTTTCACCTCTTCAGACATGTGTGCAGCCTGGTGCATGTGTTAGCAGTAAGTCAAGGTACACGCAAAAATAGACTGACCGTATCTACAGCGGTTTGGTTGCTGAGACCAGAAAGCTGACCGACGAGGATGGCCAGGCCAAGGGTGCTCCATCCGCCCTCGTTGGCAAATTCAGCCCACACCTGAGTGTGCGAAGCAGTCGGTGAGCTGACCCAAATCGGAACCAAATAGGCGAAGTATGCAGCAACGTGGATGGCAAACACCGCATTTTGCCAGTACGGGAGGGCCTTTGAGCCATAGACGTTGGCCGCGTATGCGACAAGCATGGATGCGATAGCCAGAAGGGTGCTGTGCCATGCCGGGAAAGCATAGTCCTCGTTGTTGAGAAGGATGATAGTTTGGATGATGCTACCAGCCAAAAACATGCCGACGCAATTACCAGCTTGCCATGCGATAGTGGAAACCCAGCTGCAACTTGTAAGTAATGTTCGGGTGAAGGGACATGCCATCTCTTAACTTACCCGGTGACATAGCTCAGGAATCTTTGACAGCTCTCCGGCGCAAATTCACTGACCCAGTGATATTGTGCTCCAGCAATAGGAGCCATGGAGGCCATCTCCGCCATCGAGAGATAGATGGGGGCGAATCCGACGAAGCACCACAGTGAGTTCCACAGCAGACCGGCTCGCCCACCGTCGACAAGCGCAGGCGTTATCAGGAAAAGACCGAGTTCCCAACTTGCTGTCGCTATAGCTGTGAAGGATGTAATGGAAAAGAAGCGGAAGTATCGAACAAGCTGCTGCTCTTTGCCCATGCGGCGCATGTTTGCATGATCCGCGGCCGTGGACTTGGTCTTCTCGAGTACCGCATCTTGAGCTTCGAGCGAGGATGACCCTTCACCATCCAACTCCTTGACTCCGGTGGCCATGGCTTCCTTGTTGGCGTGCATCGTAGTGATGCGATCTGTCCTGTCCGTCAATTCCACATCCTCGTGTCTCTGCATCTTGTCGACCAAGTCAACAGGAAATTATTGGGCTGGTGAGAATTGACAAGATAATGCAAAGATCGAGCACGACGAGGTCAATGAGAAAAGTAGATGCAGGGAGCAGAAATATCAAGATCCATACAAAGATCCTCGCGGGAGATGCGGCACAGCAACTATTAGCATGAGGCGTATTTCTCCTTCCCCAATGGTCAATCGTTGTAGTAAGAAGATCGGCAAGAGCGCTTTGCTTGACTCTTGTATGGCTGATCTAGATCCCATAGCTGTCGCAGTCCAAGCCGCAAGCGAATATTTAGACGACAATGATGCGCAGAAAATTCTTTGGCGAAATGAAGAGGCGGTCCCCCACGGCACGTTAGTATGCCGCGAAGATGACTACCGTGTCCGCCTGAGGGGTAGTCAACTCACCAGTATGTTGGCGCTGACTCGATCCCATGATTCTGGATTTCAGGGAGCTTGACCCTGGCTGACAGGTGCATGAGTGATTGGTGGGGATTGGCGGAATTGGCAAGATGGACGATCGTGCACAGAGCTTCGCAAGTCTTCGCCTCCCCATGTGCTTTGTCCGTCGTGTTTAGATTGGTTTCACTGACCAATCCGCCACTAATTTTCGCAGTGTTGGAAGTCGAAGTGCGAAGTCAGCCAAGCTCTTCTGGTTGGACAAGTTTACCCAGGCGTGCGGCCCATGGTTCGGCAGTGTGATTGCCGTGCCAAAATTTGTACGGCGGACCAAAGCAGAATAATGCTGGTATCCTGACTTTGCGGCAATCGGTGCGATCAAGCCATGGCTGTACTGGCAGAATGTTATAGAAGGATGTTGGTCCCCGTCTCGCGTTTAAACTTGGGTATCCTGCTCTGGGCTATTTGATCAAATGTCTGATACTATTGGTACGGGCAACACAGCACCTGGACTGACGACAGCGACCGTTTTGTTTTTCGTTTGGGCGTCGCTATCATATGTTATACGACTCTGGGTCAAAGCGCGAGATGGCAACACCTTTGGGAAAGACGATACCGCTATCTCGTTGGCCGCGGTAAGTCAGCGAAAATGATTTCTGAGACACGCCATCTCTGACCAGCATAATTATCAGCTTGCCTCTTTAGCCCATGTTGTTTCTGTCTGTTGGGCTATACATCGTGGTTATGGCGGGGACTGGTCGATTCTTGATGGACATGCCCAGTCAGCAATCTGCAAGGTACGTGAAGAATTTGGACGATGCTCGACGTGCATCAATGCTAATTCGTTTCGTGCACAGGCTTTCTTCGCAAGTCAGATAACTTACGTCGTTTCAATTGGGCTGTCTCGGATGTCGATGAGCTTTTTCTCCGAGCGGTTCCTCACACGAACCACTCGGACCAGAATGCTGGCAAATGGCTTGACAGGGGCATACGGATCGTGGACGGTCGCATCGACGTTGGTGGTCGCTCTCCGTGGACAGATGAACGAACCCTGGGGTGTGACAGATGGTTCTACGACAATGGTTAGACGCAATCTCGAGATCGTGCGCATGGACCACTCACTGACTACTATCAGTATTTCCGATGGCTTGGGATCGAGGTCACTGGGCTGGCAATCGACATCTGCTCGGTGGCCATGTCCACATACATGATCTGGGGCCTCCAGATGCCGATCAAGAAGCGGCTTGCCGTTGCTGCTATCTTCTGTAGTCGTCTACTGTATGGGTCGGAACAAGCATTCCTATAATACTAGCTGACATGATCAGGACTATCGGCCTCGTTGCACTACGTCTGTGGAAGCTCCGCCCCTTAGCCGACATAGAATCGACAGGATCTCCTCACTCGGCTCTCATCTTCACAGAGGCTGCCATGAACGCCACGTTCCTTCTTGTGTCGGTTACATGTCTGAAACCATTCCTCCAACCGTTTGCCCCAGGTGTCTTCGTTGCTAGTGCCGGAGACGCAGGACTTTCCGCCTTTAGCGCGGGATTGAAAGGCTCAAGAGCAGGGGCACATGAACTCAGCACGGGACGTTCCAGGTCTGATAAGGACGTCGTTCACGAAGTTGTAAGACAGCATGGCGTCGATGAAGATAGTGAAGATGAAAGGGTCCTGATATCGCAGTCAGGGACCTCACCGAGGGCATGGCGGCCAGACCAAGTCGGACATGAGGTCGAGGTAGGACCAAAGTCAGCGGATCAGCTTCATCGGACAGATCACCGGGGAATATCGATGACACAAGGCTGGACAGTCAGCTATGATAGATCACGCTGACCGAGACACTAACATCGAGTCGGTCACGCCACTCCTGCCTGAGAAACAAAAGATTGCAACAGAACTTTGTAGATGGTAGTGTAACAGTATGCTGCAGGATACGGACACCCAAAGTGCCGCCCTACAAGAGTCTGCCTCATTGCAAGTGACGTACCAGTGATCACGGCACAGAAGATTCCATTGGCGCACAAGTCGAATGACCTCGATTTGTCCTAATCTTCAGTACCAGATGAGTAGCTGAGTCCTCGCCAATCAGTACTTGCTATACGAACGGATCTTGAACGAACTTCCAGGTGGAAGAATCATACAGGATGAATAACTCAGCTTCTTTGACAGGTCGAAGACATGACTGAACATTCCAGTCTCGCAAGTGTATGGCGTTCTTTGCATTCCCTTACTGCTTCACATGACCAAGGCTGGACAGTCAGCTATGACAGATCACGGTGAGCGCCACGGGTGTCATTGGCTCGTCGTAATTTCACTATCAAAGGTGTGACATATAAAGGTGGTCCTAACAGAACTGTCTGATTCAAGTTCATCAAGCTCTGCAGTAGATGCTGCTATCCTCGGAGATAATCATTATTCTTTCGCCCGGCTTGCTCATCGCTATCTGCCCTCGCTGTGCCCCGCCCAGATTCACTCCTCGACGCCTTGCCTGCCAGCAATAGACGTCGTCTGATCGCGCTCAAGAGATGTACCTCGCAGCTTTCAGGGTCGCACCAATCTTCTGGATGATGCCTCGCATGACCTTCATGTTGGTACTATCCTTGAACCCACGAGTCTTCGCCTTGTAGTCCTCGACCATGCAGTTCTGCGCCTCGAGGATCCAGATGAAGACCTCCCGTAGCTGACCAGTACGGTACAGCCTGCCCTCTGCCTGAATCTCCCAAGTTGTCTTCCACCAAGGTCCCAAGCGTATCAGATGATTGGCGCCTTGAAGATTGAGACCTTGTCCACCAGTAGCACGGGTCGCCAGCATGATTCTGCACCCTGCGCAAGGCTTGTTGAACTCCTCGGCAATAAGAGCTCTCTCGGTGGGATGTACACGTCCGTTATAGTAGCTTACAGCAGGTGGATCCTCCATCTTGCTAATTGCAATGTCCACCACCACCAAGTTGAAGTACCCCTCATCCATGATGATGATGTCTGCATCAGGGTCTCTGTCTCGGATATAGTCAACGACTTTAAGGGCGACGTCGATTCTCGCCGAGCGCCAGTTCTCGTCCTTCCTCAGGTCGCGCTTCCAGTCTTCTACCTTCTTCAGATCGTCTTCGGTAAGCTCACTGGTCCCATCTGCATCAGGCTTCTGGGCTGCATTTGTCTTCCTGATGATAGACATGATATTGACCATCATGGGATGGAATGCATGCTGCTGAGCTTCGGTCAAGGCCTTGAGATCCGCTGTCCCGTTGGCTGTGCCACCGGAACTCTTGCCAAACTTGCTCTTACTGCTTGCTTTGCCTCCGATTGCCTTTCGTCCTGCAGCACGCCTTGCCGATTTCGAGGCACTGAGGTCTCGCCTCGACTCTTCGTACTTGATGTAACAAGCATCGGATGCCGCTTGATCCTCAGGAGTGAGCTTGAAATGGACGACCTCTTTGTGGAGTGGCGGTAGGTGGCGGTTGACGACTTCTGGATCACGGCAGAGTGTAACCGCATCCATCATCTGGATCATCCTCGTAAGGTAATTGTCGCGGGGTACGCCCTTCTGCGCCTTGAGTTCTGCAGGCACCTCCTTCATCTGGTATCTCTGCTTCTTCTTCTTTGCCACTTCGAACTTCTCTCTCTCCCGATCCCGAAAGTCGCGGATCTCCGCGCCCATGTCTGTGAATGCCAGCCGCATGTGGTACGGGCTGCGGATACTGTGATCTTCGAGTAGGGTGAATAGGGCATAGGAGTCCATCCAGGTGTTGTCCAGTGGAGTCCCCGTCATCATGAAACAGGTCTCAAAGTGCTCCCGCAGAATCTTTGTAGCCTTGTAAGTCTGGCTGAAGGAATTCTTGATCGTGTGGGCTTCATCCAGAATGAGGAATTGCCCACGAGGCACATCGTTCCAGAACTCGGAGAGGAGGGTAAGCTTGGGTCTCTTGGGTGGTTTGTTGGTGCGGCCCTTTCGGAAGTCGTCTATTCCCTGCAGAAAGTCGACACCACGCTTGTATTCTGCGCGTAGATAGCTATAAGAAGTGACGACGAGCTTGTATTTGAGTAGCGAACGAGGGCTGACATAGGACCCGTAGAGGTGTAGATTTGGTAAAGAACCCTGTCACAAAGTTAGTCAAGACTTCAGGGGCGCCGAGGAGGCTTACCGGCTCAAAGGTTGTCTTGATCTCCTGCATAACCTGCTGATTGCAAGATAGCGGACCAACAAAAATGCTCGGACCTTGAGTCGTCTTTTGCTTCAGCGCAACTAGAGACAATGCCGGTTGAGTCTTGCCCATTCCTGGTGCATCAGCCAAAATACCGCCCTTGGTAGCAGCTTCAGTGGCTCTCAGACCAAATGCAACAGCCTTCTTCTGGTGATCGTACATCTGGCGTATCGCTCCAGGCACTACCCCGTTGAAGGTTGCCTTGTAGTTCCCTTCCTGCAAAGTCGTTAGATTGGATTGTACAAAGACGACGTCTAAAAGCTTACAATGTGAGTACGATAGCTTCGCAACTTGGCCAGAAGCTCCTCCTCATTTGGAAACTCGCCCTCATCGTCAGAACCGACCCATTGATCATCTTCGTCGTCCTTCATAACAGTGTCTTTATACTCTTCGCCATCCGCGAGCTCCCCCTCGTCATCTACCTGATCTCCATCGTCCTCTTGATCATCTGCGCGCTGAGCTCGATCCTCCATCGACATGTCAGGACTCACGTCCATCATGGTACTTCCCGTCACAAAGTGCTTAGCAATTAGATCGGCTGCATATTCGCCTATGATCGGCTTGTCCTGACTCTTGAGGGTGAGCGCCCTCAGCCGCGCAGCAATGTCGCTGAACGGACGCGCCATCTTTCATCAATTGGCGTACCCGGTATTAGAGGACGTCGTTTCCGTGATCGCAAGTGGAGGTATCTGTAAGATGCAAGCCTTTGGGAAGTAGATTTCGACAGATAAGGCCGCGAGGTAAGCGGTTGGTGGGAGGATGAAGGTGGTGAAGTGATGGGAAGATGAGATGAGAGAGAACAAACCACTGCTGCCTAGCGCAAGTGATGTGTTGGCACCTGGTCGGCGGCATGTGATCTCTCTATTCGCTTCCATAACGTGTGAATATCCCACCAGCTTTCCCACTGAAATTTTCTTGCCTACCTGCAACAAATTTACACTATCACCACAACGATACCGCGCTTTCCTTTATTCCACAACATTTCTGAGCATTTCCAAGCGTAAAGACGACCTCCTTTATGGTAGATTCCGTCAATATCATGTGCTAATAGCGGCCAGCAATTAACATGCCTAAACCCACCAAGCAGGAGCCTGCTGCGGCTCGCAAGGACGACAGCGACACAAGCGACAGTGAGCTTGAGCTCGACCACATTCCTACTCGCGACACTCCCGGCATCTTCGACCCTCCTGCTTCAACTCCAAAGGAGAAGTGGGAGGAGCACGTCAACAATGCTCTCTCCGTCAAGCCACTGCCCCAGCTCAACGCTAAGTGGAGCGCAACTGTAAGCTAAATGAAAAGACACTCACGATGAACAAAAGGCACGACGTACTAATACAATCGCAGCGCGCCAAAGTCATGCAGGAGTGGGAGGTGAGTTCTATCAACACTTTAAACTGTCACGTTTCGGGCTGACCAATGGGAATAGGCCCGTCTTGGCGAGCCCGTCACAGCCGCATCCACCGAAGACATTGACGATGGTGATCTCAGCGATGGGGAGTGCGTTGCTGTCTGGGATGACGAAGATTACGACGTGGACCTCGATGAGGAGAGTAGTGAAGAAGAGGACGAGGAAGAGTCCGCTGGGGAAGAGTCGGCCGGGGAAGATGACGATGACACTTCTATTGGCTCTGAGGATTCCGAGACCGACGAAGAATGAGTTGCCGAGACACCATGCCACGGTAATAGACGACGTCTTTACAACGGACGAGGCAGAGCATGAGACAAAGTCTGAGGAGATAGTTGAGATCAATTCAACAGTGCAACCCGCTACATCGCGACTGCCACTATCTATTGTGCCTGTTCATCGTGTTTCGGCCTCCTTGCCAAGCACATATTTCAACGCCAATCAGTCCTTTTCATCGAGATCACTCCATTCCTCCTACGCATCCGCATCATCAACAATTCCTTCCCATTCCTCATCATCTCCAGCGACTTCCTCTCCCTTTCCCTCGCCATCGCGCCTGCGTCTCCCCGTCCCCTGACCCTGCCCCTTGCCAGTATCTCCACTCTCACCATCTTCCTCATCTTCCCCCTCGTCCCCACTGATCTCAGCATCATCTTCACCAAGGATATCCTCCAGCTCGTCCTTGTCTTCGTCTTCTCCGCTTGCTTCTTTGATGAACTTGGCAAGTCGTGCGCTGCGGCGGAGGCCCTTGTCTGCTATCGTAGTTAGTACATGCATCATTAGCTTTCTGGTAGTGCCCTACCATCACGCTTGTTCTTGCCGTCGATGCTCATGCGGTCCTCGTCCTCCGAGTCGCTCTCTTCGTGGCTCCCTTCTTCGGAGTCTTCGGCATGGAGAAAGGGGTGAGATGGGTTGATCATGCGGATGAACTCCTGAAGGTCCTCCTTGAGCTTTTGCTGTTCTGATATATCGACGTCCTCCTTTTGAGTCAGGCTGTCCAGCTTGCGATACAGCTGGCGCGTTAAGTCGACAGCAGCAGGCGGAACGCAGTAGCCTGCTGGAAGGGACGCCTGCAGGGGGCTCTCGAGAACGCTGTCGATGTCTTCACCGACCTTGCGGATGATCTCTTCCTTGCCGGCGCGGCGCCTGCCCTTTCGGCCACGGCTGGAGCGTTCTGCATCGTCGGCGGTGTCGATGATGAGGCTCAAGTCGTTCAGATCCAGCATCAGGTCGGTATAGTCGCCGTTCTTGATCTTAGACATGTTTTTCGGGCAGAGATCGCTTGGTGGCTTCTGAGGCAAGAGTGAGCACCACGATTACTATGAGATAGAAAGCGAAGGGGAGGATTAATTGTGGAGTAAGTGAGTGATGTAGTGTGAAAGAGATGGATGTTTCTCGTCTGCCTGAGAATCACGTGAAAGACCCGCGGTGGTCAGTGCGGCAGCTGGCCGTGTAAGCTGTCGCCGTCCGTTCATTCACTCTTCATTCACTATACAACTTCCAAAGCAACTTCAGTGAGGTCTGCTTATTGACCTACCTAAGATATCATCATGTCCTCATCAGACGACGTCGAAACGTATGCGTCCAGCTCCATATATGTCGACAACGCTGACAGTCCTCAGATCTGGCGCGCAGCCAGCGCCTCAGCCACCAGCGATGCAAACCGGTCAGCGCATTCCGAACGTCAGCACTGACATCGCCACCACCTTGGGCGGCGAGACCTACAAGATTGGGTACAAGAATCGTGTGATCGGCCAGATCCTATACCTGTGGGAGATCGATCCAGCAGAGATTTCTAAGAAGAAGAAAGAAGCGGCCAACAAGGGTGGAGGGCCTTCGAAGATGGACAGCTTCGATCCTACCAATGATGGTGCTGCTAGAGGCGGCAATCACAACGCTCCACTCCGAGATGAGCTCATCGAGGCTGCCAGGGCAATGCCACACCTGGAGATTGGCAGAGCAAGAGGTATTGACGTCCCACCAGCTCCCAAGGGTAAGAAGGGTCGTCCGAGTAACGCAACGACGGCGTCTATTGCGGCGAAGCCGGTACTACCGCGTCCAGATGACATGATGCGCGTCTGTGTCCCTATCACACCTGGTATCGCAGAGCAGGCCAAGTATGTCGTTGCCTGCAGACCGTCGGGAGGCCGATGCCAGACCAGAGTCATCGATGCGGAGAAGATTGCCTTCTTCCCTGAGCTCTGGGACCAGGTGAAGCACATTCCGAAGAAAGAACGCCGCGCCGCCATTGGCAGGCTATGCAGGACGACAGCAGCCATCGACAAGACCAGGAATGAGCGTCCACGCACCTTCACAGTCAAGAATCTCAGGGAATGGGCGTCGTCTAATTCCCACGGCATCACACCAGCCGATAATCTGGCTTCGACCATCGCCCTCCAGTGGTGGCTTTACCAGAAGACCGAGAACGTTGCGTACATCAAGATCATCAAGGATACAATCGCCAGCGCCAACCCTGACCTGAGGTATGGTCCACGCACCGTAAGCTCTGGAGTCGACAAGTACTTCTCTACCAAGGGCCGGTTCGACGAAGCAGCAGCCACGCAAGTCATCCAGGAACTCAAGGTATGTCAACCATATTGACACCTCCTATGGCCAAGATACTGACAATCACAGCGTGCCCACCCGGAGATGGGTCCACTCGACAAGGCTCTTATCTGTAAGGTCCGCAGCGTCATGCTGAAGCAGAAGAGACAGAGCGACCTGCCTTACGCAGGCCTCGGCTTCTTCCTGGAGATATGTGAGACCAGTGTGCCAGATGATCAGCCTATTGACAAGCTGAGCGTGGATGAGTTGACCAGTCTCGTGGACTCTGCGCTGGCCAGTACAGCTATCCACTGCCGCCACAAATCGACGTGGTCTATTCGCTCGACCATAAACGCCAAAGTCCGCGAGGAGCAGGAAGATGAGGGGGTTGAAGATGACGATAACATCAAGGTGCCGATCACCGCGCTCGCAGCGAACCTCGAGAGTATCAGGGATCAGATCCGTGCTGGTGGAGAGCTTGTCGCTGAAGAGCATGGAGCAGTGACGACGAAGTTTTCCAGTATTGCGGCGCTCATGAAGCAGATCTCGGAGACGTTGGACATCTACAGCGCTGGTGGCTTGTATGAGCAGCTTGGTAGCGCACACGCCGTGTGCAGCATGTCAGTCAACCTCATGGCTGCGGACCGCCTCGATGATGCTCTTGAGTTGCTGATGGCTATGAACAACGAGCTCGAGTGAGGTTGTTGCCAGCAGAAGCAAAGATAGGGGATAGGACGACGTCAATATCACAGTGGTAGGCAACAGTGTCTAGCACCAAAGCAAAGGATCAAGGGAAAGGGTCATGGCAGAGTGCATAGTCTGCAGTTGAGATAATGAAATACCTCTCACCTCGAAGTTCCATCAAGTCATATTCGAGATCTCCTGCTTGAGACCAGTGTTATTCCCATCTCCATACCGTAGTTAATGATATCCTGCTCACCCACACCCCCCTGAGCACATCCGGAGTTCCAGATCCTGCCTGCTCGCCCGCACACTGAACATTCCCCGACTGCCCTGCCATCCAACGAAAGGACGACGTAGTTACTGGCTACCTGGGGGACCTCTGAATCCACGACAACCGTGGTCGCAAAGGACCTCAGCCTGCGCGCTATCAATCCCATTGTGGAACTCGACCTTGACGTTCTGCACTGCCGCACCCATGAGGGCCAGATGGTGGTTCCACTGAGGAATTTGTCCCCATGGTTTGAAGTCGACGACGCTGAGCTCCAAGTCCGAAGTCGCATAATCGCGAAGATAGGCAACAGCGCCGCTGAGATGACGGTAATCTCTCCAGGGATGGTACAGATGGATAGTGAAGATGGTCTCGGGGGGTAGCAAAAGGGCGACGTCGAACCATTCCTGAGCGTGCTCCCTGGCCCCTTCGCGGTCGCCATGAGGTGTCCATTTGGTAGTCTCCCAAGTGTCCAAGCTCTTCCACTTCTCCCCACGGAATAGGGGTATCTCAACGCGAATGATGGTGCGCAGGTCGGGGTTGACGTCGAGATAGCCGCGAAGGAGGAGGGCAAACTCTTTGAGAGCCTTTGGCGAAACGAAGGTGAAGAGGACCTTGTCGGAGACCTGGCTGAGGAACTCGTGGAACTCCTGCGGCAGATCGCTCATGGGGAGGGAGAAGATCTGGCCCTTGCCACTGGATTGGACCTCGTCTATTGTGAATGTATTTGCCTTTGACAGGCGCGCCTTCCCTTCGTCGTCAATGATCATGTACCGGCGTTGTGCTTGCGGCTCATGGCCCATGAGGCTGGCGAAAAGGTGGTCCCACACCTTGTTCCTCAGCTCGCCAACAAGTTCTAGACCTTTCAAGGTCTTGATGGCGGCGCCAGCGGCACGGCCTCCGACTTTGCGGCGTTTTGCCGGCGGTGGCTTCGCCTCGGCCTGTGTCGGCATTAGTGCGGTACTTTGCAAGGGCGGGCTTCAACGCCGGCTCAGGATGTTTTTACAGCGGCTGCTTTGGCTGATGACTTGGCCATGTTGGTGAAGGTTTTAATGATGATTCGGGGTGTAAATATGTCGGCGAACCAGGAATACACGTCGTCTAATGATAAGATGCCTCGTTATGGCCGGTGGGCGGCTTGAGGTCGTTGTGAATGGCGAGAGTGTGAGTGACGGCAGAAGAAGTTGATGAGGAGGATGAGAATGAACATCAGAACATCAGAACATCACAATAGCAAGGCTCCAACGCCGTGGATGGCGGATCATAACTTCATTGCTCATTAATACTATGATCTGTAATCATATAGCATAATAACAACTACTCCTTGACCCTTGACTTTATATCGCCATGCCTTGTAACAAAATGCACATCAAACCCAGCTATTGCTTCTTAGCCTGCCCCTTGCCTCCACTCGTCAGCAATAGACGACGTCCTATCCCTCCTCTTCGTTCTCTCCATCACCATCATTCATCTCATCCGGGTCCTCCTCAACCTGTGCCTCGACCTCAGTCTCGGCCTCGTCTTCCTCTACGCCCTGGCTGGCATCCCTTTTGCGTTTGGCAGCTGCAAGTCCGGAGTGGATCTTGCTGATGTCCTTACCGCGTACCGCATGGCTTCTGCGCAGATGCGCCCTCAGAGAGAACCATTTGTCGTACTGTTTGGTATGAGCAGCATCGAGAGGGCAGCTCACAGGGAGGATGATTGAGTGCAGGTCAGTGTTGTGGTTGTGCAGCGCGTTCTCAGTTGGGAAGTCCTTGTTGCAATTAGACGACGTACTTTTGGTACAGCGGAAGACTCTTGCGTCGTGCTCCTGCTGCTGGTGACGGAGGAGTGCTGAGTCAACGGTGAACTGAGCAGCGCCACGGAACACCCTGTCGCAGTCTGGACAGCTCTTCACGAACTTGCCAGACACTCGAGCTTCTTGGTGAGACTTGAGCAGTGCGATACGCTCTGGCGTACACCCAGCCTCGTGCTCCAGAAGCTTAGACGTCGCCGGATCCTTGTATGGACAACCAAGATTCGCGTTCTTGCAAGGTGCTTCGAACATGGTTGGCTGATCCTTGCTGCCGCCGAGGAGTTCTCCTCGCTTGATGCTGACGGCCGCGGCAGCCGGACCTCCGCCATCACGGTGAATGTTGATGCGTGAGAGCTTGTCGATGAAGTTGATGATCGACCCATTGAGTAAGGACGTCGTCGATGGTGTCTCCTGACTCTGTGCAATGTCAAGGGCAAAGTCAAGCCCGTCGGCTTCCTCGCCGGTGAGCTCTTCTCCAGTACCTGCTCTAAGCACGAGATCACTGATCATTAGTAGCTGTGGGTCGATGGTATCGGCTGAGTCGATCGCGGGCTGCTTTGGGATAAAGAGTGATGATGGATCATCGTCCTCGAAGTCCATAAAGCCAGATTGACTACCAATGATGTCGAAACCCGGCACTGTACCCATGCTCGTATCGCCTTCTAGCAGGCTTGCGAAGTAATTGACGTCGTTTGATACCTCCGTAGGACCGTCCACGTTGTCACCCTGCGAAGCAAGTTCCACAAGCGTAGAGCCATCCATGGCAGCATCCTCGGTACTGTCTTCAGGAGTCTGCTCGATGAAGCGAGCTGCGGCCGCACGTCTGGACTTGATCGTATTACACTTGCTGAGCTTGCCAGCATTGGCTGGATCGTTGACGAAGGCGGTGATCTTTGCTGTGGGCGTAGGCTTCTTGCGGGTCTTTGTAGTAGCTGATGCGGACGACGACGTGCTGATGACTGAATAGACGACGTCATTTTGCTCAATCGCAGGTCCAGTCAGGTCGGGAGTGGTCGCAGTAGTGCTTCGACCGGACTTCCGGCGGGACTGGTCGGTGGAATCGGTAATGTTCGTACTTGTGCCTTCGCTTGTGGCTATGCTTGGAGTTGGTTGGGGTGAAAGTACGTCGTCCATTGCGTTCGCTGTAGGTGTAGTAGTCTCCTCGCCGTTGGCTCGGATTAATCTTGTGGCTGCGGCGCGGCGACTTCTGCTTGTCTTCGCATTCTTGAGCTTCTCGATATTGGCGGGATCAGCGAGGAAGGTATCGATTGTGGTAGTATCGATCCGCTTCTGTTTCTTGTTTTTGGGGGCATCTTCGTCAACATCTACCATGAGCCTCGGGTGAGAATAGACGTCCTCTAATTCTAGACGTTCAGCGAAGGTGGTCTTGCGAGCAATGCCCGTGTATGCTCTGGTGATGCCGGCCATGGTTGCACGTGCAGAGTGCTTGAGGGCTTCAGCTGCGTTGTCTATATTACGAATTGGTGCTATCTCGCTCATCTCTTGAGCACCACCCCGGCGTATATCGTGGGTCCAGAGTGTTTGAGTGATGCCTAGACTGGCGGCAGCGTGGTTGAGGGTCTTTCTGAGCTGATCTACAGCTGCGGAACGAGTAGGCTCGAGATAAGGACCAGTCTTGAAGGCGGAGAGGACGGGGCGATTTGGCTCGACCCATTGAACGGTCTTGTCTCTACGCTGAAGGGTAGTGCGAAGGACGTCGTCGATTGAAGAGCAGTCCTTGACGTTGCCGGTGCGTAATGCTTGCGTGATGAGCAGGGCCAGCATGCAGATGGGGCGGTGGTTGGAGTCTTTTAGACTCTCGACAACCATGGTCTCGTTCTTGCTGCCATTGGCTTTGTAGCCTTTGATGAAGCGAAGAGTAATCCAAGCCTTGAATTGTACGTCGTCCATTTCTGTGTCGGGGGAGCAGATGGTGAGTACAATGTCTCGATATTGCAAGACCTTGTTATCGTCGTAGTGAATTGACTTTGAGATGTCACCAGCCCGAGTGACAAGGGTACAGGAGGTGGCCAGAGACAGACATTGTGATACAGTGACAGACCAGTCGGAAACGCCCCTCTGTACAGCTTCTTCGAGGAGGGAGGTACACATCCGTAAGGTGAGCTTGCTGCCGATCCAGCGCTTCTCTCGGGCAGGTTCGTGGGTAATGAGCTCTGCAGCTTGGTTAACGAGGACGTCTAATAGAGCTCGGAGGGTATCATACTTTGCTCAAGGAGCTTGTGGAACACCGCCTTGATTCGTCTCTTCTCCCTGTCCGTGAGCTTGAAGTTGTCGTGTAGTACCTTGATCTCTTGCAAGACGTGTTTCAGACCATGCGCGATGGTGGTGTAGGCGAGCTCGGTACGGCCACCAGCATTAGCCTTCATGTATCGGGGCTGCGACAGCAGGAATCGTTCGATATCCTCGCCGCTGGGGCGAACGGTCTCGGCACTGTACAGAGGTCAGCATTGCTAGAGGTCATAGAATGGACGACCTACTTCTTGAGGAGCTTCGACGTAGTAAAGGTCGTCCAGGCTTGTCGCCAGTACGCCCGCATTCGCTGCGTACCAGGAGCGCCGTAGACAACAGTGAGCTCTTTCGACTCCTTCTTGGATCTCTTTCTGGCGTCTCTGTCGTCAAGGATGGCGTCGATGACCGATGCGCCAACGTGGGCCCAGGGGTTCGTCGGCTCTTCGAATTCCTCGTCTGATGATGAAGGCATGATGGGAAAGGACGTCCCCTAATTGCTGTCTGACAGGACAGAAAGGGATCGGAGTTGGTGATGGTCGGCGTGTCAAGGGCAGGGGCGGAAGCAAAGTTGAGCTTCACGGCCGAAGCTTTACTTACCAAAAGGGTAGCCGCTTTCGACTACTTGCACATTTTGAACATCTTTCCTTTGGCATGCATCATCAACATCTGAAGGGTGAACAATTGCATCAAAACGATCACGAAATGTGCAACAACAACATGGATGGCCGTCAATGCCTGCATTGGTCAATTTCAATCCCATTTTGAGATTGCCACAGCACGCGGGCTACCACAAAGCTTTCGAACCACAACTTCAAGGACACATGAGGTTGAAGGCAATGTTTGGAGAACTTGACTGTTTATGTAGACGAAAAGCAAATTTTCAGGGTCCAGCATTGCTATCGGGAATAGTCATCCTGTGTTATACCCGGGACGCCTTGCGTTCCTCTGCGTATTTGATTAGACGAGGTTTATTCCTACTAGTGCGTCAACGTAAATACCACTGCGCTCATGGAGGTGTTCACATTGAATCATACTACGGGGGAACGATTGCAGATTGCTTTAACGTGAATACCTGGATGATTGCGGCATCGTCGTTGGAGCAAGGGCTGTCATGGTGGCAGGCATGGATTTGTGTGTGGATCGGCTACAGCATCACCGCAGTCTTCATTTGTATGACCGGTCGAATCGGCGCCATGTACCACATCGGCTTCCCCGTTGTGGCTCGATCAAGCTTCGGAATCTGGGGATCTCTGTGGCCAGTTCTTAATAGAGCTGTAATGGCATGTATCTGGTATGGCGTCCAATCGTGGATAGGGGGTCAATGCGTATTCCTCATGATTGCGGCCATATGGCCATCTTTCTGGCAAAAGGAGTCACTGAACGCTCCAATAGCCATGGGAGGCACTGTCAACTACTTCATCGGCTTTATCCTCTTCTGGTTGGGTTCCTTACCGTTCATCTGGTTCCCGGTCCACAAGATCCGACATCTGTTCACGGTCAAGGCATTCGTGGCTCCTGTTGCAGGTATTGCACTCATGGTATGGGCACTGGTGAGGGCTGGAGGAGCTGGACCCGTCGTCCGACAAGGCGCGACCGCCTCCGGGTCTGCCTTGGCCTGGGCTGTTATTGCCGGCATTATGTCTGCAGTCTCGAACTTTGCAACTCTTATCGTCAACGATCCGGACTTCAGTCGTTTTGCCGCAGAGCCATCCGATGCGTTCTTGCCTCAGCTCCTCTCGATTCCTGTTGGCTTTGGCCTCACATCTTTCATTGGCATTATGGTCGGATCAGCCTCGGCTGTCATCTTTCCCAATAGTGGTCCGACGTGGAATCCTCTAGAGCTTATGCGCAAGTTCCTCGACGGAGGTGATCTCTACCCCCTGGGAAGCTCGGGAGACAGAGCTGGTGTCTTCTTCATTGCAGCGGCCTTCGTCCTTGCCCAACTTGGTACCAATATTGCGGCCAATTCAATCTCTGCTGGCACTGATTTGACAGCACTATTCCCTCGCTTCATCAACATCAGACGGGGCGGGTACATCTGTGCCGTGGTAGGCCTCGTCATTTGTCCTTGGCAATTTCTCACCAGCGCAAGCAACTTCACCACCTATCTTTCGGCATACTCTGTGTTTCTCTCGTCCATCGCGGGGCCAATGATCACGGACTATTTTCTTGTCCGACGTGGCTTTCTCCAGATCCGGGACCTGTATAGTGCAGACCCATACGGCCCTTACTACGCCACATACGGAGTCCAGTGGCGCGGCTACGTGGCTTACGTTTGCGGCATTCTTATCAACGTGGTCGGCTTTGCAGGAGCAGTTGGCACGCCCGTACCGATTGGAGCGACCTATATCTATCGCCTGAACTTCTTCACAGGCTTCATCGTATCTTCGCTGATCTACTGGGGACTGTGCGTTACATTTCCGGTCCCAGCATGCAGTCCCACTGGCAAGTGGCTAGAAATCGGTGGCGAGATCGACGATATCGTGCTTGCAGAAGGTGCTGATCCAAAGGACTCTCCGCATCTGTCTGATCACGAGGTTGGGAAGAAGAATGATTATACTACCACTGTTGTTTGAGAATCGAGCAGCCTATTGTTCGTTACGATGTAGATGGCACCACGAATCATGAATGAAGAATTCGACTGTACTTTACCAGCGCTACAAGTGCACCCGCTTGGGACCAAATGGAAGAAAACAACATGTACAATTGTGAAGGTCTGTATACACGACGGTGATCATGCTTGCTTACTGTCTAGCCTTCTTAACGACGTCGGCGATATGCGGAGCAACCATAATCTTCCAATTGTCGTCCTGGTAGTAGACCGTGTTCCCATCCTGATGCGTTTGACCCCAGGAAAGAGTGTCACCATACTGCCAGTACATATCACCACCTGTACTCAGGTCGTTAAGAGCGGTAGTCTCCCAAGCGTATTCGGTCGCGGCATCATTGTGGAATCCAAACTCCTCGAGCACGCATGGCTTGCCAGCGGCAGCGCACGCCTTACCGTGGTTGGTGATCCACGAGTTACCCCAGCTCAGACCGGGCGATACGCTCCAGCTCTCAGGGTAGAGATGGTAGGTGCAGTAGTCGATGGTAGAGATCTTGCAGTTGGCCTCAAAGTCAACACCCTCGGCATATGTGTATGGGTAGGTTCCGTCATTACCGGTAGCCTGACCGAAGCCCTCGTCTCCGATGGCGACCATGTGCTTGGCGTCGAGAGACTTGATGTAAGCCGAGGTCGTCTTGATCCAATTAGTCAATACGCTTGTGGCACAACCGTTGCAGCGGGGCTCATTCGCGAGCTCCCATGCAAAGACTGCGGGCGAGTTGGCATATCGTGTCACGACCGCCTTGATGTAGGCCTGGTATTGCGCTTGAGCCTTTGCACTTGTGTACCATTGTGCGTTGGAGGTAATTCCGGCATACCCAAAATACGCAGCCATACCACCATAATCGGTCCAGTTGTTGACGAAGTTGATCACCAGTTTGACATTGTGAGCAGCGGCAGATTTGACGACGTAGTCAAGGCGCTGCAGGCCGTCGGCACCAGTATTGATGGTTGCAACACCGTTGATAAAGGATTGAAAGTACACCGTGCCGGAGCCAGGGATGGCAGTCACATCGTTGAAACCCCAAACACGCAGAACCTTGATGCCAGCGGTCTGTAGATGAGACATGGCAAGGTCGATGTCATCGTTGTTGGTCAGGAAACCGATCCAGTACGAGTTGGTGCCGACAAAGTATTGCTTCTTGCCGTCAATGTTGAACAAGCTTCCGCTGGCTGAAGCGAAAGAAGTAGAGCCTCCGCTCGAGGTGGGCGCTGGTGCGGGACTCGCTTTGGAGGTAGTAGTCGCGGCGGGCTTGGTGGTTGAAGTCGTGGGAACCTTGGTGACAACACTGATGGCTGTCAACTATCGTTTCTGGCTTGCTGGATCAGCAGCAAGGACTCACGTTGTCAAGGTGTTAGCACCAGGTATGCATTGAGAGTAGTAAGGGTTCTGGGCTGAGCAGACGTATCCGCTCACACACTGGCTACCACCAGTCCAGCCATTGCCGCCACACTGGCCCCAAGCTCCAACCGTCTGAGCGGTCACGCCACTGAGGACTGTAGAAAAGAAGATAAGAGACTTCATACTGTAGATTGTTTTGTTCAAGCACTGAAGGGGTCATGGGCGGACCGAAGGGATTCGCAGCGTGTTATAAGTGAAGGACGTTCGTTACCACTGTCATGTCCACGAATGCAACAGGCATGGGAAATACGGAAGAATGACATCTCTGATAGTCGGTCGCATGGTCTGGCTGAAACAATCACGGAGATGCAACAAAGTGGGCTCAATCTAGAACTGTCATGGTCGTCAGTGGAGGATTGCAAATTCAGTGGTGGAGAGAAGTCGGTGGCACGAGAAGAGGCTTCAAGCGAGGGACGTGACATCCGTGGTCAAAACAGTAAAACCAGCATGACCGGACCCCCAGGGTTCACTTGCACAAATTACCAGAACATCTCTAGCTGCATGCGTCCTTCTGCGCGATATCGAGGTGATCTATCTTAGCTGGCTTGCCCCTTGCCATTTTTTGCTAGAAATTGGGTGGAACATGGGCAGCTCTGGCGACCGCAAGTCCTGTAATCTTGTTTGTCACAGGTGGCGCTCTTTGCGGAATTTCCGATGGGACCTGGACGTTCCTGTCGTTATCTTCATTCACAGCCATTGTTCATTCATGTACTCGTCCTGTTCCCAAGCGGCTTCGAACTATTACGGCGCTTCCCATTGCATCCGGAGGCTTCATACCGACAAGCTTTCCATGCCTGCAGATCAGTACGGGGCACTGGGAACCTTGCTCCGCGTCGCAAGATAATCCTCCAATTAGCATCACCACTATTCCCGCCTCCCTCTGCACAAAAGCAGCCCGTTCTATGGCAGAAGTTTGTTGGGTATCCGTACTTTGTCTCTAGATACAAAGTAAAGCTCTCGGCTCCATGATCCAGGCCAGGGTCATTGCTGTGGAGCTGCAGTGCCTCTCCGTTGGCGCTCGCGTATAATGTCCATCGAGCTTACTGTCCGCAACCGCCGAAATGGGTGAGGCGTCCATTTCATGCTTCGCATCCGTGTCTGGGAAACTCGGCCTCGCACTGCATCGAACCAATCTATCACTGCTTGTACTGTCCGGCGAGCGGGGTATGTTAATCTCCGCCATCTTCGAACACTCCGCAAACCATCAGCTGCTTTCGTCAAGTCCAAAGTATTCATATGGGATTGCAAAGCCCACTGACCACCTCGTCAGCCACTCAGAAACAACATGGATGATAAGGAGATCCTTACCTCAGCAACCACGTAAATCAAGCCTGCGCACATGACCGAGCTACCAAGCGCCGTCCCCTCCGCCCAATAGGCCAGTAAATTTGGAGTGTCGGTGATATCGTTCTGGGTGAAGTCGAAGTAACCGCCACGACCCAGCTCCCATGAGCTTGTGAGACATTCGCATCGCTTGTAGATACCGAAAGTCTGCGACACAACAATGTAAATCAGCCAAGCAGTATTGAGAAACTCTCCAAGAACCATAAACTTCTCGAGATGCTTTCGAAACGGGTGAGGCTCGAAGACCTCATACTCTGATTCGTTGAAGAAAGCATCTGCAGCGGCTTGCTTGAAACGATCTGAGTCTGGACGCTGGCAGTATTGATCTCCACCGTAGATCGCCTCCGGATCGCGCGGAGGACTAGGGCAGGGTGAAGGGTCGATTGATGTCGTGTGGCTATCCGATCTGACGTCTAGGTAGACATTCGGCTTCAGAGAAGGGTTGGCAGTCGAAGCGAACTCCGTTGTTCCATGCGTACCCTGAGGTCTGCTTAGCGCGGCGGATCGACCTTGTGTCCGCCTTCTGGCGGATTTGGTCATGACAGAATGGAACAGCCCTGGAATCTTGGTCCACTCTATCCACCAGACCAGGAGTTCCACAAGCATCAACAAAGTGGCAGCGACCACAAAGATCATGTATCCGCCGCTGCGACAGCCGAGCCCTACGGTCGGGGTATTGTATGAAATGATAAAGGCGCCAAAACAAGTCCCGCAGACGATGACGAATGCGCTGGATATCTGCCACAGTTCGCGCGGGTCGTACCAGATCAGGCCTTTTTCGACTCCGATGTGGCCCAAGACCAGGTTCGCTCGGGCCTCGTGCTCATTGCGCAACCAGTCTCTACCAGCCTGTGCAACGTAAATGTCCTCAATGTCGGAGAGAATGGGATGTGCAGCTCCATAATGCCAACGGACTCGACCTTGACCGGCGAAACCATTGAAGAAGACTATCCCGTCCATTGAAAGGGTCCTACACAGGCGCCTGATTTCTTCAAGCCCATCATCTACATTGCGTCCGCCGAGATCTGCTGGATCTCCATTTCCATCGAAGATGAAACCACTCCGTAGCGTGGCTTTGTACCTGTTGAAGATATCGTCGTCCAGCAATGCTTCTGCAGTAGATCGAATCAGAGCATTGAGGTCCGCCATGTTACCGTCAGGATCCGTAGGGTTGCGGTCGACGATGGAGCAGAGTACGAGTACAGGGAGCCATGCAAGAACCAGTCCTAGTGCCAAGTCGTGTGCAACAGAATTCTCACCAAGTTGGCCAAAGGCAGACTGAATCGACAGCCCAAGCGCAAAGAGAAACCAACCAGTAGAAACAAAGACTGGTACTATCCCCCTCCTTCTCCGGACTCGCAGGTTCTTTGCAAGCACTCGTCGTTCATCCACAAGTTTCTTCTCAACCGTATTATGATCAGGACATTCGCACAGTGCCTTCAACGGCAGATCTTTGCTAAACAGCATAATTCTCAGTAAGCCTTCGGCAGCTCTGCCACCCCAAAGCGGCTCTTGCTTCGGATGTTCGGAAACCAATCTCTTGAATCGTGTCATGATGTACTGGTTCATCGCTCCGAGAATAAATAGGGAATCGCGCATGTCGTTAAAGTCTTGCTTCTGGTCGTCATGTGGTCCATCGATCAAGGTGGACATATCGACTTCGTCGCTCAGCTGGATCACCGATCGTTGATTGGGACACTCACCCATGGCCGCACACTTGCCCAACACCCTTACGTTCCAAAGTGTATATGACAGCGATGCTATAGGAGATCCTACCCATCTGGCGATGGCCTCGAAGGTCTTCCATGTTTTGTTCGACTCGAAAGGAGCTTGAAGGCTGTACCAATCAACGATTGACCACAGTGCACGAAACTTGCTTACAGGACACCTATGATAGGAAGGATCCAGGTGGTGATTGTGTTGGATGCATCGCCCCAGTCATAGTATTGTGGAGCTGGTCCGCAGAGTGCTCTGCAACCCTCATAGGTGATTTGTGTCTTATTGTTGGCAGGAATGCCTACAGGCACACCGTTATAGGCCCATTGCAGAATCGTAGCATTGTTCTCGTTCCAGCCGGTAGTGAAGTCTGCGTGACACTGAGTGAAATTTGTGCGAACCATGACGATGCGAGTCGCATGCTCGGTCGTCATTCGCCTCTCACTTGTTCATCACGACAAATTCCTCGAGTGGTGTATTCTCGCCTCGAGTTCCTTGAAGTCTCGAAAATATGATCAACACAACGATGAAGGACAGATACAAGCGAGGACAAGAGAAATTGAAGGACAGGAAATGCATGACGAGAAATCGCTATCAGCTTGATACGACCTGGACTTGAGAGCGAACGAGATCAGCGGCATGGCGCCGATAGCGTAGGCAATTCGGCGACGAGCGCATGCACCCTGCAGACGTGGCATGTGGCGTCGCTTACTGATAGGCTGGGAGTCATTGTGGACGTGTCCTCGTCAGGGTGCAATCGTTGGTGCTGCAGTCAGCTGCAGGGAAAGCCAACGCTTGAAGTCCCGCAGAAGGGCTCGATTATGGGAGAGCGCGAGAGCACGAGTGATACCCAGACATGTGGGAGAGAGAGTTCCTTGTTGAAGGTTTTGAGGACTGTCAGGACAAAATTGGTCTCGAGTTCGGCAGGAGCTCACCCGTCAAATCCGGTGGCCCGAACATCTTCCCTCGTCCGCGAACGCGAACACAAGCCGCAGATCAGTGCAAGGTACAAAAACTCTGTCCCCGCACCAGAGAATAATCCTCCAATTACTTCTATCCCCACCGGCCTCCTGTCTATAGAGGCATCGCTCATCTTTTAGCTTGTACCAAGCAAACTGGACTCCTCGCCTGCCCGGTGATGATTTTGCTTCCCACGATGTAGCTCTCGCTGAATGATCGGCCGAAATATGTGTCTCGAGGTCGCATGCTCGGGTAATCTATAAATCAGCCAAGTGCCTGCGATTCTATGACCAGGTAACACTTTCATTTATTCTCGTCATGTTACGACCATGGCTGCTCGTCTGTGCTGCTGCGAGTAGTCTAGCTACCTCGACGCTCAATCCACGGCAAGCAAAATCTTGTATCGTCAAGTCTGGTGGCAGCAATGAGACCGACGATGCACCTGCAATTCTGGAAGCATTCCGGCAATGCGGTGAAGATGCCACTGTCGTCTTCGAGCCAGCAACGTACTATGTAAACTCGGTCATGAACGTCACATGGCTCAAGAATGTCCATATCGACCTTCAAGGCACGCTCGAGGTACCAATCGTCATGACGGACCGACTCAAGGGGGCTAACGTAACGTCAGTGGGGAACAAACATATCTTACTGGCTCCAAAACTCTCTGCCGGTTGGATATCAGAACCAGTCCACTGCATTCATCCTGGGTGGCGACAAGGTGACTCTCGACGGTCAGGGTCGAGGAACCTTTAACGGGAACGGCGATGCGTGGTATCGTTTCATCCGTCAGCAGCCGAATACATCCAATTATCCCGGCAGACCCCATGCCATCACATTCAGTGGTCTCACCAATTCTGTCGTCCGTGGTGTCAACTTTCTCAGGAGCCAGATGTGGTAGGTGTACACCGCTAGCAGTATTGAGTATGCCCATTGACCTTGTCTCCAGGACTATGAGCATCATACACAGCCAAAACAACGAGTTTGACGGCATTTTCATTAATAATACTGGCAACTCCGCTCAGAGCTGTACGTGATGAAATTCATGACGCTCTGGCCTGATTCAACTGACGAGCCAAGCAAATACTGATGGCGCAGACACCATCTTCTCCTCCAATATAAAATTTAACAACTGGACAGTCTACAATGGCGACGACAGTATCTCACTGAAGGCAAACAGTACCGATATCAGCATCACGAATTCGAAGTTCTACAACGGGCTCGGCATAGCTTTGGGCAGCATTGGACAATACAAGGATGCATTCGAGACCATCGAAAGATTGCATGTGGAGAACATCTCATATGTCAACACACTACACGCGGTAAGCCTTGTCCGTCCGATTAGTTGAATCGACGCTTATATCTCAGGTCTACTTCAAGACGTGGACCAACGATCAGGTGGGATATCCACCAAACGGAGGCGGTGGTGGTAGAGGATGTGAGTCTAATTCTGGAACTGATGAACAAGATAATTCCTGACTTAGGATAGTCGCCTCTGATATCTCTGCAAATAACCTCGAAGTCAGCAGAATGCGTGGCGGCGTATTCACCATCTCCCAATGTACCCGATTCTCCGGGGCTCCAGGAGTCGGCAACTGCACCAATTCACAATTTCAGATCCGCAACCTGGACATTCGGAATGCCTATGGTACTACAGGTAACAAGAATATCGCTAGCTTCCAGTGCAGCGCTGTGGCGCCATGCACCAACATTGGGCTGTTCGATATCGACATCGATCTCAATAATGGTACCTCGGCCAAGGACTATCTCTGTGGGAACGTGGTCAACCCTTCGGGGTTCAATTGCACAGGACCTCCTTGTGTTGGCGGTAGTTCGACTGGAGGTTGTTGATACATATGGTGTGCTGACCATAGCGGAGGTTCTCATAACTGTCATGCATTCGTACTATAGCTATACGTTCACATTGTGCTCCCACCGCCTTTGAGTGACTCTCGAGGAGAATGATCCTGATCGCAAGATCTCGCGCATTTGAGAATTGGCGACCCTCAGGACTTTCCCAGATATGAACCATCTGTCTCCCTCGGTGCAGGGCGGAGTAGTCAGACTACCCTCGTAGGTCCAATATCGGGCGAACATGTTGACTTCCTTCAGAGCAAGCCGCAGATTAAGCTCAAGCTCGATTTGCTTTGTAGTCTCGTTTCGGCCGAAGAAAGGCGTCGGCAGCTGGGCGAAAAAGGCTGACGAGGTAGATCCAGAATCGATTCGCATGCCAAAGACTGATCGAGCCTCACCGCCTTCATCATAGAAGACATAATGCAATTCTGCTCTAGGTCGATCTCCATCCACCACATGATCGGCAGGAGAATGAACATGCCATCCAATGAGGTAGACCGTCTGGTCATCGAAAGTCACACTGGGTAGACTGGTGAAGTTTCCCTCCTCATGTATGATAGTGAAGGCTGGCCCATAGCCCCAGTCGTAAAAGTTGCCTCTGACTTTGCCCTTGACATCACGAAAGTCAGGCTTATGCGTCTTGGCGAACCCATCAGAAGTCTTCAACTCGATAGGCGACTGCTGTGTACCGGTCAAGCAGGTATCATATGCTAGGCTGATCAGTCATCGCTTCACAACGCCGTAAGCGGACCGACCTTCTTTGATGGCGCCCCAATTGTAAGAGTCGTTGTATGACCAGTCGAAGTTCGCTGCCGGACGGGAAGTTACAGGTGTTGGGTTTTGCAATTGCCGTACCTGCAAAGACTTCGTGTCGTAGTAATTACCATGCTGCGGACACGCCAGTGCCCCCACGGACAAACCAAAAAGTATGGGCAGAAGCATGGTAAGTCGAACAACTAATGGTTAGGTGTGTGGTGGGAGCTCGCGGGGATATAAATCAGGAATGTGGCATGACAGCTCCTTTCCAAGGTCAGACTATCCGGTCGATCTGAGACAGTGCTCCCACACGCACGTCCGAATCGAACCGGGCATGGCGAATGGAGCCACTCTCATGGCTGTAGTGCTACGTCTGTGAGCAGTCGTAGAGCGCAGAGACGACGCTTCGACCGAAAACAGCACAGAATGTCCAAGCATAACTCCTGTGACACCGAGAAGACACAACGCTGCCATCACATGCAGTTGGCGCCACAATATAGGTGCTTGCTGGCAAGTGTCAGTCAATCGTTCTGCCTTCACCGTTTTGCTCTACTTACCCTGTCCTGTTTCAAAGCGCTTCAACGCGGTTTGCGCTGTGCTTTGCACACCTCTGCTTTCGCACGCAACTTCGTCGGCGCCACCTGGAATCTATGATGGTTGACGTAACGTATTCGTAGGAGTTGCGAGCATGTGATGAGTACAGGATTCCAAGATACGAGGAAGCTGTTGATCAAAGCTCATGGGGCAAAGCTTCCTCCTGATCCGAGTGTTCTCCGTAGATCGATTGGCGCTCAAGTTTAGAACAGGGGCGAGTTGAAAGTCACAGTCTTCCAGCTCTTTAGACATCTCTTTTTTCTTGTTCAAACCAGTCACTCAGATTCTTCTCATCGCCTACTCGATCCTCTTGTAACAGATGTTGGGAGGAACATCCAACTCAATATTTGCTCTCTCTCCAAACCATTGCGCTCACTTTCCACTTTCTGCCTGGCCCCACCACTATTAGCCGAAAGGTCGAAGATGAGGCTCACAGGTCTCCGGAACGTGCGGATGAAGTGGTCACTCCCAAGGGCGACTTGACACCCGTCCATCAGAACCGCTTTTCCTCCTCGTGGCACTACCAGTCCGGCTGAGAGACCCTGAACAGATACTAATTGACGAACGATCTCCTCTTGGGAGTTCACCGTTATCCTTCAAATGACCACAGCTCGACAACAGTTGAGGAGAACGTTCGACGGTTGACCGTTCATTGATATGAATTGTCGGAGTGTCCGAGAGAGCGACTAGTAGGTATAAGATGCGGGCAGAGTGATTCTTCTAATCCTTTCGTTATTTGTATCACACCATGTATCTCAACATATCATTACTGGCATTGGCGGGTCTGTCTATAGGGTCATCCGCTGCGGAGCATCTAGAGCCTCGACAAACTACCACATGTAGTGCCAAAAACAGATCGCTTGTCCTTCTGAAGGCAAATCTGAGGGAACCCGTACTGTTTTGTATGTGGTGGAAGGCGAGGTGAGCGTTCAACAGTGTGACTCTTATTTTATCATACTGAACCGTACTAGTGTTGGAGGCAAGAGTGTTTTTCCCTCGTTGGCCACCAAGGAGGTCAACAACGTGTGCAAATGTGTCTATTCGAATCCTGCCCTGGCTGCAGATTCCACGATGGTGGATGTGGTTCCGTCGAATCCACAGCTCAAGGATTTAAGCACCCTTCAGGATTCTATCCTGAGTCCGTTACCATTCTGTAAGGTCTGGTTGAAAAAGTGAGTGACCAAGTGCGTTAAAGTAGATGTCCATTGCTAATCCCCTCGCGTAGACCAAGGGATGTTACCCCTTTCAGTAGGCTGAGCCCTGCCACGGTCTCGCGCTTGTGCAATGCAATCGTCAAGAGACCTTCGCTGATAACGCCCAATACCAAAACTTCAACACAGTCGGTTACCACCAAAAAGGTCAGCTCATCAACAAGCACGTCTACCAAGTCTGCTACCACGGTGCATTCAGCTTCTTCCCTGTCAACAACGACCCGAGCGATCAACAGTACAGTGCTCCAGACCTCATCGGCCTCCAATACCCGAGTGTTGGATACTACTAGTACGACTTCTGCAGCGAGCAAGACGCCTCTGATCACCACTACCTCGGCCTGGCCTTCGCCAACGCAACTTGTTGTCAATCCCGCTCTGGCCGGATCAGGAACAAACTATGTTGATACCGGCGACTTGGTACTCAATAATTGGACGATCAATGGCGCAATTGGTCACACTATATATCAGCCCTCGGGCTCTTCTGCGCCATTGCACGCCTTACAGATGTTCTCCAATAAGACGGATCAGTGGATTGCAGTCACTGCTTCGTTAACGCAGTATGTGACTTTCCCTAGGATCATTGCGCATTCCTGGTGGACAACTGAGATTTCGTTCGACGGTTATTGCCCCTACACCAAGGGATGCATGGCGAATATTTACACGGCCACTGATCAGACCACACCGCTATTGACGTGGACCTCCAGCAATCTCACGACCGGACCAAGCGGACAGATCAAAACAATGAAGATCGCTGCATCTGCAGATGCAGGACTCTACAATCGAGTGACGGTCAATTTTGAGAGTGGGTACGGCAACGCAGATGGGAACGTGCCCAATCAAGTCTTTGGATCCCTGTACATCTTCAACATCACCCTGCATGGCCCTTACAGGTCGGAGGCAGATGCCCTAATTGCCGAACCTCCCGCGATCTCAACCAACGTTTCTACTACTAACGGTATGCCGACCACGACATCAAGCAATGTCTTGACAACTACTGCAAGCACCACGATCAGCTCGACCAGTTCGATTGCCTCGTCTGATCCAGATGCTTGCTTGGCCGGCAACGTGTCTTCCACGGACAAGACTAGCACTTTCGCTGTGCAATGTGGCAGATACTGGTTTGCAAATGACGCTAACAGAATCAAGTATCTTACGGCAAATCTCTTCCAGCAGTGCATTGATGCCTGTGGCGCCACGCCTGCCTGTGTAGGGACTGTATACCTGACGCCCTCCAAGGCCAATGGTGACAATTGTCAACTTCTCAACAATACTGCGGCGGGTGGTTCGACAAACCAGTATTACAGACTGTCGTCTCGAAATCCTTGATGAAGAGAGACGGTAAAGAATCGACGGTACCTAGTGTATTGGCAATGTGTCATTTCGAATTTTGGTATGGGATTAAAGATGCGCTTTATTTGATTGCATTCTACCGGGATTTTGTGCAGCCATAGAGAAGATATCTGCTTGTTCAGATACGGTGTATTGTTCCAGAGTATCTACTGACCTTCCGCTTTGCTCTTCAGCAATGGCTCGATCTTGTCCCTCTTCTGCTTCAATTCGTCTTCTAATACCGGCCTTGGTATCTCAAAAGCGTCTAACGTCCTTGTGTAGGTTATGCCGCCCAATCTCGCCACGGGCCGGAGGACATCCGGGTCAATCAAGTTTCGTTCCTGGTTGATAGCGTCCTCCCTGACCCAGAAGTTGGTCCCTTCTATCACTGCCAGAGTGCCCGTTTTCTTCCCGGGCGTCGTCCGGCTCTCGAATTCTTGCGTATTCAGGAGCTTGCCTTCGATGCTGAATACGGCCTCCTTCACTCGCGATGGCTTGACTGTCGTCGATGGTGCGGGATGCAAGCCAGTGACGGCCCACTCGGACGTGCCGTAGGGTGTGTCGATAGCCGTGGCATTAGCAGCCTCAATGAAGTGCTCAGAGATGATATTGATAACACATTCACCCGTCTCCAGCAGATTCTTCAGAGTGTCCTTGGCATTTGCTTTGCTGCTCGCGAACCCAATGGTGAAGACTGGGGGATCATGGTTGACCACCTGGGTATAGCTGAAGGGCGCTAAGTTCGTGCTCTCACCGTCCTTCGAGGATGTGCTGACGAAGCCAATAGGTCGCGGCACGATGCCGGAAATGAGCAGCTTGTAATTAGCCACCGCTGGTCTGCCCTCGGCGTTCGGATTGATCTCGACGTGGTCTTTTTTCAAGCTCTCGCCCCCATCATTCCCACCTGAGCCGTACTGCCAGTGTGGATCCTTTGTTTTTACGAAAGTGAACTTTTTTGATTCCTCCCAATCTGGTCTCGAAGCTTGCACTTTGCTAAAGTCCCCATGAGGATTGCGCTTTACTGTTCTCTCGGCATCGAGATGTTCTTCGTGTGAGAGGCTCGCTTTTGCAGAACCGGCAGAGGGAGGAGCCATTGCGATTTGTTCGATGCACAGTGCTTCAACCTTACGAACTCTTGATTGAAGAGCTACAATTATGATCGACAGAGTTTTCAGAATAACAGCAGACAATCCTTGAGAGATGTTCGAAATGTATCGGGGATCGCTTTCTGATAAATCTTGATGACGTCGGATGTCATCGATCACGGCGGCACGCCTTCCGCACTAGTATTTGATGCATCGGATAGTAGACTGCCCTGAATGTTAACTGATAAGAGATCCATACACAACTGTCGGGAGGAGAAGACAGGAAGATCATATCCAATGCTAGGTGCTATACTCGAGCCAGTCCGCGCCCACCTCAAGTCCTAACTATCCCGATGACCACTGCTTTGGCAAATACCACTACTCTAAGCACAGCGACTACATTACCAACCACAACAACGAAAGCCATTAGCTCCACAACAAGCACAATTTATACCACAACATCAGCAATCTCTTCGCCGACGTGCGTAAGCAGCAACAACTATACTTATGTGTCGACCGACGGACAATCATGGAGACAATCCGATTCTCAGGACTACTACGGTGGCCTCCCGTCTACTACCACGACCACTGCGGGGCGATTGCATCAATGTGTGTGCCGCGTACGGGACTGGCGTCGAGTGCCTAGCAATAGTGTAGGTCAAGACTGACGCCGGCGGCAATTGCTTTCTCAGCAGCACGCAGGACCGCGCGCGTGGCTGCATTCCCACTACTATAACGCCAGTGCCTTGAAGCAGATGGGACCTTCTTCCGCAACAGCAACGGCGTCTCTTACAAGATCTCGCGCGGCTACGACCACCAGCCCACTGGTGATCTCGGCGTGTTCCCGAACACACCCAACATCACCTCCTGCATGGCAGCCTGCGACGTTAACAACGACTGCCGGGGCATCTCCTTCAGCCATAATGGCACCCCCTCCACACCAATATGCCGCGGCAGAACGGGCATGACATCCGCTACCGCCAACTCCTCACTGAGCTACCAAGTTGACTCAGCATTCCTCGCCTCGACAGCATCAACAAGCGCGACCTCGCACCTCGCACCATCCCAATGTCCCCGAGTTTCGTCTCCATCACTCTCTCCCTACCCGACGGCACAACTCTGTTCTCCACAACCGGTCCAGACGGGAATCTCTACCTTTCCGAGTCCTCAGCTGCGTCCACCTCCAGCTTCATCGCTAGCAACGGCATGATCTCGGTAGATTGCCAAGGACGATATTTGGTGTACTTTCTCGGCGAGATGAATGATTGTGGCTTGTCACGCATCAGAGCCGTGGCAACAAACCAAGTGCCCAAATCGGCAAATCTCTTGTTCGTAATGCCGCTGAATATGCCAGACGGGAGTACCACATTGGTGGCAGTGGATTCGGCCGGGAGAACGAGTTTCTTTGCAGGATGCAGCTACGCGGGGAGTGATATTACGAAGTTGTATTTGTATAAGAATGTGACGGTGGGCGCGGCTGCGCTGGAAAAGAAGGCATTGCAGACTGTCTTGACCGGTGGAGTAGCAGAGAGATGCTTGCCATTGAAGTTACAGAGTATGGAGCTCTGGCGAGAGTGAACTTTAGTGATAATGATTCCTGTATGTACTGGAATTGATCAAGACAAAATTTAGCTACTGTATAAGAGCGGCCTGTCGCGACTGAGCTAAATGCTTGGCAAATGTAGCAGAAGGCTGGCTTGGCGTTGATCGACCCCCCCAAATGATCCTCATTTGATCCTTTGGTTGTCCTTGCTCGCCCGACTCGACCTTTGTCTCTTCTTCCTCGTCTCGTGGGCTGACATGGCCTCACTGATCAGCAAAAGAGCGCAGGCACGGAACGAGAAGGCTTTACAGGAGCTCATCTCGTCCGTGCCCGGCAATGGCCAATGTGCCGACTGCGCAGCGAGGAACCCAGGTAAGTCACGCGCTCCACGTGCTATGAGACGACGTTGACATGTTTGACAGGATGGGCTAGCTGGAGCGTAAGTCTGCCGTTCACAAACACATCGCAACATGCAATTGACTCACCATACAGTTGGGCATCTTCCTATGCGTCCGATGCGCCTCATTACACCGGAAATTAGGGACGCACATCTCAAAGGTGAAGTCTTTGAGTATGGACAGCTGGAACGCTGAGCAGGTTGAGGTAGACGCATTCTCACAGCAAGAGTGGGCTGTCACTGAAGTGGTGTAGACAATGAAACGAGTGGGAAACACGACCTCGAACCGCACCTTCAATCCCAAGAACGTCAAGCCTTCCATACCGGTCGACGTCGACGAAGCAGACGGTGTGATGGAAAGGTTCATACGACAGAAGTACGAGCACAGAGCATTCATTACTGGAGCACAGCCAGCGAGGCAAAGGGCTGGCAGCAATTCTTCGGACGATGGACATCGTCCTGAACTTCCACCGAAACCAGGCAAGAAGTTTGGATTTGGTCTGCGCTCCACAAGCTCCGTAATACCTCGGCGGGACAGCGAAAAGTTCACACCTCCTCTTTCACCAAATTATACTGGTTCGAATGGGAGCGCTTCGCCAGCAAGGGCAAACAAACAGTCGAGGGTTTTGGGGTCCACAGTCGGCAATCAGGATGACGATTTTGACGCAAAGCTGGCCACCTTACGAGATATGGGTTTCAAGGATACGCGGAGGAATTCGACCATACTTAAGAGCTTGGGCGGTAACGTTGATCGGACAGTAGAAGCGCTGGTCAGGATCGGAGAAACGAGCAAGCCACCATCTGGAACGATCACCCCTGTCTCCGCTGGGAGTGCGTCCAATGGTTTAACAGTTGAGAAGAGGAGGCCAACTGAGGGTACCATGGGCAACCCATTCGATGCTTTGGACAACCAGCCACAACCAGTCCAGCAACGCTCGGTGGCCATGCCTGTGCAGCAGCTCGGAGGTGCTCAGCAGCAGATGCCTCAACCAAACTACAACACCTACCAACAACCTCAGCAATATTACCAGCAGCAAGATCCCCTGTCCTTGCAAACGAGCCTCCAGAATTTACAGGTATCACAGCAGAACCAATACACGACCTCACCTGCGAACAGCCATGTCTCGAACCCTTTTCTGCCCCCACAGCAGCAACAGCAACAGCAACCTCAATCAGCACATCCCATGTCGTATCAAAATCCCCAATATGGACAGCCGCAACAGCAGGAGCCCTCGAATCCTTTCCTACGAAGAGTCCAATCTCAGACCTTCCAACCGAACCCGTGGGGCCAGCAGATGGCTCCGCAACCAACAAACTCTCCTGGTCCGAACCCATGGGCCACATCGCAGCAGCAATTTGTACAGACCCCACAAGCACAATCCCCCATGGTGTTCCAACAAGCACAAGACGGCTTCTTTGCACCAGCTCAGCAGCCGCAAGGTCAGCAGAACCCCATGTACAGTGGCAATAACCCTTTCAATACACAAGCAACAACCTTCCAGTCATCAACATCGACGAACTTCCAACAACAGCCCTTCCAGCCACCTAATTCAGCGCAACCGCAATCACCATTTGGTTTTGCCCCACAGCAATCCCAACATCCTCAGCAATCGCAACAACAACAACAACAACAACAACAACAACAACAACAACAACAACAACAGCAGCAATACTATCAGCAACCTCAGCAATCCCCTCAACCTCAAGCGCAAGCACAACAGTACTTCCCGCAACACCAGAACACGTATCCCCCTGTCTCCCAGTCGCCTGCTCCTGGACCGTTCCGACATGATAAGTCCTCGATACTGGCATTATACAATCAGCCGAGCCTGGGTCCACCGCGGACGCTGGGAGCACTGCCAGAGGATACCTCGCAGCAGGCGGTGCCGCAACGGAGCGTCACTATGCCTACAGCGGTGAGCATGAATCCTTTCGCAGGGAACGTGCAGCAGGGGAATGGGATGAATGGGCAGCAACAACAACAGCAACAACAAACGCAAGCCGTAGCAGGAGCAGGACAACAGGATGCCTTTGGTTGGTTGAATCAGCGATGATGAGCGTTCGGGAGCATGTACAACAAGCGGCACGCATTCTACCCTTCTTTCATGAGCGTTGTATATGTCCGTCAAAAGCAGAATGTGTTACTGGGAGGATTGGTGGATTCATAGTCATGGAAGTGGATATCCTGTCTGTGCTACATTATGGTTCGAAAATGAACAAAGGAAACGCCGTTCTTACGCCACCATGCTTGGGTATAATTGTTCTTCACCACATCATCTCGTCGTTACCCTGATTCTGCACTCGAGTGTGCAGGTCCTGGAGCCTCTCAAAGTCTCTCGCTGCCATGACTGCCCCGTATTGATCCTCCATGCTCTGCTCATAGCTGGGCGGGGGTGACTCCCACAATCCGGCAGTCTCCATATAAACCACTTCCTTCTCCTTCATTGGTGTGCCGATAGTGTAGCCCGAGACCATATAGGGTTCTGCCTCGTCCATCTTTTGTGCCGCGACGCATCGCTGTTCGGCAAGCCTGCGCTCCACCCGCAATCTTGCCATGACTTCTTCTTGCAGGAGGTCGGTCGTAAGGAGGTCTCCATACTGGTACTGGATAGCCTCCTTGTCGCCCGGTCGAAGGGGAGCAGTCCGCCATAGCTCAAGCAGTCGAAGACGTTGATCTACTCCGGCGTTGGTGAACAGGTTGATCTGGCAAGGGAAGAGAAAAGCGGGGTCAATGTCGTTTTGACGAAGAGTGAACTCTATCGAGGCATCGTCTCCTGGGACGGGTATCGTCGAGTATGTTGGCTGAGTGTAATGTGTGCTGGCGTATACGGTCGACTTTGAGCGGTCAGAGGGAAAAGTGAATTGTTGTTGTGGGGTAGTGGGGTTGTTGGCGGCGAGGGTCAAAGACCGAGCGAAGAGGTCGATGAGCTCCTCTTGGGAGTGCTGGACGTTCATCTTGCAGGGTTGTCCTGATGTATCTGTTAGTAAAGTGCTGGTCTATCCCTGTCGAACTCTGCCTCACTGAGACGGGGAGCTTCTGTTGAGGGTAGAATCGGTCCGAGCGAGGTAGGGAAAGAGCCGAGGCCAGAGAAGGCGGCGGAGAAGAAGGAAACACTGGGAAGATCTTGTATTTCGTCTATCTGGCGAGTCTATCAATGATGACTAGTCTATGGTATGTCCAGAAAGTGGAAAGGAAAGTGGCAGGCGGATGTTTGTATCAGGTATGCGTGTGATCGGCGACGGAGGGATGACTCGGATATTGGGCACCGTCGTCGAAAAGTGGGCCGACAATTTGGAGAGTCGTGCTGAAGAAGATGGAGTGTTCAGATGAGTGCAGAACGAATAAGTATGCTTCGGTGGAAGAGAATGCAGACAAGGTCGAGGACGAGGGGAAAACGACCAACGTCAAGGTTGCCAGATTTCCAAGTGACAACCTGATATCGACCACGTGTGATCGACGTCAGACCCAGAACTGGAAAAACACAAAGAAACGGGCGAGTCATGCTGCGAGAGGTGTGAGATCTCGGCAGGACGGACCGCACCGCCGACGAGAGAGCTCCGAGCTGTGCTGGCGAGAGAGACCTTGGATAGCCAAACGCGCCAGCTTCACTGCCTGAACACTGAACTCATCATCAACGACACTACATACACTTCCTACCTCCAACGACTCCGGTCACTCACGACTTTCCTCAGCGACTCATATCGGGAATCAACTGACCACTGCATTCAAGACAGCGCGCTCACATCTCATCATGGTAAGATGTCTTGGTCTCTCATCCCAGCTATAGCTCATCGTGTCACCAGACATCCATAGGCACGGGCTATGATCTGTCCAACTCCATCTTCTCTCCTGATGGTCGCAACTTCCAAGTCGAGTACGCAGTGAAAGCGGTGGAGAACGGTGGCACATCAGTCGGCATCCGTTGCAAAGATGGCGTGGTACTGGCACTAGAGAAGCTCGTCACCTCGAAGCTGCTCAAAAAGGACGCAAATAAGAGAATCATGACCGTAGATCAGAACATTGGCATCGTAAGTCGAAGTTGCACTGCTGGGTGGTATGAGTACACGAGCGGCTGACTCTTCACAACAAGGTCTCATCCGGTCTCCAGCCAGACGGCAAGCATCTCGTCTCAAGAGCGCGCGACGAGGCAGCCCAATGGCGAAACATCTACAAAGCGCCTATCCCGACTTCATCGCTTGCCAACCGACTTGGTCAATACGTCCAAATGCACACGGTGACAAACGCGGTACGGCCATTCGGAATCTCGGCAATCATCGGTGGTTGGGACTCTGAGCTCGATCTACCTGTCGATGGACAAGTCGGAAGCGGACCGTCGAGCGGATCAGGAGGAAGAACACAGGGTGCAAAGCAGGGCGGACCATACCTCTATATGCTCGAACCAAGCGGACTGTACTGGGGATACTATGGTGCAGCAGCCGGCAAGGGCAGACAAGCCGCGAAGGCAGAGCTGGAGAAGTTGAAGCTGGGCGCTGGCACTGACGAGTGCATAAGCTTGGAAGAGGGCGTGAAGGAGGCTGCCAGGATCATCTACGTCGCGCACGAGGATAACAAGGACAAGGAGTTTGAGCTGGAGATGACCTGGGTCAGCAACGCATCTGGGCCGACCAAGGGTAGGCATCAACATGTACCCAAGGACCTACTGGAGGAGGCCGAACGGCTCGCCAAGAAGGCACTCGAAGGCGATGACGATGACGAGGAGGAAGAGAAGATGCAGGAGTAGATACCATGGCACGCTAAATGACGGTGCATGATGCATCCAAAGCATGCAAGGGAGACGGTAGAAACACGCCCTTCGAATGGCGCAAGGTCTATGGGTCTGTCTAGCATAGTCTATGATCTATAGATGGCCATGCATGGTTGTCTGCAATCAAGCGGAAGGCACCTCTTCTGTCGCCTCTGACCCTACTTGCTTCCCTTGCTGCTCTTCCACCTGCTTGACCTTGTTTGTCTTTGGGAACTCATTAGCGCCAATGGTCGCAACACCTTCTTCACTCCATCCCATGCCGCCTTTGCCCTCTGTCAAGTCTGATTCTACCAGCTTGACATCGCCCTTCCCATTCCACTCCTCAAACGTGAAGACTCTGTAGTCGGCGTTGGCATAGTGTCTCTTGCTCACGCCCGCCCTAAGAAAGCCAGAATGGGACACCACGGCCACCACGTCTTCTTTCCTAGCGTAAAGGTTCTGCAACACCTTTTGCCCTCTGCCTACCACAGCGTCTTGGGTGAATGCATACACTCCTTCCTTCTTGGGATAAGCTGGATCAACATCCGAGAAATCGATCTGCTTGAATCTCTCGCCAATCGTGTCCAGCGCGCTGCCTGTATCGCATGGCTTATCCGAGTTTTCCTGCCAAAGCGGATCGGCTTCGATCTTGATACCTCGTTGAATGAGAAAATCCAGCCCGATGAGTGTGGTTTGTACCGTGCGGACGAAAGGTGAGCTGATAATGGCCGTCACTTTCGATGCGAGTGGCAGCTCCGAGAGATGGGTGTGCAAGAGACGGCACTGCTCTTCGCCTTTGGGAGTCAAGGGAGGATCCGGTAGTGACCAATTCTTCGTTGCATTGTGCTCTGCTTCACCATGGCGGATGAGTATTATTGTTGGCGGCATGTTGTGGGGCTATGTTGTGACTAAGATAGAAGGTTTCGTAAGGCGAAGTTCTTAGTATCTTTGCGCCACTCGATCACGTATGAGCACAGCACAAACAACAGGTCATCGTGCTCGTAGCATGTATTCTGGCCAGTCTAGCTGGGCAGACTGAATTGGCTATTTACAATTGAAGAGAAGGTATGTACATGTTGTCGTTCCCTCCGTCCATCTGAGCCGAATCAATGATTCTAGTCCTGATTTAACCCTGGCTGACAGTGATGCTGGCAGAGCCACTGCTGAAGTAACCCTCAGTGGCGACAATCTGGTAGTTATGGGCGCCGAGCTTGAGACCGTACTTGGCCCAGGCATCAAAGTGGGTCTTGGTGGTGACGGTCCCGCCGCTGCGCTTGTTGCGGCGAACAGACCAGTACTGCTGGAAGGTCTTGGTACCATCAATGGACGGAGCGTTGGTCCTGGTGGTGGAGAGGATGTCGTAGACGGAGCCATCTGCGGTGACTTCTCCGAGCTTCTTCGCGGCACTGCTGGGGTTGTATGTGCCGAAGTTCTCGACAATGTAATACTCAACTAGAGGGCTGCGGGTCCAGCCGTAGACGGCGAGGTATGAGTTGCCATTGGGAGAATAGGTACCGGAGTACTTGATGTTGCGGGCAGTACCTGGATTCCAGCCCTTGCCACCGACCCAGTTGCCGTTTCCGGACCACTTCACGGAGTACTGACCAGCAGCACCGTTGGTGTACTGAACAGAGCCCGCGCCATCAGTCCAGAAAGAGTAGAAGTAGCCGTTGTTGGTACCCTGGGATGAAGGGGTGTTCTGACGCTTGATGAGGTCGGTGGTGGTAGCCTCGCTAGCAGGAGCAGCAAAGACTGAGCTGATGGCACAAAGGCCGAGAGAGACAAGGGAGGTAAACGCAACCATTGTGTTCGGTATGCTGAATCTGGATAGTGAGCTGAGGTATAAGTCTTATTGATGCTGATATCTAAGGAGAGGAGACTTGAAGACTTTTATAGGAGATGATATTGACTTTCGACTCCAGATCAATCAAACAGGACGGATGATTGCCATGGTTCAAGCATGGTTTGTGGACTTGATGTGGATCTCCCGGGTAAAACACTGTTGGCGCCAGGGACGAGGAGAGATAGGCATGCGACCACGCTCGTCCCTTTGTCCCTGGGTGGCCGCCAAATGGTCGTTTCTACTGTTGCTTAGCGAAAGACTGTTTTGGTGATGTACAAGGGCACAGGCTAAATGTCACGGACGCCAGTGTGTCAGATGATGTGACCCTTGTAATCACGGGAGAAGCCACGGCGACTTCATCTGAACATGTTTCATCAGGGGAACGAGTCAAACCGAGTCCGAACGTGTCGTGCTTTTGGTGCAGAGCTCGTGATGCCTCTTCTGGAACATATCTGTACCTCTTGGTCCTGTTTCGACGGCAAAATGCACTTTTGTGGTGCTTTGTAGAAGGACAAGAGGTGAGTTTCCATTTCAGCCTCGGGTACTTTGACTCTGCGATCCACAAAACTTGGCAAGAACCAAGACAAACCTTGTCTGGTTTGGTCTCTTTTGTTTCCTGCACTCCACATTTCTCCTTGCTGCACTCCGCGGATCAGTTTTGCTTGAACCTCACGTGCCTGGTCGACTTTACCCGTGGTGGTATACCAGCCTCGGTCGCAGGCCGTAAGCCACCCCATAGGCAAGCCTTGCTACGACTCTAGCCACCTTCGACATCAAAGGTCTGCTAGTTGGACGTGGGGCCCCGCAACCAGTAGTGGCTGAATGTGGTGACGCCATCTATCCAGAGGTTGGTACAATCAGTAATAGTATTCAAGGAGGGTAGTGTCATACGGGTAAAACGAGTCTTGTCAGGGGTATCAGAGCCACTTGCCACTCCCCCGACTGGTATACCCGATAAAAGGACAAAGCCTATCACGACTTCATCCGGAGGTGATGTCGGATATGCCCCAGTCACCAGTGTGTATCATCGGAGCAGGACTCGGAGGACTGACCCTCGCTCGATCATTGCTCAAACGAGGAGTCCCTGCTATCATCTACGACCGGAGTGCATCCACGCCACGTCACGGCTATGGCATTACACTTGACAGCTCTTCGTATACACCACTTCTGAAGGTTCTCGACTTGGACGCTGCTTCTTTCCGCCGAAGACTAGCCGTGGATACTGCGATAGGTGGCGATGGTACCATTGGTGCTCGCGGGTCTGGTCATGCAAGCGAGTCTACCCAAGGATCCTTTCGCGCCAACAGGCAGAAGCTTGAAGTCCTCCTTCGCGAAGGTCTAGACATTAAGTGGGGCCATCAACTAGACAGCATCACCCCATCCACCAACGGGCCCCTTTCCCTCCGCTTCTCCAATGACACCACCCTGAAGCTATCGTCCGTGGTGGCAGTAGAAGGGCCTCACTCCCGCGCCCGCCTCTCCCTCCTTCCCAGCATCAAGCCCACAATCCTGCCCACAGTCGCATTCAACGGTAAACGCCGCATACCCCTCACAATCTGGCACGACCTCTACGCCCCATCCCTGACGAATCGCAACGTGATCGAGTCCCGACACGGCGACGTCCTCCTCAACATCCAAGTCAACGACCACGAGCCCGACAAGGAAAGGGTGAGCATCAGCTGGATCTACTCCCGTCCTGCCCGCCAGGACATCGACCCTCTGCACCGACCTGATCGATCCAATGCTGGTGCGACGGATATACCAGAGGAGTTCTATACCGAGATAGCCCAGCTCAAGAACCTGGAGCAGCCTTTCAAGGACGTTTTCGATGCCGAGAAGCTCAAGGACGAGAGGATACTGTCATGGCTGATGCGAACTGTGGAGGTGGACTTGAAGGATCTGCAGACTGCCGCGGACAAGGGCGTGTATTTTGTTGGAGACGCTGTGCATGCTGAACCGATACTGGGAGGCCATGGAGCGAATGCGGCCATAACAGATGGGATAGAGCTGGCTGAACATATAGCTGATCACGGAGTGAACTCGATAGGGAGATGGTACGAGAAAAAAGTCCCCGAATGGAAGACTGGAGTAGACAAGAGCAAAAAAGCCTTGGCCGAGATGCATGCTGTAGACAAGGCTTCGCTATGATCATACCTGTACATAGACCACATGGAGACAGCAAGTACTTTATTCACTCTTGATTGTTGCCTTGGCTACACAAGCTTAATCAGGTCCGCGAGGACTGCCACCGTCATCTATGGCGTTGGCACTCGTCTCCATACATCTTTGTCGCCTGTCGCCGACCCTGTATCGACGGTAGTACTACTGCTTGACCATCTGCGCCCGTGGACTCCCTTGATGAGGTAGACCAGGACTTACCATGCCGCCATTGCTCGGTATCCTCGCCATTCCCGGCGCGGCATTTCTGCTGGAAGGCCTCTGCTGACCATTACTGCCGTTCATCCCATTCATACCATTCATCTGACCCATGCCCATGTTCATGTTGTTCATGTTCATGCCTGCCATGTTCGGCATGACTCCTTGCATGACAGGACTGACGTGCATGTTGACAGGACTCTGCGTGTGTTGCGGGACGGCATGTTGAACGTGCGGTGACCCGTTAGCACTCATGCCCGAATTGCCAATGTTTGACTGCTGCTGCTGCATCAGCTGACGGCGCATCATCTGACTGTACTGCTGTTGCTGATTCGGAGATGCCTGAGTCTGCCCGTTACCGACATTGTTCTGCGCCATGTTGCTGAAGTTGTTCATCTGTCCGTTGAGGTTCTGACCGTTCATCTGCCCGTTTTGCATGAAGGCTGCCTGGTTCTGATCGTATGCATTCATGTTCTGCTTGCCCGCATTGCCATAATTGCCGCTCGCTGCGTTGACAGCGTTCTGCCGGGCCGCGAACTGTTGCTTCATGCGCTCATTGGCCAGTTGGTCGAGCTGTTGAGGGGTGAGGTTGGGATTCTGAGCTTGAAGTTGATGTTTGATCTGGGTAATGGCGGGTACGTGACCGGAAGAGAGTTGCTTTGGCTGAGAAAGATTGGGTGGAGGCATGTGAGGGGAAACAGACGCATTCCCGCCATTCATTTGCCCAGACTGGCACTGCATGTTGTTCATGTTGGACTGTCCGGTCCCCTGCTGCTGTTGCTGTTGTTGCATAGCTGCGAGCATAGCAGCTTGGTTGTTTGGCATCTGGCCGTTCTGCGACATTCCATTCATCATCTGATTCCCACCAGGAGACAACATTTGTTGCTGTTGGAACTGCTTAATTTGCTGAGCGGACAGTTGCGAGGCGTTCTTGATCTGCGACTGCATAGCCATGCGGCTCATAGCCTCTTGCGACATCTGCATGCCGTTGGCGCCAGGACTTCGCATGTTGTTCTGCATAGGTGCCTGAGGGACGCCGTTCTGCATGCCCATATTTGGTACAGCAAGATGGCCGTTTTGCGTCTGCATCGGCATATTCTGCATGCCGTTCATCTGCCGATTCTGGTTGGACATGTTGGCTGTGGCTTGCATGTTGGGGACCTGCCCGTTCTGGCTCTGAGCCATTTGCGGATTGCCCTGCCGCTGTTGCGCCGCAGCCATGGCTGCTTGGTTGGGATGCTGACCGGCACGTTGCATCTGAGCAGCCTGAGAGTTGTCAGCGTGTGTCATGAATAATGTGAAGTGAGTATCCGATACCTTTTGTTGCGCAAGCATGGCTTCGCGCATCTTCTCTTGTCGGGCTGCCAGTTGCATGTCGCGCTCATGTCTGAGCTTGCTGAACTCTTGAGGTGTGTGGATGTTGGCCTTGGGCTGATTTGTCTCGACATGATTCTTCCGCATGTTGGCGGCCTTTTGTGCTTCGTGCTGCTTGTGAGCCTGCTGTTCACGCTTCCTCGCCAATTTACGCATCGAGTCGATGATGTGGAGATATCTTCCAGTCCGCCTGCGTTCGACGCGGACTGGCATAGTCCGTCGCTTCATTGGTGGTTGGGTCGGGTTCGGATTTTGAGAATGGAGCTGAAGTTGAGCCTGGTACTTGGCATCTACCAGTCTTGCGGCCCCTTCAAGCCTTTGCACCCACGCACGGAAGTAGTTCGTCTTTCTCAACTCGACGGGAAGGGTCTCGAGCTCTACCCATCGCTCAAAACACTCCCAAGGCGTTCGGCGATCGGCAGCACCATGGAAGTGCGAAGGAAGACCCATCTGATCGGCGATCAAAGACCAGTTGAAGGTATAATCTTTAGCCAGCTTCCTCAATTTCTGATCGTCATCCCAGGTCCATTGAGAAGCAAGACGCCATTCGTAAAACTTCTCCGACGGCATGTTGAATTCTGATGGTGGTCGGAAGATGTTGGTGGCATGCAGCCTGTCCTTGATAGGCTTGTTTTCTGGATCGAAGAGAGCGACACCAGTCTGCTCGGGTGCCAGACCGTCGTCTTTGCTTGCTCGCTGACGTTTCGTCTCTGGCTCATCCTCTGGACACTCATCCTCATAATCAAAGCGACTGCGCTTTCTCGGGGCGGGTGATGTCTTTGCAAGGATCTTGCCAGTGATGTATTTCGATACGGAAGGAGGCCAGCCATGTGCAGGAGTTGAGGCGCGCTGGTCGTCGGCATGATGATCGAAGGGCTTGTACAAAGGAAGGTCTTGGATTGCCTTTGTGAAGTCGTCGGACTCGAGCATGTGCGATGTAAGTTCAGACATGCCGGCTGCTGTGAATAGAGCATCGGGTACAGCCGCGTACAAAGGTGTCGCAGGCATGTCGTGATCTGAAGTCGGGCTCTGATCTTCCTTGCCAGAAGGCTCCAGGTCGGGGACATTTTCATCTTGAGGGGCCTTGGGCTCGCCATTCTCGAGGCTGGTGGCAGCAGGCGACTGAGGAGCATCATGAAATTCTTCCGAGCTGGCACTTTGAGGTATTTTGGTCCGTACTTGCATATCGAAACGTGCAGAGGCTTCGGCCACTACCCAATCAGCGCATTGCTGGGCAAAATACTTGGCAAGACTCTTCTTTTCCTTGCGCTCTTGCTTGAAATCCGTGCGCATCCACTTCATCTCGGACATAACGTGGTCCCAGTGCGTGGTAGGAGCCGGCGGCTCTTGACAGGGCTGCATCTGTCGCAGGGACCAGTGGTTCGAGTATTGGAGGCCGTAGACACGTTTGAGGAGGCGCTGATCCTGTCTTTCGCGGTAGGCGACAAATTGATCTCGAGTAGTCAGTGCTTTGTTGGCACGGTGCAATAGCTCTCCCAGGCCGCGTGCGTTCGGGGGCTCCTGAGCTTGGATGCGATAGAGTGGCTCGAGATAGTCGCGCGATGGGTCGTCGTTAGCCCCTCTTAAGGAAGAATAGGCATCATCATGTAGAGGAAGTGACGAGTCGGTTTGTTGCAGGAGATCAGAAGTGCGAGTGAGAGGTGATCTCGCAGGAAGTGGTGGTGCTGGCATGGAGTTGGAATTTGGCCGTGAAGAGGATGATGGACGAGACGAGGGCAGGTCCGTGGAGGAAGGTTCATGATGAAGCATCGGCGGCTTCCTGCGTGGTGTACTTCTAGGTGACTCTTGTATGATCTCTGATACTGACTTTTGCCGCATGGCGCCGGAGGAGACTCGTGTCTGCATACGTTGTGGTTTGTCGCTGGGTGTAGCCGGCTGAGCAGCTTTGGGCGTCTGCGCTGTTTTGGGTGTGCCGATGACTGGTGACTGCGCAACGACTTGCGCAGGCTGTGTCGGCACCTTGAAGCTATCAGACACGGGTGCGATATCTGCTGGCAGTGCGCCCTGGCGATCCTCCAAGACAATATCGCCATCCTGGTCTTTCCGCGATACATCTGCCGCTTTCTTGCTTGGGACTGTAACTGCGCCGGCGGTAGGGGATTGTCGCGCAGGAGCTTGTCCCTCGAAGCTTGTGGCCGGTGACGTCTCTGTCGGCAATGGTGTAGCTCCAGATGTTATGGCGGCCGTGGAGGGTGAAGATCCTGGGTCCTGATGTGGTATTTGAGAGCTGGTTGCAGCTTCAGTAGAAGTGCTCTCCCCTGTATGGCCGGAAGCGGTCTTTCCCTGCAACTGAGCTTCCTCGATGCCGCGACCTGTCTGACTTGATGCAGCATTGCCCTCGACAATTACTGGTAGTTGAGCTTTCGTGTCTGGTGAGGATGACTGCTGTTGCAATGCCCGATTGTTTGGAATTGGAAAGCTCTTTGCGAGAGCATCTTTGACAAAGTCGAACGAGAAGGGAAAGGCAGAGTCCTGGAAATATCGACCTCTGCAAGAACATTAAAGACCGGGGGAATAGTGGGAGGGTAAGCTTTCTTACTTGTCAAGATCATTGCTGTCTAGTAGCACAGCTTCTTCTGCAGTCAATGGAGGTGGTGGGGATGCATCAAAGTCGGTGTAGAGTGCAGAAGGTAGGCCGACATGTTGTGTGAGAGCAGCTGTAACAGCGTTCAGCGCCCTCAGCCGGGACGAGCGTCGGCGTAGCGATGCCCTGCGACGACGTGTCAGTATATCTCGACGACGACAACAGATAAATTCGTGCGGTCTTCCGTTCCAATTTCGCATCATCAAGACGATGATTTTGGTTTGAAATGCGCCCGTAAAATAATTGTGGATACGTACTGTCTTTCATTTCGTCGTCGTTCGATTTGGCCATCCCGTAGCACTTGAATCGACATGTGAGGGGACTCTAGCGCAGGAGAATAATGATGTTCTTCATCGGAGAGTCAGAAGAGGACCCGACGATGAATATTCTAATTATTTTGAGATGAATCGAGAGCGTGGATGGGTGTTTGCGACGATGGGCCTCGATGTGTACAGCTGTGAAGCGTGAGTGGACGGTGCTTGCTTTGGGTGGTTGTTGCAGGCGGAGAGTCGCCTTCGCTTCTCACAAAGTCGGGTCCTGTCCTGTCCCTTGTGTCAGTCGCGTTTTTTGGTTTGGGCGGGCAAGCCTTTCCTTCTCCGTCAGGCATCTGCTTTTTCTTTTCATCTACCGCCGCTTCGGCCCGACAGCCGATATCACTCTATCCAAACTTGGCCCTGTCTACCAAAAATTTATTCTGCAGCGGCTTTTCATCATCACGTATTGTCCACGTCAACAATATCAAGGATGTCAGAGTCAGTATTGAAGCGGAAGCGACCGCAAGGTGATACTGCACGAGCCTCGAAGCCGAAGAAGGCTGTCAAAATCCATTCTGTCAATGAGTCCAAGAAGACGCCGGCATCAGCGAGTACGCCAAAAGCCAATGGCACATCAAATATCACCTCAGCCATACCAGCTACGGGGAGCTCTAGCCCGACAATCTCCGTGCAGATAGTCACTGGATCATATGAGAGGGTCTTACACGGATTTATTGCCACACTGCCAGCTGAAATATCTGCTCTGAAACCTTCGACAACATCAGATAGTCCCCAGGCTACTTTCACCGACACATTCCTGTTCTCGGCCCACTCATCGTCTGTACGATCGTTGGCGGTATCACAGCCGCAAGCATCCAAACGCATACTTGCTACCGGCTCCTCAGACGAACGCATCAACCTCTACCAGATTTCCACTACCGCACCAACCAAATCCAAGTCGAACGGTAGCAAGCCGGACCTCCCATCATTAGCCAGCACATCCATCGCCGAGAATCCTCGCAACCGCGAACTCGGTTCCCTCCTGCATCACTCCCGAACAATCACTTCACTCCTGTTTCCCACCAAGTCAAAGCTCTTCTCCGGTGCGGAGGACAATACAATTGGCATTACCAGAACCAGAGACTGGACCACCCTTTCCACCATCAAAGCACCCGTACCAAAACCTTCGGGTCGACCTTCTGGAGACACTGCTGCGCCAGGAGAAGTGCCCAGTGGTGTCAACGACTTTGCCGTACATCCTAGCATGAAGCTGATGTTGAGCGTGAGCAAGGGCGAGCGATGCATGCGATTATGGAACCTCGTAACCGGTAAGAAGGCTGGTGTGTTGAATTTTGCCAAGGAGGTCTTGATGCAGGTCGGAGAGGGTAGATATTCTACTGGCGAGGGAAGAAAAGTCTTGTGGAGAGCGGATGGAGAAGGCTTTGTCGTCGTCTTTGAAAGGGGTGTGGTCGTGTACGGTATGGAAAGCACGCCCGAGCGGGTGGTGAAGCTGCGAAGTGGCAAAATCTGCCAAGCTCGATTCGTGCCTGGTCAAGATGATGTTTTGGCTCTGTCGACGGAAGATGGGAGGGTCTTGTTTTATGATGTGGAACGGAAGGAGGATCAAGTTGATGAGAAGAGCTTGCCAAAATGTCCTTGCTTTGCCGAGATCCCAACTTTGGAAGCGAGATCATCAGGGCGCGTTAAGGATTTTGAGATTTTGGAGATGCCAGCTCCTGCAAAGGCATCGCTATTGTTCGTCACGGCCAGCAGTGATGGCGCAGTACGTTTATGGACCGTGGACAGTTCCTCCCTCGATCCTTCTGGGGCGGTCAATGGTACTTCCAGCGACAAGACCGATAGCGAAGATACTGAAGCTAGAAGTGTCGGCGCTCTGATCGGAGTACGGGAGACAGGCAATCGATTGACTTGTCTCGTAGCATTCGTGATGGACGAAGCTCTTAGCCATGACGTCGAGAACGACTCGGCTACAACGAACGCGGCCGGCGTATTAGACGACGGTGGTAGCGAAAGCGATGATGAATAAAGGTTGCAATGCAGCTCTGATGATCAGCTCGCTCGTCCCTCAACCTGCAGTTTTTGTGAGAACACAAAAGTAAATCGGGCCAAACCCGTGACTCCGCCCATCCTCTCCATTATCAGGAAGGCAGATCCTGCCGACTTCACAACTCTCGCTCCATTTGTCCAGACCAGGAGCAATTACATCCATATCTATCAAGCTCACACCAAACCCATCCTTGCCCTTTGCTAACTTCGCCATGACATTTTTGACGACGCCTTCGTTCTCCAATCGATCAATCGAGCATGTCGAGTATACGACGATACCACCGACCCGACATGCCTTTATTGCATTGAAAAGCAGCTCTCCTTGCAATTTGACTATGCTTTTCTTCCCTGCTAGTCCCGTCCGATAGCCGAGCATGTCCACGCTTATGCCACCAGATCTCTGAGCTGTGACGAAGGACTGGATGATATGCCTTTCGGATGAGCACGGCGCATCAAGGAGTACTTTGTCGTAGCCTTTCCTGTCCTGTCCGGAGGGAATGTCAGCTTTGCTGATGAAATCCGAGCTTGTTCCGTCTAGCTTCGTCGTCTTGATGTGGCCATTGGAAAGAAGGTCAGGTGGGAAGTACGATGCGAGATTTCGAGCAAGACGAGTATTGCGTGCAGGATGCGACTCATTGCTATGCAAGCTGCCAGAAGATCCAGAAGAGAACAACGATTGAGCCATTACGATCGATTTGCCCCCTGGCGCTGCACACATATCCAAGATATTGTCTCCAGATTGAGGATTGAGTAGCAAGACTGGGAGGAGCGACGCCGCATCAAGGTTGTAATGTGACAGGAGTTTCGTGTTTTGATGTCCAGTCGACTCTATCAAAGCAGGCTGCGGTAATAGCGAGCCCGCAGATTTTGTCCGGGTTTCATCCTCAGATGATCGTTTGGCCACCCAGACTCGTGCATGGAGTGGCGAGCTGGCTAATGCATCTGCGAGCAGATCGAGCGGCTCAAGTGCAGCATGCGTATCAGTGGCATTAGCGAAAGGATTGATAACCATAACATATCGCACTGGCCTCGAAAGAGCCGGGAAGAGGGACTCCTGCCATCGTTGTGCATTCCAGTGTGTGGGCGAAGAGTAATATTTATGAAAAGCCTCGATGGCTGCATCAGATCTCTTGCGATCCGTCTTGCTCACCATCTCTCTATCTTTCTTCGACTTTTTTTCCCGAGAACAATTTCAATGCTTCGATAGAAATTTCAAGCATGCTTTTCATCAAAAATAATGGCTGTGGAGGCAAACGTTAGTGGTGGATGGACACATGGAAATTTCGACGCTCTCAAATTCACTTTTCACTTCTCCGACCTCAATTTGCACGGCACATAACGTCAACATCATCGACTCAGATTTCATGTTTCTCTATTCCGTCTGAATCTTGACAGCTGTTTCGATACATCACATCTTGACACGAAATGTGATTGTTCATGCGATACCACATCTACTATACGGTGTACTCGCGGCCGTCATAGCCTACTCCTCCCGGCCGACTTTGGCCTCAAAATACTGGCTTGTGTCATGGTCGCTACCATGTCACCCCTCTCGTCCCACAGCTGAGCCTCTGAGTATGTACGACCTGCACCAGCGGCAATCGTCTTCCATTCCCGAAGGTGCCATTCCGTCGCATCGATCTCGTTGCTGAAGACCCGCAAAGAGAAGTCGAGGGCGAAGCAAGGTCCGGACTCGTCGAGAAACTTGCGTTGGTGCATGAGCGGGACGATGTCGAGACCTCCGCTCATGAGGAAAGCCAAGGTGGAGATGTGCTCTGCTGGATCTGTCAAAGGAGTGCGGCAGCGCCACCAGTCTGCGGAAATGCGGTCCGTCAGTGGCAGCGCCTCTTGAGTCGTTGGTACGTCCTTGATCAATCCACTCAGTGTTTGAGCAAAGATGCCTTCATCACAAGGGCGGATCTTGAACATCCTGGTCCATAGGTCAAAGAAGTTGGTGTGCATGGTGGCCATTTCTGGGGAGATCCTGCCCTCCTTCAGGAGCCATTCATTGCGAGCAGTCAGACCCAGGACTTCATACGGTCCTTTGTATTTTGTACTTGGTGGCTTCGAATACTTGAACAGCTCCTTTCGCTCGATCGATTGGAAGTCCGCTAAAGCGATAAGGCATGTCTGCTCCTTATTGTCGTCCAGCTTCTGAGTAACGATCACGGCTCTAGTCGTGAACATACTTGTCGTCCTATCCTCCCGGACCCGACACCGCAGTTTACGATCGGTCAAAGGTGCTCGTAGGAAGACTCCAGAGAAGGAGTGTAATCGATGAGATTGGGGAAGTCGTTGATGGGCTGTCATGCAAGCGACAGCAACTGCAAATCCACTATAGGCATTAGGAGTTTCTCCCATCCGTTCAGGGTTGCGTATCGACTCGAAGAGACCATCTGCGATATCTTGAACGCCCGTCACGTCCAATATGTTGTTCCGGGAAGTGTCCGCCATATTCCTCCAAAAGCACGGTCGGTTTCTTCGTTTGTGATGGAGGGATATAAAGGCCACTATCCACTACGACCTGCTTGTCCCCTAGCGGCGTACTCACTGCTTTTATGTTCGGAGTCATCTTCTGAGTAGCCAGTAATAGAGACTCCAATGCCACGACGAGCGTTGCAAACTTGGATCAAGCTCCATGTACTGTCCCTGGACACGTGATGGGTCCTTACTATACAGGCCTGACAGGTCCGGTGTTGTCGTTGGATTGGACGACATAGCCGCATGAGCTGGAGAGACACTGTATCGATATGCTATGACGTTCGTAGAGGCCATGTCCCAAGACTCTTCGGCCTTTCCAAGCAAAATTCGGTTCTAGGTATCCAATGAGCGCTGCATCAAGCACGTGAGTAAGCAGCGATACCAAGGAAGCGGGAAAGGCAAGGGATATCATTAAGGTAATCTCGAATGTTGTTTTCATTAAGATATGACCAATGCCTGCCTGGTGTATGTCCCCCAAGGGACTGCTGTTCTTGTTTCTCGACATGAATTCGTAACGATCAGTCGACTGGAAGACCGATCAGAGCTGCATGAACAAGATTTCTATCCTTGGGACCATGAGAGACCGAGACTTCTACCGTCCTTGTTATGACAAACTGTTCTTGTCGTGGCGGTAGAATCTTTTCTTGGCTGGAGATGCTGGACGTGTGGGTTCGTAGTCGACCCTTGTCGTACGGCGATGTGCTTTGCACCCTTTCCGGGTCCATTGAGTCCGTGACGTTACGCCGCATCACACTGGATAAGCCGTGGCGCTTGAAAAGCGGACGCAATATCGGGATAGTCGAAGCGATGATGACGACGTTCAGCTCAACTGAAACCCATATGATGTATGGGATAAGGTCGTATGTGTAGTCGGCCCACTCGCTAAGCACCCTCGACTCGATTGTTTTCTTGATGGATGCGACCATGGCCCTGTATCTTGTTAGCTATAATGTCATTGTTTCGGGGTGAAAGATGGAACATACAGAAAACTCAAGCAGAGCAACGCCATCAAGCCTATTCGAGATCGCCAAGTGAGTCTACTGAAAGACACCACGATTGCTGGCAGGACGGTCAGGAAGAGATCAGTCAGGCTGTTCAATGCTGGGACACATTAGCGTGGTATCTTGATTCAGAAATTGCACTCGTACAGCCAGAGACATAGCCCCACCAGGTCTGTATGCGAGGGTCCCAACAGCTAGTAGGAACTTCTTGTATCCGTGATAGAGTCCAGAGAATGTCCAGTTCTTTGCCACACTGGGCGTACATGACAACGACCGAGGCGACGTTGACGATCACTTGGAGCACCATGAAGAAATAAATCGGCCATCTCTTGATCCGGGGATTCTCACCAGTGACCCATAGGAGGAAGAAGCAGAATGATATCCGGCCAGCCATTGGCGAAAGAAATGACCAGGCGAACGAGTAGAAGCCGACTCTCAGTGTATTCGAGAGGTTGTCCGGATTTTCGGCAATGTAGTACATGTGGCGACCAAGTCCAGTCTTCTCTGACGCAGTAATGCACACAGCATGCATGATACCCATGCCCTGTTGATCATCAGTGATTTGGTGGATCTCCTTTGGCGTCATAGCATACCAGCGCAAGGACTATGAAGACATCGTCCCAGAAAATCTTCCGAGCTATTCTGATCTTGACAAGAAGTCTAGCGATACACAGCACCGAAGAGATGGCCAGTAAGATCCAGATGATTCTAACAAGTGCCGGCCCTTGATTGACATCTGGGCCTCTGCCCAAGGCATCCAGTGCTGGGTGATCGGCGACGTTCATGATGTGAATTTGTGAAGCACCTGGAGCTATAGTCGCTCAGAGCTATTAACGTAGAAGAAACACCATGGAAGATGTGTATTAATCAAAAGAAAAGTCAAAAGACAATATGTTGAAGATGTGAAGAAGAACCTGTTTGGCCTGAGGAAGACCCGCCGAATGGGGATGAGGTCTACTTGAGTAGTTCGGCTGGCCCATTAGTCGTGGTCAAGCAGCCCTTTACTTTTCCCACTATGAGCGGGGATCAGTACGAGGCGGCTTGTAACAGGCCTGTGGAACGTGCGGCCATGAAGCTGATGAGACTAGGGCGAACAAGGACAAGCCACAGGGAGGATGATGTGACCGTCAATACCAGAAAGCCACCTTAGAGGCCACACCATCTCGACCCCTTGGTAAAACACTATACGGTAGGCTCATGTTCCGAAACACTGCGATCGAAAGCCATCAAACCTGCATTGGTCTAGCGGAGACGGAAGGTGAGATAGATGAGGGAGAGGAAGAGCCAAAAGCAAGTTGAGAGCTGTGCACGACGCCAACTTGCACCGGACTGGCTTTTTTCTCCTCACGCCCCTGTGCCTGCCGACGAATCAGCACCCTGAAACACTTGCTTGCTTGGCTATAAGCCAGTGTGATCGCCCTGTCAGAACACCCCAAAGTAGTCATGACCTTCAGTTCGCCGCAGATTGAGTTTGGACATGATTCGACTGAGCAATCTCTGGCTGTCTTCGACCCGTTCCAGCCCGTGCGCTTCCAGTGCGGTGAGTCCTCAATTACAACGACAATCTGTCTGGAGAATAAGCATGAAAGACGCGTCAGGAGGCTGCCGTGTACAGTAGTGGTACGGGGGCTCGCGTGCGGATGGCTGCAGGGCACCGATCTGATGCACCGCGTGCTGCAGCGTGCAGTGACAGGTGGGTCGTTAACAGGCATGTTACTTTGACCTGCAGTCCAGGAACGTACAGTACTGTACAAGGAATAATCCTGCTGGAAATGGTGGACCATTGGGGACGAATCCTTATCGGGTGACTCGCTTGAGGCACACACACGGCTCGGCATCTCCACGAGGCATGTTCTTGAGGTCGGGAAGGAAGAAAGTCTCTGCTGCATCCGTACACCACATCTTGCTTTTGTACCGCGTGTACCTGTCGATCACGACTGGACTGCCATCTTTGCTTTTTCATTGGCTTGAAGTGTAAAGATACAGAAAACATCCATCCGTCCCACGTGCCCATAATCTAATCGCTCCACAGAGCATCGACAAACAGCTGCTTACATCACGAGGGCTCGTGTCAGGCCACCTTGTGAACGTCTTGGTCTATGTATGAAGCCTATGCTCACGGATTAGAAGGCATATCCGCTCTCATATATACTTGATCCTCGAACCAGTGTTTCTCCTGACTGCTTTTTCTCACGTCAGACTTCGATTCTGCCGCACAAAAAGTGTATCTTGCATGGGTAGCCTGACGCCAGCCCTGAGCTGATGGTGTAGTGTGTTTGTGTCAAACATCCCTGATCCTTGTCTGGACCCTGCGTGGGGTTTGCTTATTTTCTGGCGATATCTCTCCCGTTCAGCCAGACAAACAGCCAGCTGAACAAGATCCAGATCTTCCTGCGCCAACTCCTGGTCCAGCCCAGGCTGCCAGATCTCCAGGCCAGCCATGCATTTTGTCCCGTGTATCGCTCCTTGCCGCCAATTACGCCATCTCGTTGGCCGAGGTATGCAATGCTTGCGCGTTGCGTGTAGTTGAATGGGATTTGGAAGCCCCTGTCCATTGCATTGAGCTGTCTTGTGAGGTACTCACCCTTTTGCAGGGCTGCCTCTGCGAGCATTGGAAGGGTGTAGCCTTCAATGTCTGCAGCATCTCCAGCCGCAAAAGCATCGTCCATGACCCTACCGTCCGGTCGTAAGATGCGGAGGTGCTGGTCTGTGAGTATTCTCGGCATTCCTTTCTCGGGCTTCTTCACATCAAGGTGGTCCAGCAATGAATTGGCTTTGTTGCCTGTTGCCCATAGTAGCATTCCGTACGGCAGCCTTCCATCTTCCTTGGTATAAATGGCATCAGCTTCCACCAGCTCGATGTGGGAACTGGTTTTGAGCTCCACTCCCTTGCGATGCATGGACTTCATGGCGTAATCGCTGAGAGACTCGTCAAAGGTAGACAGGATCTCGGGGGCCACATCATGGATTGTGATCTGCAATTTGCCTTTCAGATGGGGATACAGGTGCTGCATAGACTCTTCCCATAGGTCATGGATCTCAGCCGTGGCCTCGATCCCAATGGCCCCTCCACCCACAATGCGAACGTGAAGCATCTCTCGTTGCCGCTCGTCGGATATACCCGGCAGAGATGCCGCATCAAGCATCTGCAGGATACGCTGTTGCACGAGTCTAGCATCATTGGTCGTCCTGAGGAACATGGCATGCTTGTCCGCACCGGGGGTGTTGAAAGTCTGAATGTCGCAACCAGGAGCCAGCACGATGCGGTCATACTTGATTTCAAATCGCTTTTGCCCGTGTCCAAGATCGTCGACGGCATGAATACACGTGATGAGACGTTTATCTAGATCGATACTTTCCGCTCGAGCCTTGTAGTATTGTAGCTCGGTCCGGTGTCGTCTTCGGATGGGCTCTTCGGCGAGACGGAAGTCGAACAGGCCACACGCTGCGGAGGCCAGTAGAGGTGTATACTGGATTGTCCGTACCGGTGAAATGACACAGACGTTGTAAAGAGAGAGATCTATCTTTTGACTGATGGGAAATCCTGACCATCCAGCGCCGATCACAGCCAAGGACAACTTGTTGGAAGCCATGGGATTGTTTGGGGATCAAGGGTAGGTGGGAGCTCTTTGACAACAAGGTGATCAAGAATACCTACTTGACAGGACCAGCCAGCTTTCTAATAGCCCTCCAAGGCCTCCGATACCCTCGTCTGAAAGAGCATTCACGTCATCAGGGAGAAAATGATGGATCGGAGGTAGCCCCGACTTTTCCCACAAAGCTTGTCAAAAACTCTGAAGATCTCGCGTTGAAAAAAGCCCCCCTGCTTTGATTGGAAATGACGTCGTTTCCAGGCTGATTCTTCACCTCTACATGTCATTCTGGGCCTTTCAACCTTTTCGATCGCATCTTTGGCGTTATCTTTACCTGCATGAACGCCTCGATCTTGCTGTCCCGGCATATTTGTGCCGCCCGCATCCATAAACTGCCGCAATTGTCGTGCGGACTGCCTGGTTGTCAGGCTCGCTATTCACATCGCACGAGAAAAGTCCGGGCTATGGCCCCATTCAACCCTGGCCATCAACGGCGGGGTAATCGACGCTTCGATCATGGAAATCATAGGGACGGTTCTGGCACATCAAATGTCCCCTCCTGGGGCCAAGTAGTTCCTGGGGCTTCCGTATCTATAGTTCTCAAAGCCGACCAACCCACTGGCCGCGAAGTCCAAGGTACAGTCCAAGACGTGCTTACGAGGCATGACCACCCCAGGGGTATCAAGGTTCGGCTGTCCGACGGCAGGGTAGGTCGCGTGCAGCGTATGGCTCCGGGTGCTATCTCCTCTGCGATTACGAGTATCGATCCCACGATTGATACCAATACCCTCGAGGTCAGGACATCCAACGGCGAAGCTGGAGCTTCTCAGCAGCCTCTTAGGTACCGGGACATCAGACTGGACGATCAGCCAGAAGCTCCACCTGCCACAAACGACCTCTCCGCTTACATCAAGCCTGCCAAGCAGAAGAAGCGTAAAGGTCAAGCGACCAAGGACACTGCGGCCGATGCCCCACCTGGGAGCAATCTCAGCTGTCCGGTATGTGGCGACTTCCAAGGAGACGAAGCGGCAGTGGCACATCATGTGCAGGGACATTTCGACTGAACACTGGCATCATCTAAGGTTCATTCAATGCTACTAGGTCTTGGCAAGCAACTTTGTGCTTATTCGAAGACGGACAAGTGCAATCAGCCCGGCAGCCGCAAGTGCTAAGGAACCAGCGTAGAACATGGCTGGTCGGAACGCCTTCAGACCCGCTTGCTCGCCACCATACGCCTCCAGCATGTATCCGGCTATCGGTGCGCCCTGAAGTACATTAGCGTGCATCATCATTGCCCGGAGCGAGGCACTTGCCATTAGGTATCCTGCAGACCAGCCGCTCACGATCATACCCATTGCCACTCCGACCCGAGCAGATCCAAAGACATTGCTTACGACCGTCGGGAACGTGGCGAAGAATCCTCCATTCGATGCGCCATTGATGATGGCAAATGCGATCAGAGGTCCAAGTGAACTTGATACTGGCCATAGAGCAAGCATACTCAGTGCACTGACTGTCAAGGCAATGAAAAGGGTATTCAACGAGCCGACTCGATCGCAAGCCAGACCGCTCATGATCCTGCCAACAGCCGAGGCAAAGTTGAAGGCCGCAACAAGACCTGCGCCGGAGCTTGGTGATAAGCCGATCGATCCACTGTAAAGTGGCAGAAAGAATGGCGGTACAAATAGTGGAAATGTACCAATGGCTCCAGCAAGGAAGACAAGCGAGAACTTGTAGTCCCGAAATAAGCGCCTGAAGATAGGTCAGTGTTGATACATACTTTCCCGGCAGACAGAATTCACCATTCAATAAATGCGGCAGTCATCCGAATCTCTGTCCTCTCTCTGATGAGCCAAGCAGCCGGTAGTCCAGTCGCCAACGTGATGAACCCTAATACACGGTAGGCCCATGCTATTCCCAGCCTCTCGATTAGAGCATAGATGATGAAGCTTGTGACGGCTCCTCCTAACCCGCCTCCCGCAAAGACAATACCATTTGCTAGACCTCTCTTCTTGCTGAAGTACTGCGATACCACTATCGATACCACCTGATTCAATTAGCACCCTACTGTCACTGTCGCAACCCTCGCCTACCATGAAACACAGGCTCATCCCAACTCCAGTCAGCAGACCAGCAGTAATGAACAGCGCTCCCACTTTTCTGACAGCAAAGCCGCTCATGATTTCCCCAAAACCAATCATACCAACGCCCAACATCGCAGACACCCTGGCACCCATAGCCTTCACCCCACGTCCACTAATAGTGGCCAGGAACGCCATCGACGCTGCCGCGACAGATCCAACGAACGCAAGTGTGGACGAGTTCGATACACCTTCCTTGACCAATGCGTCCTGGAATATGCCCCAGCAGTAACTCGTCCCGACGAACCACCATGTCATCACCGCGCATCCGACGATGACGATCCAGCCTTGCCCACCATCAGGGACGGTCGAGTCCGCAGCCAGAGAAGCAGTCAAGACTTCGTCCACTCGGTCCTTCGAAGACGGCAGATGCGACACATCTCGTTGAGTCAAGGTATTGGGGCGGATGGGCTCGAGAGAAATGGCTGTCGTGGTTGTGGTGGTGGTGGTAGTCGCCATTTGGGAAGGTATCCAGATAGCCTCGATGACCTACCATGTACAGTGTATCAAGGAGCAATACGGACTTATCTGTTACGGAAACGAAGATGCGTTTGTCAATCGATCACGGTTAGTCATGGCACATTGGACAAAGCGTAGGGCGTAGAAAGAGGTGGAGACCGAATACGGTGTGATGCGGCTCCGACTTCGCACTCCGAACTCCGGGAGTTGCTCTCGATGTGTTTTGACAGCAACACACTACCAAACCATGAACATTACGCATGCGCATCATGTATACTCCTGCATGTCATCTTGCAACAAATGCCAAGTCGGAACCTTAATATGCTCATTTGAACATTCCTGTGGAATGTTCAATGCTTCATCCAATGCTCTCTTAGATATCCCCTGGAATCTTCAAACCCATGGAGCGATATGAAGGCATCCATGTCCCAAGCATGGTAAGTAGAGTAATAAAGTGTTCAGTCTGTACTCTCCATCCACCACTTTTTCAGCTAGCTACAGTCATCAATTCTCAACATGGCAGCAAACACCATCACCGTCACCCTTCCCAGTTCGCCAACATGATCGATCATTCCCTCCTTCACCCGAGCATGACCGACGACGACATTCGTGCTGGTCTGGTCATCGCTAAGAAGTACAATGTCGCAACAGTATGCGTCAAGCCATACGCTGTACCATGGGTCGCTGGGGAGCTCCAAAGGTACTGACGTGCTGTGATTACGTCGGCATCCCTTTCAAAAAGCGCGGCTTTGGCAGATTCATGGCCGTGGTGCAACTAGCGAAGGTATTCATTGAGTCACTAGATGCACTCAAAATGTAGAGCTTCGTTCGGAGCACGTGACTCTTCTTGTTGGCTCGGGATTATCTTGGATGCCATAAACCCATTCAAAAGCTCGCTCATTTTTCCGATCGTCATCGCCCTTCAATACACTCCCAATACAAGATGAGTTACAGCACGCCTGTTGTTGGAGTATCTGTCAAAGGACTCGAGTTTATTGACTGAATATCGAAGTGAATATATAGAGACTCCTCGGCAGCAAACTACAGACACTGAACTTGGCACACCTGAGAGAGGCAAGTCTGGCAGACGTCGGACCTTGCTTGTGCCTTTACGGCGTGACCCTGAAGCCAGTGCAGTGGCCCTTGTTCTGCAGGTCTCTGCAGTTGGATTGCTTTGCATTGATCTTGTATGCATTGGTGCCCGTGCATGAGAAGTACGCACCGCAGTCGAATGCAAGGTTGAGAGCCAGGGTAAATTCTCCATCGTTGTCACTTTCCATCCATCTCATGTTACAGCGTGAAGTAAAGCCGAATGGACCGACCTGAACGATAGAGCAGGAGCAGGACTTGTTGGCCACGGTGGATGGGTTCATGGGAGTACCCATACCAAGTGGCGTTCCTTCACATGTGCCAGAATTCTGGCCAACCGAGAGCACTGGGTTGCTCCAGGTACCCTTCATGTATAGCTCAGTGCCACGCCTGCCACCAAATGCATAGTACTTTGCATGGCTTGACCAAGAGCGATTTTGACGACGGACGAGTCGGCTGACTGGGTAGCCTATGAAGTTGTGAGCTGGGTTGTGTCAGATGGATAGACACGTCGAAAGGCCTACCTCCTGCATCCGTCCCCTCTTCAGCGGACACGATTTTGAGCTCCTGACCATTGCCTTCGATGCCGAGCGCGGCGTCGGAGAGCAGCTCAGCAGGACCGTCATCTATTGAATATCAGTGTCCGTCCACCAGCGCTGAGGTGGCAATAATGTAACTCACTGCTTGCGACCAGACCACGTTCACTGGCCTGGCTGACTGGGGTTGCAGCACATGTGCTAGCAATGAGTAAAGCACCGAGACCGGCGGTGAACTTCATTATGAAGCGTGATCGTAATTGGTAGATTCGAATTGAGAGAGAAGGGTTAGTGGTTGTTGATGGACAGCATATCATGGGCATGTCTCTGTCATTTTCTATGCTCGAGGCAATGCTCTCGTGCCAATTCTTCTCGCTCGCGTGCCCAGCGTGCAGTATCCGCTTGCGCCTCAGCCAAGTACCTCGTTGCCGAGTAACATCTTCCTGTAGTGGTTCCTAGAAATTGAGGGACCAAGTTGACCATGAAAATGTCACGGGTCATGTCGTGGCCCGCAAGCAAAAGACGTGACCATTTGGCGCAAGCCCTGAGCGTCTGTGGGCCATGCGGTGACTGCCAAGGATGCAATCGTCATTCATTAGCCTCGAGGCTATTTGCAATCTTCTTGTTCATGGTCAAATTCGACAATTTTGAGATGGTAGGTTCCCCAAGCAATGGTATGATGGTGCGCCAAGCTGGTGGCGGTTATGTCGTGGAACGAGGTCTATTTATGGTAGGCTTCGAAACAGCACCCTAATGCCGGGGCTCTGAATCTAGAACACACCTGCAAATACAGAGTAACGTATTTGCGTGCATACTTCCTTGTGTCTACTCTTCCGGCAGTATTGACTTGGCGTTCATTTCCGAAATCTTTCACGAGTCCGAAAGATCTCCTTAGGCCATTGCTTCCAAGCTCCTCAACAATCAGTGAGCAGTATATGCCTGCACTACGCGATATTCTCACTCAATCTTTGCAGCGGATTCGATCAATGCTTCAACACTGTAGGGTCTTTGTGTCATTCCCACAACAATGCCGATCTGCTGCTCGACGCAGACAGTCGCGAGGTAAGAGTACCGTCCAGCTAACGGGAACTGATACTGGAATCTCATGTGTGGCAAGTTGGCCATGATACAGAGCGACGAATTTCATGCCCAGATGTCGTGCCCTCTGACTTGGCAGTATCAACTTCCAGCCTGTACTAGGATTGAGTTGGTGTCCTCGTCATCTCAAAGTCAGTTGTTGTGAGCATCATTTGGCTCAGTAGCTACTGTTACCAGTCTGCGTCGGCAGTACCCAGGCAGGACTTGAGAAGTACCAGTCTGACAACCGCGGCCGGACCGCGTGCGCAACTGGAGATCACGAGCCTGGAGCAGGGCTATGGTCGACATAGGCTAGCACCCCGCTCGAGGGCCTGCGAACTTGATCGATGAAAGTTTCTCTCCTCACTTCAAGGATCATGCTGGTCTCGCCCAGGCTTTCGAAATAAGCCCTGCATCCAGCATCGATACATCTTCAGGCGTCGTTGTCTATTCACGAGCATACGACGATCCACGCCAAGGTTGACGACCTCGAACGCTCTGTGGCCTGAGGTGGCTGTTGTGGCTGATTCGTTCAGCTCCGAGTTCTCGAGTCGACTGCTCAAGTCATCGACTGCCGCTTTGGGGTCTATCCTTCCTGACCAGATATTGCGTAACTCTTCCTCTTCGAAGAAATACACTCTGGTACCATCGCCGCGGACATAAAAGTTCTCACCCAGGTATCGGCTCTTTTTGAAGCGGACTTGCGCGAGATCTCCTCTTCCATAGTCCCTGAACAGTACTTGGCCTCCGGGTTTGAGGAGATTCCACACGTTCTCGAGAGCCTGGGTCCACTGGCGAGGCTCCAAAGCAGAGAAGACAAAGACCATGATCACAATGTCCACGCTTCCATTCGACAGGCCCGGAGGCACAGCGGCGTCGCCTTCGCCGGCAAGATCCCAGACCTCTGCGCGCATGTATTTTTGATCATATAGCTCACTCTTCCGCATGACTTCCACAGCCTTCTTGCTATAATCGCAGGCGAAAAGGTTTAACTTGTCGTTCTTGCTCATGGCCAGGATTGGGAAAGCAGTGTTGCCAGCTCCAGCGCCAACCTCCAAGATTGTTACAGGCCCGTAGTTTTCTTTTGTAGCTTCTACGAGTAGAGGGAACTCTTGACCAAGCCACTTGCGATCTTTGAAGAAGTTCGCTTTGTTATTGCCATAGAACTTGTCCCACCACTTCTCAGGCTTGTCGTTGAATCTCTGCTTGTCGAAATCAGAAACCGGATTTGCGCGCTGCAACTCCGTCTGCGCATTGATGAAGTCCTTGTACGCATCATCGACCTCAACGTGATCCCAAGCATTGTAAGCGAAAATGTCATCTCCTTCTTCGAGCAGTCGCGAACCAAACTGGAAGGGGTCGGTCCTCTTGTAAGGGTTCGAAGCAGAATCGGAGGCAGGCTTTCTCACAGGCTGGTAGTACGTGGGTACACCATATGCAGACTCCTCGGTAGCTTGTGGTGTAGCCGGGCTCGAGTTGTCCACTGGTGTGGATGGATCTGGAGTGTTTGTCTCTGCTAGGACCAGACCGGCGTTCGCGTGCTCATCGGGGACGGTGACGGCGAAACGCATATGCTCCATACCCTTTGACAGCTGTTGCCTGACCTGCTTGCCGCGGCCGGCGCCATTGGCAGTTTCCATGATGAGCTGCGGTCTGCTCGAAGTCCAGCAGCTCGGAGAAGTAAATTACTGGCATGAAATTTCAATGTGGGGTAATCTTTCAGCCACAGCTGGGCCCTGACCTTGGACAAACTTTCAACGAAAAGTGGCCGAGATTTTTGACGAGATCTGATCTCATCCAGCGTGAGATCGACACCGTTCCTGATCCCTCGGCACCTTTGGCGTCATCGTGGTTTGGAGCAAAAAAAATGTCATCGATGTCATAGGCTCAGAAGAGCTCCTTGCTTTCCCTCATCTCTCAGCAATCCTTCAATCAGACAATTCGATCTTGGACTACTGTAAATCCAATCTCATCTGTGGTCGAAGACTCGAATTATATCCAACAATGGCATCTGCAAGAGTAGCCAGACCATGGTTGTCGTCTCTGAGCCGAGCAACACCAGCTGTGCGGCCTCAATTCCTCGCAGCTTCGAAGAAAGTCCAGTCGCGAACCTTCCTCTCCAATCCCCTCTCCGACGCTCCCGAGGTCCTTACTGCTCATCGGACTGTGCCATACCCTGCAGCGGCAGTCTACGAGGTCATCTCTGACGTCGGCTCCTACGCCTCATTCCTCCCCTTCTGCCGCTCTTCGAACGTTACCAAGCACTCCAAGCCGCACCCAAAGACGTCGCAGAAGTACCCTGAAGAGGCGACTCTAGTGATAGGGTTCGATAACAACATCTCCGAGTCATTCACGTCCCGCGTCCATTGCGTACCAAACGAGACGGTAGAGGCCATTTCCGGACCAGCTGTCGAAACATCCCTGTCTGCAGAAGCTCTGGAACATCACTCGCCTCGCCCAGCAGCAGAGTCGGATCCAACGCGCAAGGGCGACGTGCTTACACACCTGCGGACGACATGGGAGCTGCGATCGTTCCCCTACAAGCCGGGTCCATTGAAGAGCCACCAGAACCCAGTTGAGGAGACGGGCAACGTACCGGCACAAGAGCAAACCGAGGTCATTCTTGGAATCGAGTACAAGTTTGCCAATCCGTTCTACGGTGCGATGAGCAAGGCCGCTGCTCCGAAAGTCGCCGAGTACATGGTGGAGGCATTTGAGAAGCGGATACAGGACGTTTTGCATAGACCCGCGGCTGGGGTCAAGACTGGCGTGATCAAGCATTAGAGCGCAACGTGGCATGTTGCGCCTTGAGGGCACACCCACGGACGAGCAGAATTATCGGCCAAGGAGGTCGTCCAAACCATGCGCGCCCACAAACGACAGAACCATACGGTATCGAATGTTCCAATACATGAGAGAATAGGCAATATTGAGAGTGTCATTTTTTGTCCAATGCAGCGTCTATTGGGCGCTGAAAAAGTCGCCTAGTACTCCTCCTCGGGGTTTCAAAAATGTACATCATATCCTACACATTTGCCCTCCCATGTTGGCGTTTCATACGCTCGGTGCCTCTTGATCAAGCAGACCCGTCTCTTCTAGCGTAAGCATCGTCTCGAGCGCAAGCCAAGCATGATCTCATTCTCCAGTGTCCTTGCTCAATGCCACGCTTTGGTCTTTGCATTTCTCTCATGGCTGTGCAAGCCATACCGGACCTCTCAAAAAACAGATCAAGGACCATCCACCTATTTCGGCCACTTCTTCCAGCCCCTTCCATGCCCTCGCTGCTTCCATTCTCTCACCAACTCGGCCATACCCTCCATAGCTTTGCGCCTCTTCTCCTGCTTGCCTCTGAGCTGCCTTTCCCACTCTTTACCCTTTACTCTCTGCCCGACGCCAGTCCCCTTGACCCTCAGACCCATCTCCTCTCGCTTCTTTCCCGCTACTTCAGGATGCCTTGGTGATTCGGGAAGGAGACTCAGCACTCCGCTTTCCTTGGCCATGGTGTACAGCTCCGCTTGCTGTCGGAGACTGTGTTGTGGTGGTCGCCAGGCCGATGTCAGAGGATTTTGCCAGGGAAGAAAAGGATTCGAAGCTCGGTGGAGCGATGTAAGTGCGGACATCTGCTCTTGTGTGGCTGGAGGGTTTGTGGTTCTTGATAACATCGGATTCGCTTCGAGTGTCTGTAGCGATGGGATAGGGACCGTCGACGGTAGTCGGGAGGCGGTTTCTGAGGCTGATTGTGTGGCCGAGGTGTTGTATGTGCCTGGAGGATGTTTTTGGAAGAAGTTGAGAAGCGGTTGTGGGAGGCGTAGAGCGAGGCGGACGTGCGATGGATTGATGGCGGTAGTAGCCATGATGACTTGTGTGTTGTTCGCACCCAGTCGAATGTGGCTCAGTCCTTGTATGTGCAGAGTGGGTGGACCTGAAATTGAGGGTAGAGATCGCAAAGTGAAGTCGGAAAGTTCTCTACGGTGGGCGAAATCTGCAGGAGCTCCATCAAGCTGTCGCGTACTGGAGCTGCCTGCCATCATAGAGCTCTACTCTCATCTCGAATCACAAACATCGGCTCATCCTCTCCTCATCCATTATTCTCCGACCTTTCACTATCACAAAAGGAGCTGAGACGACTCTTGAGCTCCCATCGGCGATACTACATTCGACACAGACAAGATGGTAAGCTTCGATGGGACATAGTTACTGAAACAAATGCTAACAGCAGTCCAGGGTAGTCCCTTCTCGATAAGTACGATTTGAACGAGGAACTCTTGGAAAAGGCACTAACACTACAAAGATGGTGGTGCTGCTGTTGCCATGGTGGGCAAGGATTGTGTGGCCATAGCATGCGATCTGCGCCTTGGTATGCAAGCTCTCACAGTCTCCAACAACTTCCCCAAAATCTTCAACTACGGCGATGTCTATCTCGGTCTCACAGGCCTCGCGACGGATGTATCGACAGTATCAGAACTCATGCGGTACAAGGTCAACATGTACAGGTTGCGGGAAGAGAGGAACATATCACCACAGACTATGGCCAACCTGGTCTCAAGTAGTCTGTATGAGAAGAGATTCGGGCCGTGGTTCGTGTCGCCGGTTATAGCAGGAATCAATCACACGACGGGCAAGCCATTCATCTGCGGCTTTGATAGCATCGGATGCATCGACTTTGCGAAAGACTTTATAGTGAGCGGCACAGCGAGCGATCAGCTCTTTGGCACTTGCGAGGGGCTGTGGGAGCCGGATCTTGTAAGTAATGTATGGAACAGATACTAGCAATGAGGCTGACACAACCTCAGGGACCCGACGAGCTCTTCGAGACCATTTCTCAGGCATTACTGAACGCCGTAGATCGAGATGCGCTATCAGGTTGGGGAGCACATGTGTACATCATCGAGAAGGACAAGGTGACGAAGAGGCTTCTGAAGGGCAGGCAAGACTAAGGGATGAGCAAGAGGATGAGCGAGACATGGTAGAGGGGCTCGGTCCTGCACAGCAGCACTACCGGCAACACTACAAGCGGTGAGCACCTACGAATTGTGCCTCTAGAGATACGGCATAATGCGGAGTTTGTCAATCCTCGCCGCGTATCCGGCATGGATCGACTTGAGCGTGAAGACAGTGTCGGCATAGCCTCGGAAGTAGACATGATACCATCATCAATCGAGCGGACAACTTTGATGCACACCTCCTTAGACACTTGTGGCGTAACAGATGGTCGAGAGTCATGCCATGATTCATTCCCTTGTCTCTTTTCGAATCACAGATCTTGTGCGCGTGCTGCGATAGTGACCAATCTTCCGAGAGCATAGATGACCAACACAGCTTTGCGGTGAAGCCGAGCGACCTGATGCAGAAGTGTTCGGGCGCAGATAGCTGATCGCATTTGTGGACAAAAGTAAGAAGATCGGTATGCCGAACCGGTGAAGAATGCTTGTTGGAAACAAGGCAAAAACACAAACGTCGTCGAGTACGGTGAGGTTGACTCGCTATCGACGTCAAGGCTTGGAGTCAACCGGTGAAGAACCCTTGTAGCGTCAACGTCGTTCCGTATTATCTTGCTGCATGCTGAGGTGTACGAGGACTGAAATTAAGGCAAAGACTCTGTCTAGGCCTGTCGTTGTGGAAGGGAAGATCAGCTTCAGCAGAAGGGAAAGACTAACAATATAAGGTCTTCGGGGTAGGCGAGGGCGAGCACAGCCTCTGGTCAACTAGCCACAGCGCTACCATAGCGCCGGTCATGCCAGGATACCAGAGATAGCCGCGTCGAAAGCGCTCAGTCCAATGGATGCGCCAAACCTGGCGTCAGGACTTCAGGCAAACATACCCTAAGGACTCGTCAAGCAATCGGAATGATTCTTGCGGCACTGCGGCTGAAGGAGGGGTCGAATCAATAGCCCCTTCAGCTGAAGAAATAGGTTTGCGGCGTCTTTCCTTCACTGCCTCCGAACGAATAGAAGGCTGGAACAGACCTTGATAACGACTCGATTGGATGCAGCATCCAATGTCCCATGCAGGGTACATGCGGTGTGATACCTACGCCAGTCGACTCGATTGCTGCAGATTGCCGCGCAGTATGCCAGATGGAGAATCACGATATGACGATTCCGTGTCTTTGTCCGCATGCATTGCCAGTCACAAGACCCCGAGAAAGCGTGTGGCATCCCGTCAGGGTTCGATAGGGCGCAGTCTCCATCACTGCTCTCCTCCACCGTCCAAGTCACGCGCCCCAAACAAGCCTCGCCTGTTGCTGAGGATATGCTCTGTGTCAGCTATGACTTGAGTTGTTGGCTCGTCACATGTTGCGTCACGCGTCTGGATGTGAAAAGTCAAAGATATCGCCAGAAAATTGCTGTTCACAGAGCATCGAAATTACTCGGATGAGCAATATCACCGACTGGGACTAATGCAGGTCAGGCATTGTACTACTCATGCTCGAGCGCCACTAGCCACAGGTTGTACTCGTATCTCACCGCTCAATCCGTCACGGCGGCCGAATTGGCGACCTCCTCTTCGCCTTGTCATATACCAACTCACGGCTCAACTTGCTGCTCCTTCTTCAGCCGCACCCTTTTGACAACACTCCCTCCCCAAGCTGATATCATCGGTGGAAAGCTAATTCGTGCCTTCTTCACATGGCAGAAAGAATTGTCCAAAATGGTGCGTTCGCGTCCTATCATTTTATGCTTAATATGTCCATCCCCCAAACCCGCATTTCTGAGTGTTTGCCTGCACGACACCGCATTGCCATCTCGGCATCATTGTCACATCCCACAAGCCAAGCTGACCACCTACAGCCGGTCTACTGGCTGTGAATGTTTCAAATCTGGTTCCGCTCTACATCAGTGCTCATGTCAAGATGCGGCTCTCGACACTCGGCTATGACTTTGATCGGTTTTGCAAGTCATCAGGTTACGGCACAGTGAATGCAGCTGCAGGGGACTTCAACCACGGTTGAGTATACATATATGCTGCCAGATTCTGTAGGTACTTGCTTGTATCCATCTCACCGGTCGATTCATCCTTCCACTGCATCGAACATCACCTTAGCCACAGCAACACATTGCCAACGCTGCATGTTCGCTCAATTCCATTGATCACACCATAAACCATAACTCGCGACGTTCATATCAGACTGTCTGCGCTCCGAGTTTCGGCTGCCATGGCAAACCCTAGGAGGCAAAGGTCATCTGCACGCCATGCCAGAGGTGGACAAGGGGATGACGCCCGTGGTCAAGCACAAGCCGGCACATCACAGCGTCTTCGACGTTCGGGCCGCGCCACTGCCCATGTGGCATCCTACGACCAGTCATCAGAGTCATCAGAGCTGTCAGAGCCATCGGAGTCTCCAGAGCCGCCCCAAGGTCGAGGCACGGCCGTGGTTACAGACCCTATCAGTCAAACTCGCTCGTTTCCAAGCAGTGCAGGGTAAGTATTTTCCCGCAATCATGTTCATAAGCTTGACACTTCTAGCGATGTCCCTGCGACCGATGATGCCCTGATCAATCCGCCAGGCCGTTTGCAATACGACTATTCCAGCTTCGGGCCTGCTGAGCGTGATCGTATCAAAAAGGCACGATCGTCAATATATGCTCCCACCTTCTCCATACCTCGTTTCACCAGGATTAACTACGAAGATGGGAAATCCGGGTTCTGCTTCAACGTCAGTAATCAGGAGGGCGTCTTCCTCGTGCCGGAACGCAAGCCAATTAACGGCAACCGACTTCTGTTTTGCACGTGCAATCGTGGCATACGAGGTACGAGAGCTGGCTCTGGTGCATCTGCACAGATGTGCGAGCATATCTGGCACCTTCAAGAACAGATCGTTGTCCATTACAGATCTCGAGGTCTCGCGACAGTCAAATTTGACCCGAACGACGCTACGGTCGAATTCGATGAGGATCAGGTCCCAGTGTCGCTGTATGATCTTATTCGACAAGGTCAAGGAGAAGAAGGTCTTTTGCAGTCTCTCAAGCTGCAGTCGATGCCATCTAGCCCCGAAGACGAGGAACGTTACCAGCAAGCCAGCCAGCATGTTCTAAGCTTTGCACTCAGTGACGAGCTCATGCCCTTCGAGTTGCTGTCAGACAGATCACCACAGCCCTTGATCAAGTACTTGCGGCCCTCTTCTATCACCAATGAAAAGCTGACCAAGTGAACAGGGAAGTGTGTAATATGCTGTTGCAGCGTGCAGCGGTGGACAGCACCATCCATTATCAGGTCCAGACCATGATTACGCCGCAAAAGGTCCAGAACAAGTTGTGTGAGCGGCTGAGTGATCGACACAGCCGCCTTATGGAAGCATGCCGCAACGCCGACGCCACGGACGGTAGAGCCATGGAGTCATTCGGGGAACGTCTACGTGATCTGTCCCGCAAGGTAGCAGAATACGAAGACACGTCCAATACCCTGCTCCCAGAGACCCGCCGAACGCTCAGTCTCATACTGCTCCGCATGATCGACGAAACAACAGAGATACCGGCACTATTCGCTGTTACGATCGCTCGCTCTTTCATACCCAACGGCCCTTTTGTGCTGCCCGAGCTGGCACGATTCAAGGACACTATCGAGCAGGACACCATGACGGAGATCACCCAACTCGCGAGGAGATTGATCAACGCGGGCGCTCCAACGGCCTACATCACTGCTTTGGAAGAGGCCGTCACGGATTGAATCGTTTTGCCAGCGCATATCCGTACCACCGAAGGACTTGACACAGTGACTACCTCCGCAGGTCGAGCCAGCCCCGAGTGCTCTCGAGCTGGACTTGCATGTACCAATCGTTCCACAACTCAGACTCTTAAACCATAATCAAAACCACCGGGATACACTGTCAATCACTAGCATAGCAGGAGGAACATCTGACATTCCGGCACTCTTTCACGCAATCGCTTATTTCCTATGTACAGCTCCTATATGTCCATTTTCCTATGTCCATAGTCATCACAGGGAGCAAGCAGGTCTTGCCATCCATGTATACATCGCTTGTCTTTCCTATACATCGCTCGTCTTTCCTACCACGTCGCTTATCTTTTCTACCACATCCCTTGTCCTTTCTACCACGTCCCTTGTCCTTTCTACTAAATTGCGTTCATGTTTCCAACCGTCTATGAAGCCCCTTGAGTAACCCCCGTCAGACATCGGACGCAACTATTTTGGTCATCAGAGGCGGTCTAACACTACGACTCCAGTACTAGAATGGTCGATGTAAAAGGTTCTACCGCTCGTATGCTCTTCCTTGTACTCATGCCTTCTACACTCCAATGAACGAGCACTCACATACCGATCTACTTGGGATGGTCCTGACATCTGCACTTTGGGCCTCTGCCAAATGAAAAGTTGCGTTACCCCGAGACCAAAGCTCTCTGGAGAACTTGCATGGAAGTCATCACACGACTGTCACAGTGTAACCAGATTCGTATCGGGGAAAAGTGCATTACAATTTTATCTTGTGACCTCTAGTACATATCCTCATCCATGTTTCCCCTTCGCCCGGTTCGCTTGAAACCCGATCCGTCTGTCATTGAAAAATCCAGTCCCGCCAGATTAAGTCGACGTTTGGCCCATTCCACCCACGCACACTGCCAGTATCATGCTCATCCTAGCTCTTTACTCGACGGTGACCGACTTGGCCAAGTTACGGGGGAAGTCGACGTTCAGGCCCTCAGCAACGGCGAGCCAGTAGGCCATGAGCTGGAGAGGGACGACGTTGAGGAGACCCTGCAGTGCGTCGACAGTCTGTGGCACCTCGATCTTATCCGTCTTGTCGCTGGGGAACTCTTGGTCGTTGGTGTTGCAGATGATGATGGGACGACCGCTACGGGCAATGACTTGCTGGTAGGCGTTGAGGGACTTGGGGAAGATCTTGTCGCGGGTCATGATCATGACAATGGGGAGGGACTCGTCGACGAGAGCGAGGACACCGTGCTTGAGTTCACCGGACATGACGGCTTCGCAGTGGAGGTATGAGATTTCCTTGATCTTGAGGGCACCTGAAAAATGTTAGCATACTGAACAACCATAGAGGATAGCAATACTGACCCTCCAGAGCAGTGGCGTGCTGCGCACCACGGCCGAGTAGGAGAAGCGACTTTTGGTCCTTGAACTTCTTGGTCAACTCCTTGATGCTATCGTCAAGCTTGAGAATCTCCTTGAACTGCTCAGAAACCTTGCCAAGACCTTCCATGATCTCAATTCTGCGGTCGTGCTTGCTGGCACGGTCTTCGGCCAGGGAAAGCGCAAACATGACCATACAGACGAACTGCGAGGTGTAGGCCTTAGTAGACGCGACACCGATTTCGGGGCCCGCGTTGATGTGGACACCACAGTGGGTCATCATGGAGATGGAGGAACCGACCACGTTGACAATCCCCACGGTCAGGGCACCACGCTCGAGGCAGTAGCGGAGGGCCATGAGAGAGTCTGCAGTCTCACCGGACTGAGAGACGAAGACACAGGTGTCGTCACGGAAGACTGGGGCTTCGCGATCGAGGAAGTCAGAGGCCAGCTCGACGGAGATGGGGATCTCGGTCAACTCCTCGAAAACACCGCGGACAGCCATGCAGGAGTGGTAAGAGGTACCGCAAGCAATGAAGATCAGCCTACGGCAGCGGCGGATGGTGGAGATGTACTGCCTGAGACCACCAAGAGTGACGGTCTTGTTCTCGAGGTTGAGACGACCACGCATAGCGTTGACAACGGACTCTGGCTGCTCGAAGATTTCCTTCTGCATGAAGTGGTCGAAGCGACCCTTCATGATCTCCTGGAGCTCGATCTCGATAGTCTGAATGGCACGAACGTTGGAAGTACCAGTGCCAGTCTCCTTTGACAGACGGTGAATGTTGAGCTGACCCTCATGGATGTGGGCAATGTCGTCATCCTCAAGGTAGAGAACCTTCTTGGTGTGCTCGATGATGGCAGATGGATCCGAGGACAGGAAGAACTCGGTCGGCATTGGAACACCGTCGTCGGACAAGAAAGCACGAGACTGGGAGCGGTGGAGCAGGCTCTTGTCGGGAGGAGCGAGCAGGCCAGCGCCCAGGTTCTGCGACTTCTTGAGAGCGACGTTCTGAGAAGCCTGCTCGGCAGGAAGGACACCCTCATCAGCGGCCTCGACATCCACAAAGTCGACCTTCATCTTCCTGGCGGTGCGCACACCAACAACCAGTGGGGAACCCTTGCGCGCGGCGATGACCTCCTCGGGGTAGTGGACGGACTTGAGCAGAAGACCGAAGGCGCCCTGGAGCTCCTTGATGACAGCCTTTGCCAGCAAAGTGAAGTCAATGGTTGGGTGCTCATCGTAGATGTACTTTGCGAGCTTGGCAATGGCCTCTGTGTCGGTCTCGGTCTCGAACTTGAAGCCCTTGCTTTCGAGAAGAGTCCTCAATTCCTTGTAGTTGGTGATGATACCATTGTGGACAACGGCGAACTCCCACTTGGGGTCAGATCTGGTATGGTTGTCAGTATTCCAACAGTTGTATGAAGATCGGCGCGGGTGAAACAGGGGTGGAGCTCACCTGTGAGGATGGCAGTTGATGCGAGATGGGGGACCGTGGGTGGCCCATCGAGTGTGTGCAATGCCGGCGTGAGAGTCGAAAACCTTTGTGAGGTCTGGCTTGGACTCTTCGATGAGAGCCTTGAGCTTTGCGACCTTGCCCACCTCTTTGAATGCAAAGACCTCGTTCTTCTTGTCACCGTCGATGGCGAGACCGGCGGAATCGTAGCCACGATATTCTAGACGGGAAAGGCCTGTCCTTGTGAGCTGGAGCTGTGAATCTGAGAGCTGTGGGACTCACCATTGACGAGTGTGTCAAGAATGTACTTGCGGTCCTTCTCCACCAAGTAGTTTACATAACCAAAGATTCCACTGGATACGGGTCAGCGAGAACAGAGATGAAGCTGTAGGGAGCTGTATACATACCACATTTTGAGCTAGATGGGGCAAGAAGACTGGTAGTAAGACAGGGTTGAAGGGATGATGGCCGACGAAAGAAGGCTGCTGATGTGGATGTAGAAATTTGTTGGCTTGTGCGTCAATCGTTCAGGGTATCTTTCGTTGAATCAATGAGTGAGCGTAGCAATTGCGAGTGCAGGATGGCAGAGGTGATGCCTGATTATGTGGTGGAAGAGAGAAGAAGATGTTGAGGAGTGGATGATGAGAGATGTGAAACAAGAGACGGGGCGTTTCTGTCTTGTTATTTGAGGTTTGTCTCCTGTGCTTAATGCTCACTTGCTTGCAGGACCAGATACAAAGAGGGACACGAATGGTAAACCCGCCGAACCAGGGAACGAGCTCCCTCGCTGGAGCACAGGCCACAAGACGAACAGGGGATCGTCATTCTTTCTCTTTTGGGGAGCGGCGCCCGCGTCGTGAGGAGCAGCAGCCCGACTCACGACAAGTCCTGCACTGAGAGGTCTCTTCATTCTCAGTGGAATGCTCTGGTTAGCCTCGAATGTCCAGCTTGGTTTTGCTGGTCAAGTGAAGCTCCTACGATACTGGATGCCCTGATCTGGAGCTCACAGGGCGTGTGGCTGCTAGCCGCCCAGTAGTCAGGTACGAGAAAACTCATCCGATAGTACTGCTAGCAACTACCACCACCATCACTCTACAGAAGAGGCGCAGCACATGTCACCATGGTCTGTTCTCTTCTCAACGTGGTGTCTGCTGCACACTCAGGAACCACGACACGAGCCTTGACCCGTTACTATCTGTGACACGGTCTCAGATGCCGTTCTCTTCCATTACCGTTTACCTCTTGGATCTTTCTGAGACTACGTCGGCGGCTGTCGTGCTCAAAAATAGGTTTCCAGAATACGAACTACCTTCGGTCATTCCGCTCCAAGCCGCGGACCCTTTGGCACACTATTCGACCATGCTTCATGAAATTTTCTCTTGGATGTTCGATAGTGCTGGGTCGGTCGGGTAGATCTATGGCGATCATCCCACGTTTTTCAACAGCCCTGTTGACCATGCAACACTGTTCTTTTTGCAGACAAGCCAGCGTCATTAATGCTTGCTGGTTGTGTTCCATTCCACTCTGCTAGGACTCTGCATGAAGCAGGTGAGGCTGTCTTTTGGGCACGTAACAATCAACCGACTTCTCACTGTACAAATCGACAAGGTAAATGAAGATCTTCGGGCATACAGATCTTTCAGGAACGGCTACATCATTTCCTCCACATCTCGGCTGAAATTCGATGCAAAATGCACATGACGATCCACATATCAAATTCTAAGGACAGCAGTGCAAGAAATTGGATTTATTGCCATGATAATATATCCTGTGCAACTTGTCTAGTTCGGCTCGCCTGCTGGTCCTTGGAAGACCTCTCCATTAACCAGTGGCACGCCCAGAATCGGTGTACCATCCTCCTGGAAATCAATCTTCTTGACATTCGCGTACCTGTTACCACAAGATCCAGCCGAGTTCGGTGTGGAGTGGTAAGCCATCCAGACCTCCGAGCCATCTGGCGACGTGAAGAAACTGTTGTGACCAGTACCGTAGTTGCCATTCGCCTTTGAAAACTGGGGCTCAGACTTCGACCACGAACTAGCCTGGAGAGGGTCTCCTCCATTGTAGGTGAGAAGTGCAAGCGTGTAGTCTGGTGTGCCGCAGAACGAGGCGGAGAATGCGAGGAAGGTCCGGCCGTTGCGGTAGATGGCAAATGCACCTTCGTTAACAGGGAAAGGCCCAATACGTTCCCATGGGTTGGTAGGTGAAGATAGTAAGTACTCGGGTCCCATGTCGATGGGAGACGACAGCTCGCCAATGCAGAGCGACTGCAGCCTCTCGCCAGTGTCATTCCGGAAGCACGAGTAAACGAAATAGTCCTTGTTGTTCACACTAAGTCTCGTGCCGTCAATGGACCAGTCTGGTGTATTGATGGTGCCAAAGTAGCGGAATGCATCCCAAGGCGAAGAACCTCCGATGAGAACCTGAGACTGCTGGATATCGGTCGATGCACAACCTCCAGCAGAAAAGTAGATGTACCATGTACCAGCGATGCTGTGTATCTCTGGCGCCCAGACGTTGCATTGTCGTTGAGGACTGTCTGGCGACCAGATGATCTTATTCTCACCCGTCTTGAGGCCCTCAATAGTCGTTGCCCTTCGAAGACGGACGTTAGACCAGGTGGTGGAGGTCATGTAATAATAGCCATCATGCCAAACAATGCTAGGGTCGCCACCATTGGTGGGTTCGAGGGGGTTGGAGTAGCTAGCTGCCAACACAGCAGTGACGCCGGTCAACAGGAGCAGAGGGGATTTGAGCAGGCTGGGAAACATTATGATTGTTGTAAGAAGGTCTGCAGGATAGCTTCTCGTATAGCCAGAGAGGCACCACCATGGTGGACACGCCGCTCGCTTTATAGACCACCATGACTGCCGTGTACTTACTTCTTCAAAGCTTGTCGACACACCCCTCCTGTCAGTGCTTACATGCTTTGGGTACATTCGACCACAAGACGAGGTCAAGACGTACGAACAAGAAGCTATCCAGATGCCAAGACAGATTTTTGGTAACCCCGGTGGGTGAGATGCCATCGTCGTCCTTGGTATACACGCCGAAGGATCGGCTCAGGAGCGATGAACAAGCGATGGTGAGGTCGATCTGATGTTATCTAATGCACCACCAGCCCGGGCTGTTTTCTCATTGCACAACCTTGTATCCAAGCAAAACCGTATTGCTCGGTCCATGAAGCAAAAGGAGAAGCAAATTTGGTCGATTATCCACAACAAGTCCCGGATCGACACCAAGGATTGGCGACCTCGCCCCTCAGGTCACATTTTCTTCCCCCACCCCCGCTTCTCCGGACTTCTTTTGATGATCCGCAATTACGAGCCACGCGAGCCTTTGGGAAGGTGTTTCCTCTTTCTAGTCACGAGTGACAGGTGACGGTGCAATTAACTTCTCAAACGTGGCTTGGCGACCTGGAGACGCCACAGGCACACGCTACGGCAGCAGGGAAATAATCTCTTTCAGGTACGGACGACAATTTGTCCGGTGGGGAGAACCTCATGGCGACATGTCTGGCAATCCCATAATATGAAGGGGTATCTCCGTTCTGTGTCTCCTTAGACAGTCATCTCAGTAAGCTGCCCTCATCCTTAGCAGACACTGATCATGCTGTTCTCTTCTCTCCTTCTCGTCGGCCTTCAAGCCTGCTCCACTGCATATGCTGCTGCTGTAGACAAGAGGCAGAACAACCAGTTCGTTGGCTACCTCATTTCTACCTTTTCCGACCCAACGCCAAAGATCCAGCAGTACCTGTCTAATGGCAACAATGCTCTGAGCTATACCTTCTTGAACGGTGGCCAGCCAGTGCTGAGCTCGACTGTCGGGACCAAAGCCGTTCGCGATATTTACCTCGCACCAAATGGCGATCGATCCAAGTGGTACCTGTTCGCAACTGGTAAGCTTGCTGTAACAACACAATTGAGACCAAGCTGACGGGGAGGCAGACCTCGACATCAATGCCCCTGGCTTCTCCTGGCCATGGGCCGTCACCAACGGCAGCCGAAGCATCGTCGTTTGGGAGTCGTCCGACTTGGTGAACTGGAGCCAGTCTCGTCTCGCTCAACTCGAGGATTCCCGTGCCGGCATGGTGTGGGCTCCATCCGCCGTCTGGGACGCACAGTCATCCCAATTCTACGTCTTCTGGGCATCAAGACTGTTTGGCGCCAATGACCCCAACCACACCGGCCCCGCTACCTTGAACCGCATCCGATATGCCACTACCAAAGATTTCAAGACCTTCTCCGCGGCCCGGGACTACATCGCCTTCCCAAGCACCGGTGTTATCGACCAAGAGTTCCAGTATCTCGGTCAGCCAGGCCACTTTGCACGCTTCGTCAAGAACGAGACTCTGCTACAGGTCTACCAAGAGACGACAACAACCGGCTTGTTCGGCACATGGACTCGTCTACCAGGCTACGTTAGCAACAGGACACCTCTTGAAGGTGCCGCCAGCTTCAGGGACAACCTCAACCCCAATTTGTACCACTTGCTCTTGGACGACTACACCCAGTACTTGCCATTCCAGAGCAACAACATCGGTAGTGGGAAGTGGACTGAGACGAGTCTCAATGGCTGGCCCAGAGGACTCAAGCATGGTGTTGTCACCCCACTGACCAAGGCCGAGTATGACAGAGTCGCCGCAAAGTGGAAGAGATAGATAATCGTGCCAATTCCATCTCCACGTTTATCATCAGCGGTTTCCTTTGGTAACGACTGGCCATGGGCACGTATTTGTCACTGATGTTAACAGCTGTGCATGTATCAAAAACAGACTTGTTGTCGTTCTTCGATTCTGTGTCAAGAAGAGCACCTGCATGGTTGCTTGCTTATCTCGCCAAGCTTTTCTGGGGTTCGGTGCCGGCACGAGACCAAAGATTTTGACAAAACGCAGGCCCCAACTTCGCCAATCAAAGCTCACATCAGGGCAATCTTTGCCCCTCTTTGACCCTGTGGTTCCTTCCACTTTGCCCATCTTTACCGACTATTTTCCCTCCACCAACGTCACTGTCATGATGAAAAGTAAAAAAGCCCGAAGATAGCCCTTTAGACTCCGCAATGTGGTAAGGTGCAATGTGAACTTTGAGCTCCGATTTTCATTGCATGTACAGATAAGTACTCTTCTCCTCCTCGTTCGTCCGGGCTCTTCTTCCCTCACGCGGCTTCGGCGAATGTGCCCTCTTCTCAATATGTTACTCTTGTCTTTTGAGCGCTTAGCTGCGGTAGCACTGCTCGGCTTGTCAGTGCCAAACGCATTTGCTATCCCGACAGAGTATGCCGACTACCAGCACGACAAGAATGCCACAACGAATGGCCGTCGAGGAGCTGTTTCGTCAGAGACTGCTTTGTGCTCACGACTCGGATCCAACATCCTGCGAAGAGGAGGCAATGCGGCAGATGCCATGGTAGCGAGTGTCTTCTGTACAGGTGTGGTCGGCCTATACCACAGCGGCATCGGAGGCGGTGGATTTGCAGTCGTGCGAGCTTCGAATGGCACATACGAGTTTGTCGACTTCCGAGAGGCAGCTCCTCAAGCATCCAACGAGACCCTGTACGTCGGCAATGTCCAGGGAAGTCTGACGGGTGGCCTAGCTAGCGGTGTGCCAGGCGAGGTCCGCGGACTGGAGTACATCCACAAAAAGTACGGGCGACTGTCATGGCGAGACGTGGTCACGTCAGCGGTCAAAGTCGCAAGATATGGATTCCCGGTGACGGAAGACCTGCTGAGTTACATTGCATCAGCGACAGCGGGGTCGGACAACTTCCTGGTTAACGATCCTAGCTGGGCGCTTGACTTTGCTCCGAATGGCACAGTGCTGGGTCTGGGAGAGATCCTTACAAGAAAGAGATATGCGGACACACTCGAGACGATCGCAGAGAAGGGACCAGACGCCTTTTACACTGGCGCCATTGCCCGAACCATGATCCGCGCTCTTCGCGCCAGTAACGGTACCATGACCGAGGCCGACCTCACCAACTACACTGTCAAGTGTCGCACGCCTGCAAGAATCACGTACCGTAACTACACCCTCCACTCCTCCTCCGCCCCAGCATCTGGCACCATCGCGCTCTCTGCTCTCAAGATTCTCGAAGGCTACTCCGACGCCGGCTCCTCCTCCGCCATCAACCTCACCACCCACCGCCTGACCGAAGCCTTCCGCTTCGCCTACGGCCAACGAACGCTCTTCGGCGACCCAGCCATCATCCCCGACCTCGACACATACCAAACCTCGATCCTCTCCGACCCCGTGACGGCCGAGATCCGCTCTCGCATCTCCGACGCGCGCACCCAGAACGTATCCTACTACGACCCCTCGGGGCTCGAAGTCCTCGATACACCCGGCACCTCTCACCTTGTCACAGCCGACTCCTCCGGCCTCGCCCTCAGCCTGACCACCACCGTCAACCTGCTCTTCGGCAGCAAACTCATCGTCCCGGAGACCGGCATCGTCATGAACAACGAGATGAACGACTTCTCCATCCCCGGCGTGCGCAACGCATTCGGCTTCGAGCCCAGTCCCAACAACTACGTCCGCCCCGGCGCGCGACCAGTCAGTTCCATCTCTCCGATCATAGCGGACGGACCGGACGGGCAGCTGGTGCTCATCACGGGCGCGGCGGGCGGGAGCAGGATCATCACTTCCTCGGCGCTGCAGGTCTGGAATGTGCTGGACAGGGGCATGACGGCGCAGCAAGGGTTGGCGGAGAAGAGGTTGCATGATCAGCTCGTGCCGGATCAGACGAGTATGGAGACGGGGTATGATGACGGGGTCGTGCAGTTTATGAGGGAGAGGGGGCATAATGTTACGCAGCCGGGCACGGCGGGGAGTAGTTCTGCGCAGAGTATAAAGGTGGATAGGGTGGGTGGGGGGATGGTGTTTGAGGCGGCGAGTGAGCCCAGGCAGGAGAATAGTGGTGGGTTTGTTGTGTAGAGAACGCTTCATCATTGTAGCAAGGAATGAAGAATGACGATCATCAAATCACGAATATGTCAGGGGAAACGATAGGGACCTGTTTGTCTTTGATATGCTTTTCAATGGTAGTATTGTACAAGAATCTTGCTATCTGCTTAGCTCATCTGCTTGGGGAGCCTCTTATCAAAACACCTCTTCTTGACTGACTTCGCTCAAAAACCATTACTGTCTCCCTTTTGGTATATCCACGCTATCATGAGCTAAACCTATCTCGCTCACAGTCAGTTGCTAGCTCTCGCGCTGGTCTCCCGGACGACCACGAGCAAAGTCTGCCTCGCTCAGAGTCCGTTGCTGCCCCCCTTCTGGCGGCTCACCAAAGTCTCAAGCTTGCCACGAGCGACAGGGACAACCACCGCACTGCCTTCGATGAAAGCGTCAAGCTCGAGATACTCCTTCGCCGCAGTCTCCTTGTTTCCACGCTCCGTGAGCCACTGCATGTACTTCTTCGTAAGCCTCTTCACCTCATCCTTGGTCAAAGCCGCTTCGTTCGCGCGGATGTCCTGGTAGATGCCACGCATAGCAGAATGATAGTCTGCTTCCTGCTGACTCGTAATACTGACGGTCCTCATGAACTCGAGCCAGCCATACCAAAAGGTCTCGGAGTTGACAGCGTCGGCCTTGTACAGCGAGAAGGTATCCTGAGCGTACTGGGCATCGCCCCTAGACTGGTATGCCAGGTGGGCCAGGGCTGAAATGACCTTGCCACGAGTGGCTGGACTGATGTTGGAATTGGTGAGATGCTCGTGATACACCGCCACGGCCTCTTCGACCCCGACGTGACGCACCTTCAAGTTGGCGAAGCGAGTGAGTGCGTCGAAATGATCAGGCATGGCGATGAGGACACCTTGGTAGATATCAGCGGCGACGTCCGGACGGGAGTTGGCCTCCTCAAACAACGCCCACTGGAAGCGAATCTCTGGGTGAGCCACGGGCAAGTAGTAGCAAGATGCGCGCTCGAAAATGTTGCGGGTCTCCTCCACCTTGTTCTCCTGCGTGTTCATCCACCTGGCGTAACGGAACCAGAACTCATCGTAATGGGCACAAGCAACGACGCAGCGTTCGTACAGGAATGAGGTGCGGGCGAAGTCGCCTTCGGCCTCCTCAAAGTCCAGATACTTGTGCCAGTTGGTGATCTCGGCACCATCAAGCTCCGTGACATGAAAGTAAAGACGCTTGATCTCCTGTTCGTATGTCCAGCGCTTGGTGACTTCGGCTTGAGTACGATTGAAAATGCTGAGATGGATCTGATCAAGCTTGGAGCGCATGTCGCGATCGATCTCGACAGGTGATCCCCCATGCATCTGAGCCATGCGCGTGCTGTCGGCGCCGAGCTGGGCGATGACCGGCGCCGGGGCCAGAGCGCTGACAGGCATCGAAGGAGCCATGGCGCGGTATTTCTCAAAGTAGCGGGCGTACTGGTGCAGGGGAATCTCAATGATGCGGCCGAGAATGGCAAAGACACGAGCCGGTTCTTCGTTACGTTCCTCGTACTCGATGTACTTGTCCCAGAAAGGGTGGGAGAAGAAATCTAGCCCAACTGTCTCTGCGCCGCGCTCGAAGAGCCTATCGCCATATCAGTACAGCTCGCTACGGGTGGGGGTTAGAGCGAAGGGGAGATGGGAATGGGGAATGTTACGACGAACGACAATGATCGGCCAGATAAAAAGAGGTTGTGAGCCTCGCGACCAGTGTGATAGCACACTTTGAGTGGAGGGGATGAAGTAGTGCTTGGTATTAGAGTACAGGTGATTGGATTGTCTCAAGTCGCACCATCAAGGTCTGCGTCTTGAGTTGGAAATGTTCTGATGTCTTGGATAGGGACATCCTGTTATCACTCACTCTCTGTTGATCTCATGGTCGTGGCAGGTTGCGGTTTTGTGGGTGCAGTAATTGGTCCAGATATCGGGAGCGCTCCCGACGCTGCCAACGGCGCGCTCATAGATCTGTGCGACACTTGTTAGGCCAAATCATTTTCAGCTGGGTCGGTGACATACGAAATCGGCAGACTCGGACCCGGCGAGGGCGAACTCGAGATCGGCGTATTTCTTCCAGAAGCCGAAGAAAAGAGGAAACTTGGCCAGGAAGCGATTGTAAACATTGCGCGCGGTGTCGATGGCCTGTGGACTGGAGTTGCGATGAAGACCTCCCTCGAGATCCTCCACGAGGCGGACGAGCTTCTCCCACTTCTCATACTCATCAGGATCGGCGAGCTATCAATCGATCAGTATCATTGTCTGTCAATGGTCGCATGACACTGACGACTTCGTCGTTGGCCTTGTTCAGCTCAGGAAACATGCCATAGTTGATGTCTGCCATGTTGCGGCGACTGGCCCTCGGCGGGGCTGAAGGTGAAGAAAGGTCAGCTGCGGCGCAGACAAGAATGTGTCGCAAACAAGATGCGAAGAGCTGTCGAGTTTGCTGTGATGGGTAATTAGCACTTTTGATCGGTCGCTATCCGGCGCACGAGCAGCAAGCGTGAGCAGTAGCAGTGGTCCAGAGCGCGCAGAAATTTAGGGATGATAACGGTTTTGTTTGGGAAAGCTGTTGAAGAGGTTGTCGCAGTGAAGGCCTCAAAAGAGCTGTCACGGAAGGTGTTGCCGATAGAGCTATTCCAGCCGAGGAAATGCCGGCGACTCGATCTTTCCAGTGGGTGCTTAAGGATCATTTCTTGAACTCCTCTGTAGACAAGCACACATTTACACCCACCCCGATTGTGCCCGTTTCATCGTGTCCACGTAGTAGTGGGTGTCACGAGACTGCAGCTTATCATTCGGAATTGCTGGCGTACAATACTCATTCATGACCACGCTCAGAGCGTGTTCTACGCGGGGTATGCATAACAAGGCAAAATGCACTATTGTGTGGCCAATAGACGCGCTTTGCCGTCCCACTCCGCCATGGCAGCTATATCAGCCTGTCATCAGCTGAGTTTGTTGTTCGACGGTTTTCGATATCACTGTGTCCTCAATAGTGTCCTCAATATCACTTCCCAGAGCCTGACTTTGATTGACCTGTTGTCCAAGCATGCCATCTTTCAACCTCGGTACATACCATGTCGGCTGGATCTGCACATCGCCAATTGAAGCGGTGGCGGCGACTCTCACACCTGACGAGCGGCACGAGAATTGAGATTCGCAATCCCCTGTAGATCCGAGCGCACAAGATATACCCTTGGAAGATGCGGAGTGCATCATGTGGCCATAGCATATTTCCCGACAGCTTAATATGCGACGACTTCGGCCTCAGCGGTGGTAAGCCACATGACCTGGACATTGTCTTCATCGCTGCGCGTTGGTCTTATGGTAGTTGTGGATGGAGGTATCCCGACGACCATGTCAACCTTGATGACACGCCCGGCAATGTAACAGCGGGAGGACCATTAGATGCCCTTCACATCGCAGTGTTGTTCCAGCATGTGGCCGTTGTGGATGTAATACTGACTAGGGGCGCTAGCCCTCACATGACCCACCTGAGAGTCTGCGAAAACGATACACTGGGGGACGTGCTGATTGCATGTGTTTTGGCACAGAGACTTACGATCTCCCATGAATCGACACAGTTCGTTGCGGTCGACAACAGCCAAGTCAACCTTCAGCAACCTCTTCCAAATGATTCTAATGCACGCTAGTCGATGCTTCACTTTCTAGGCGTTCCGCTTTGCAGATATCATGTGGTATTTGTTGCAGTAAAGTGGTAAAGACTGACTGACATCTAGATTCTCCAGAGTAAGAGAGAATATGAGTAGGTCGCACACCTTGAACTCCTCATGCAGCCGTTGACCCCGATGACCTGGCCCTGATCTCGGCCACGCGCGCATGCCGGAAGTAGATCGCCCGACGTTGGGATCCTTCACCTACCTAGGTCGATGGTATCCCCACTCATGCCGGGCATCAATCATCTCATCTACATGATTCTGGGCCTCTCTTCAGTCGATAGAGCCCCCAGAGCAGCCAGGACAGCGATCAGCGACCTGTGGTTCAGCTTCCCGTCTGTCGATGCTGCCGCTGCCGCACCCAGGGTAACGATCAGCTACCTGCGCCTCCGCCTCGCGCTTATCGATGTCGCCGAACTGCACCCCCGGCAGCGATCCACCACCTGCGCTTCGGCATTGCACTTGTCGATATTTCCAGTGCTACACCCTGGGCAGCGATCCACCCCCTGTGCCTCCGGTTCACGCTTGGTGATGACCAGATCCGCCATGGTGGCGAGAGATACATCGAGGGACTCAGCGATACCGCGGTTCGAGAGGGTGGTGAGATCCGCTTGACCTGCTGGCATTGGTATAGCCGCTGCACTGGCGTCAAGGAGGTAGGCGATGATTTGACTGGACGACATGTTGTGTTTATCAAGGTTGGTTGCAAAGCTGAAGTCCTGGACTGGAGGGCATTGGACTGCTCGGTGCAAAGGTCTGTCTCGATGATTTGCAATGTAGATTTGATATCTCGTTGGTGATATCTCCCAATCTGTCCTGCTTGACTTGGTTTCTTATACACGCTGCTGACGGTGGCGGTACACGGCACAAGTCCCCCACATGTAGACACCAGGCATTGATGGCGGATTTGAGGCAATGGCCTAGCGAGAGCATGCCCTGCAGCGGCTATCACTGGCGAATGGAGATACGTCCCAGTCTCTCGAGGCTGTAGCAAAACGCACATCCGGTGCTTTCAGCATTGCTGTGTTCCGACAAGGCTTCTGATAGATGGGGGAAGAGAACATGAGCACTTATCTGTGACGATTTCTTGATCACGACGAGCAAATCGATGTTCGTTCATTCTATCGGATGGGTGGGCCATCGCGCGATTCGATGACCATACATGATGCACAGATCCTCCGAAATTGACGCTATCACAATTGGCTGTGCATCGAGTGGTCATTTCACGTTGCATCGATTCTACACATGTACTCATCGATTCTGCCGTTGGAGAAATCGAGCAGTTGGATGTGAGGGAAGGATGTGGTCGTGTTTCAGACGGTACTCGAATACTCCAACCATACAATAAATCCCTGTCAACGTCCAGTGTTAAGCTTCGGCATACTGACGAACATGGCGCAGCCAGTGTCAGATCTCCCAAACAGAAAAGTGGCAGATCGTCGAGCGGAGGGCAGAAAGGCGAAGAAATTGTGATGTCCTTTATACAGTGCATTTTGATTATGACCCCATGACCCTGAGTCCATGGACGGAGGTCCTGCGCAACGGACTACATAGATCTAGCTATGCCTTTTCTCCTTGGACGTATCGCATAGTGTCCGTTGCAGCAAAACTGAAGGGACTCTGCCCCATATCGGGACTTCTCGGGCTGATGGGTAGCGCAAACAGGTCGTCCTCTTTGTCTTCGTCCTTCTCTTCTCTGCCTGTGAAGCTAGTCTGGCCAGTGGCCATTGCATTCAGACTGCCCTGACCCACCGCTTTCTGCTGCTTTACAATCTCCTCTGGTGGCCGCAAAGGCGCAAATTTCCTTCCTTGTGCTTGTGATGCTGGTGGTTGCGGTGCCTTTGCGCCCAGCACAGATGGGTCTGGCATACCCTTTAGCTGGGCGAAGCTGCCGAAGCTGCTGACCGCAACGTCGCTCTGCTCAGGGCTGAGCGGATTGAGCGTGTCGTCCAGGTGGCCTTCGTCTCCATCGTCTCGCGCGGCAGTATTGGTATTCAGCTTCAAGCCCTTTAATTTGTCCATCAATCTCCCACCGCCAGGGCTCCTTGGACTTGCCGGACTTCTCAGCCCACCATCTAGCCCTGCCAGTGGTGATCTGTGCTCGGTCTGCGCCGGTCTTGTTGTTACACCGAAATGGGTCTCGATCCAGTCCCGCTCTTGTATGGCCATTTGCAATGCTATGCCTTCGACATTCGTCCTACCCTCCTCCTCGATCTCTCTGCCCAGATCCCTAAGTCGTCGCTTGGCCCAGATGGTGTGTAGTACTCCCTTCTTGCCCGATGCTGAGGCCGAGGCACCCAAAGACGGTGGAAAGATGGCAGGCAAGGGATGCACTTTCCACGTCACGCCTTCCTTGCCTTGTTCCGTCGGCGCAAGAGTCAGCCAGACTGTGCCGGGCACTCTCTCGCCTTCGGGAAGGAGAAAGTAGAGACGATTTATGCTGCCGTCTTCTCGGCTGGATGGACCTTGCGATGGGAGGAGTGTCCGTTTCCCTTCCCATGTCACAGCCCAGGTGCCTGGTATGGTGCGGGTGGTGGCATCTTCTTCCCATTCTACCATGAGCACTTTTGTACAATCTCTTGTGCGACCAGACTCAAACTCGAAGCGGGCGAGAGCATTAGAAGTGCTTGTGCTGGTCTGGGTGGGGGCGCTGGTCGGAGCATTATCTGAAGAGGCCGTGAAGAGGGTCGTGGTCGGAGTCGGCGTGGAAGGTGTCGGTTTCGTGGTTGAGGGTGATTGTGTGGCTGGCGACTGTGAAGCCATGATGTATATGCAAGTCGTAATGGTACCAGATCACTGGGATTGTGTATACCGGTGAGAGAAGGTGTGGTCGGAGCTGTATCCGCGTCTAGCGGTGAACAGATATGTACAAGAAGCTAGCTGAATCGCACTTTTATTGGTCTCTCCTTCGCAGTCCGGTGGGGATGCGGTATCGTTACCTTCTGGCCATGATCCTGTGCCTGGGGGCGGAGATCGGGGTATCGATACGAGACGATACAAACGGGTGGGAGGGAGGAAGGTAGGTCGATCGGGATAGCTGGATGAATGCGATCAGGCTCGGGAGCATCTGCTTGTCTCTCAGTTGTCAGATTGAGCAAGAAGCAACAAGTGATGGTTCTTGGGTCGTCAGCCATGATCTGCGACCAGGCCCTGTCCGGCGCCGGAAATGGTGTGATTAGTTTACGGGAACCAGGACTGTTTGGGTGGTAGTGTCCACCACAGGGGGTTTCATACCTTCAGCTCTAATTTCTTCATTCTAAATATCACTCATCAGCTGAGGTTAAAAGGTCGGCCTCGTTCCAAGGCGGACGGGTCGGCAGTCGAAGGTTGGCATTGACGCCGATGGACATCATATCACGATCTTCGACTGATCATGTGTTTGTCTTGTCTTGGTACAAGCAAACATGAGCAAGAACGAGGCAATGTTTACGCGCGTCAAAGACAAGTGAATCGAAGTCACGATGTGAACGCCAGATATTCTATCGTGGCTGGGCCTCGGTATTCAGTGAGATGCGATGTAGCGTAAGTAAGGTATACTAAGTAAGTCTGGACCACTCGACAGTCGGTTTGCTCCAGTTTCAGTATCGTTTTCCACGACATGAATGCTTGCTAGGTATTCACTACCCACTTCTCAAAGTACATATTTCAGCCTTCCACGGTGATCATGTACCCTCAGGGTTCATTTTACCGGTCTCATGTCTGCAAGTATGGCGGCCTCCATCAGCCTCTACGCAAATGTCGTTGCTGATTCCCTCAAGTACGACATCTTCTATACATGTAAGCATGCCACGCTTTGCGATAAAGTTCTCGATATCGTTCCGATCAACAACCTCGACTGCCATCAGATCGCTGATACCACGCTCTGCTCAAATCGGGCATATTTGTGTGACACGAAAATGATGCGGAGCAATCTCAAAGGATATGGGAAGCACGACGAACCTGGGAAAACCGTCAGGGCATACACTCACATCAGCATCAACAAGAGTGACGAAGAACAGTTTCTGTCAGGCAGCTGGTCGCATCGCCAAGTCAGCGGCCTTGCCTCCTGGCTGCCCTTCTTCGGACAACCTGATACGCAGCACGAGTGGATCCCAGCAGAGTCGCAAAGAACCACACAGCATTACTCTGCCATTTCGATACAGCTAGCAAAGCCCCTATGGATGATCCCCGACGAAGCGACCAGAGCCTTTGGAGAATTGGTCGACCTCACTCATCCTTTGCTCACTAACTCCGTTTTCACCCAAGGGATTTCCGCCTTCAACGACTTCTTCGACCTCTCCTCTCCTGTACTGCACGATACTCGCCAACAGATACTCAAGCACGTAGCAGAGAACGATTATCAGAAGGCCTCGAACGTAGCCACGCAATATATCTTCTATCGGTCTACGGACGCAGCATTCACTGCAGGTCTCGGGACCTTACCGCTCAAGGAGATGTATGCCATCATTCTTCTGACATACATCTACACATCCATTGTGGTGGATCGCGTATTCCGCGTGCTGGACTCTCATCATCTTGATCCTGAAGGACAGCCCGCACTCCGACTCAATCACGAGGCGGCACTACCACCTCTGGATAAGCTCCCATGGCTGAAGGATCGAGACGTCATCGCGCTGCCGCGACAACGGACATTGACTTGCCAGACCGTCAAGACGGCGCTCTCGATCGTAAAGACATTGATGAAGCTTGCGGAGATGTTCGAAAGGAGGGGAAAGCAGCGATGCGGAACAAAGGAGGCTGAGCGGAAGTAGAGGGTTCATCAGCCAGAGGCATCGTGATGTTGACAGGGAAATAGAGACTTGGGGAATGCTTCGAGAATGGCTCACGGTTCATCAGGAGGACAGCTGAGCTTGAGTTCAGTATATGGATCGAGTGATATTGCTAGCAGCCTGGCTTCAGCGCAGGCAGTGCGGTTTCTATAGATTGTGTCGAGCTTATTCGCTCCAATATGGATTACATGTAATCCTCCAGCTTAATCATCGTTCTCATCTGCTGTCAAACCAGTACTTCACCCATTCATCCCCTGTCGCCTGTCTGGTCCACCTCAAGGTATATCCTAACCGAAATGCGCCAGCGCAAGTGATCGCGCTTTGATGGCAGTGGTGATGGAAAGGTAGAGTCGAGACACGCCGGTCTCTGTATATCGTGAAATGCATCGTGGTATCATGAACAACTCGCTCGTCCGTCCGTCCGTCAGTGCAATGCCAAAAAAAACAAGGAAAAAGTGCAAGCAACGCTCAAATCATCAAACAGTCCCATGTCTTCTGCACCATGATGCTTCGCCAGTGAAGCGGCACAAATCCGACCTCGCCTCCGTATACGGCATTGGCAGGCCACAAGTCGACCAGAATATCCTTGACACGGCCGAGGGAGCCAATGTCCTGAAAGTTCCCGCTCGCAACGTATCGCTCCATGAACATCTTCTTGATCGGGCTCTCGGTGCTTGCGACAGATCCGGCGATGAGCAATGGCCAGGCAAGACTGCGGTCAAATCCGTCCTTGCCCATGGGGATGTATGCCATGCCATCGACGAATGCCGAGACCAAACCCGTCATGGATGCCGAGTTGGGATCAAAGCCGGGTACCATGGAGCACAAATAGATCCTGGCAGCGAGACGGAATACGGTGCTGAGGTTATGCATCAGCTGTCTTGGTCGGAGCGAGCCGTCTCGGCTTTGCGATGGGACCTGCACGCCGACGGGGGGCTCATTCATGCTGATCTGGTTGCCGAGAATCTCAATGTACTTGCATAGCATTGTCTCGTCCATGCCTTCGAGGCGGCGTTCTTCGAGACAAGCGATCTCGGAGATGAGGTACATGAGATTATCGTCGCAGCCCATAAGACCCTGCAGGCCGATGGGACGTTTGGCAATGTTGAGCTCGCGGTAGACATCGGCAAGCAAGGGGGACTTGCCGCGCATGGTGGCGCCGAGGATGTCAATCCAGGCGAATAGAGTCATGCTAAAGGGGACCTCCCCGGAGGGACCCATGGAGCCGTTAAGCAGCATTTCGGGGTACTGCAGGCTGTCGATGAGGCCTTTGGCAGAGTTGAGATGGTGGTGCCACGGGATGTCAGGAAGTACAGCGTCATCTGGGCTGCCCACCGCAGATGGGAAGAAGATCATGCTAAGTGTCGTTTCAAGGATCTGTTCGTGATTCTCGTCCCGGTTGAGCTCATTGCAGAGCTCTGTGATGGTCGCAAATCTGTGACGCATGATATCCTGGTCAATTTCGGGAGTCATCGGCGATTCGGGAGACTGGATACCCTCGATGGCCTTCTTGTGTGTACCAGCGACGCTCAAGCAGCAATGCCGGAATGACACATTCGTGTCCAGGGCTGGTAGTACAATACCCGCTCGTGCAGAGCCGTGCTGAGTAGCATCCAAAACCGGGAAGAGCAGTCTCGATGTCTGGTCGACGAAATGCTGGAGGAGTGGTCGGTCCTGCTCATCAATGTGGACAGATGGATCAAGTGTGGGCGTCATTTGCTCTGGAGCAAGCTCGAAGAAATCCCATCCAATCTGACCGTCAGATTGAGGCTCCTTGTATGTGTCGTGCTCCTCCTGGCTGACCGGCCACATATCCAGAGGAATCGGAGAATGGTCCGTCGAGTGTACAGGAGGTGGCTGGAAAGAGCTGAAGCTTGAGATGGTCGAGTCTCGCCTGGTCGGGATGTCGTTGACAAAGACATGGCGTTCGGTCTTGACGTCAACGTCGTATGGCGAGGGAAAAGAGTAATGTGGAGGATGCGCGATGTGGTGGCGAGGTGTCATGGCAAAGTAGCTCTCTGGGGAAAGGGTATAAAGACTATGGTCCGAGGTGAGTGGCGATTGGTCAATTGAGGCAGCTCTCGAGTGTGTGTACGAGCCTACAACCGAGTCTGAGAAACCTTCGGGTGTTGACATCGAATGGCATAGTCCCGGTGGTGTTGCAGAACCCGTTGACTGCAATTGGCTCATGGTCTGCTGAGTCTTCTTCGCCAATTGAGTCTGCTTGATGATGTTCTTGATGTAGTCCTTCTGATCTCGCCGTTGGTCTGAATTACCCCACCATGTTGGCCTTTTGTAGTCGCATCGCAGTCCAAGATGCTTGCAAGCTCGACATGACGATTTTGCCTCATCACACTTCTTCCGCCGTAATCGACATGTGAAGCATCCTGGTAGACAACTCAGTCTCGGCTACATGCGGCATACCAGCATACATACCTGATCTTGACCTTTTGTGCTGTTTCGAGGCTGCAGATTTTGGCTCCTTTGAAGGTATTGTGGTCGGCGCTGCCATACTCGTCTTCCTGGCCGGGACCGCAAAAACAGTATTCCTAGAAGGTCCAGCGAGTGTGGACGAAGACATTAAACTATATGAATGCAACGCTACTCGCAAACAAGCTCAGGAACTGAATTAGTGGAAAGCTAAAGATTAGGACAGCAGGGTCCAAGAAAGGGACGGTGCGGGTGCAGAACCGGCTGCAGCTTGATTAACGATGGTGGTTGGGTAGCGAAATCTGGGCCAGCCAGATGTAAGGAAATGCAACAGAACGACAAAGACGGACGGGGTGACGAGTGATGGTCGCTGGGTTCCGAGGTGTGGGCTGGGGACCGGAGACCTTTTATGCCCCGAAATGGTCTGAATGAAGGACAAGTGATGGGGGATCTATTTCTGGATTCATCGAGAATTATGGTAAATGACGACGATAGTGTGCGTAAAAGAGGAAAGCGGCGGGGGTAAATGCAGAGTAAATGACCACAAAGTCGACAGGAAGGTGAGATGATTGGATACTTCCGTGCCGTAGCGCTTAATGCATGCGAGTCAGTGCGGGTTGACACTATTTACGACCAATGCGGCATGGTTTGATATGTCGACGATGTTTTCCGTTGATCCCATATGACAAGATGGTAGATCATCCAGGAACGGCGCAGCAGCTGAAGGCAAGATTGCTGCGGTGTCGACCTGTCAAAGTTATGGTTACATGAACATGCGACATGCCTATGCCTCACCATGCTCAGCGCACAAGGATGCAGCGTTCAGCTGTCCCCTACTTTCTCGAGTCTATCGGCCAGCTGCTCGTGTCCAGAACACCGAACTTAAGCGAGCTGGACCATAAGATGGAAGCTTGACAGGAAGCACTGACATGGCTTTGTGATCAGCATCTCGGCGAAATGCATTATGGATGGACCCGTGCCGGAAGACATCTTGGTCGCTGAGGGAAGGGAGCAGTGGCCGAACCGGAGATATTGCACTATGGGTCTTTGCGGCTCCATTGGAGATCGGATAGCTAGTGCTTGATGCACAATGATCCATGGGGCGATGAAGGCTTGGCTTATCAGAGTCCACGGTTGCATTTGCGGGCTGTGGTAGGACGTCAATCCATCGAGCCGTTCAGACTAGGGTAAGCCACGACATTGTGTGCAGACAGACAAGTGTTCGCTCCATGCAAGCACTATGCAGCCGCTTCTGTCAAGTGTGGTGTCACTTGTTTCTGCATGTCTCAATGCCATCATATTACTCCATGCGCCGTTTTTCCGGAGATTTACTCTTGGGTCGAAACACGTATATCTTCAGCTGGTATTCCCTGCTCCTGTACACCGCTGATTCGCAATGTGTCTCTGGCACAGCCTGGAAGAAAGGGGTCGCTGCTTCAGGCGAGCACGTTGTGACCACCTGAGCGTGGACATGTGGACAAACGGCGAGTCGCGAGCTTGACAGTAAAAGTAGGACAATAGGCGCTGAGTGGCCGGGGTGAGATGTGACAGGGAGGAGGAGTAGTGCATTAGCGAGAGCGAGTGAGGTTGACCGATAGCCAATCATCCCGCTTTTCCAGCTCGACCAAAGGAGTGGGGAAATGGACAGACTGGGCCGGCACGGAATGGTCCGCCCGCCGTCCGAGCTTCTCAACCTCCCTCTCCCACGACAAACCACCACCTTCCACCTTGACAACGCCTCCCGCGTGAACTTGCTCCGAGCTTGCTAATCCCTAGATGTTCCTTGCTCCGGACTCGAGGGAACACGTGCTCTCCTCTCGCTGCGCACGAGATTGGCATGACGGCAGGGCATGCTTCCAAACGGCATTGCAGACCGCTTCTTCTCAATCCCTGTCAGCTACTCTCGGCCGACAGTCACCGCTACAGATTGCATCATATTCGCAAGCTGTATTTTCTTAATTGGACCAACAAGCTGCGATAATGTCGGATCAACCATTCAGGGCTGGCTGATCTCCTTCGCAGGGCGGCTCAACAGGCTAATCTATTCAGCTTTTGGTCTATCAGGGTTGCTAATCAATCTAGGCTAGAGCAGCTAAACTTCACTTTATTCAGCCACTATCCCACGCTCATTGGCAACCCGACAGAACGGTTCGCTTTCCTTGTCCGAGGATTATGCGCATTTTCTCCAATTCTTCCCACCTCGGTCGAGTCCCTTGCGACTGGCCGGCTCTTTCTCCTGCCTCTCCAGCTGTCACTGGCGTACAAGCTCAATTTTGTCTGCCAGGATCTGGTGTCACCAAGGGCTTGCCTGGTCACTGCTCACCGCTTCTCATTACACAGTAGCAGACATTGAGGCTTTCATGTTGACAGACTCGACACCTTCTTGCCGGGGTTGCGGAATGAGCAGGTGACCACGGCGTACAACGGCGTGTGACTCAGTCTCGACTCGAAAAGCCATCACTCCTCCATGTCGTGACAGCACACGGACTCGAAACGTTAGAACGCTCCCCCACCAATGCACTTCGCAGGATCCGGTAATGTGCCTGGCAGCTTTTGGCAGGACACCCTCCAACCGTTCCTCGATCTCATGCATCCTCTCCCGCTGTCCCTTCTCTGTCGCCCGTCCTGCGCATTCCTTTTTCTTCTGGTCCCCTAAGGTCTCAGAATACAGGGACCATGAAAGCCACTGACTATCAGACATCCGAGGTCGCACACATGCACGCTCTATCGAAACTATCATCACCATCGGGAGAAATCCTAGCCCATCATTCTACTCTAGCGTGAGGTTTGTATTGTTGCACCAGTAAGACTTCTCAGCCTGGTCATGGCATTCTTAGCTGTCTGTCCAACAGCCATCCCCCCCGATCTCGCCAAGCTGTATTGCCGGACCATCGCATCCACTACTGTCTGTACGAGTCATGGATCGACCATGCATCCCGTGGACGCAATGGCAGTGGCCAGGGCGATCTCCCGTGCTTCCCCCAAACCCTACCTGCCCCCAGTCTGCTTGCATCTCTTACCGCCAGCCTTCCTTCCATCCTCAGCGCTAACCTCGACTTCCTATTCGACAGCCACGATGCAACATGAGAGCTTAGAGTCATGGACCTGGCGAGCACCTTGCTTCACGCAATCTATCGGCTCGCTCAAACGTGCCAGCCCGACGCTGTCGTTGTGCTTTGGCCCTCGCAACATGCGACAGGCCCCAATCAGCATGGCGGTCACACGTCGTCGACCTCGTCTCACGAACGATGCATGGCTGGTCCCAAGTGCCCGCGCGCACGTCGACATCCTCAAAATTGGTCCAGCTCGCCCACGCGTGCGTCAGGAAACTTCCACGCCTTCTTCTACCGCGCGCATACACTTACACTCGTTTCAGTCCATATCCAAAGTGCCGGCGGCACAGTCGAAAGTTAAGACTGCAGAGCACTGTCCTCAGCTGAATGGGCTTTGCCGCAATCTTGCATGTCTGCCTGCCATCCTTCAGTGAACTATAGCTGTCGGTTCCTGCAAGGAGGCACGACAACGCACAACAACCATGACAGCACTGCAAAGACCAACAGAGATGGCGTTGCGGTCTACTACTCCATTGTTGCTGGCGCGAAGTACATCAGATTTCACCAGACCAGTCTCGCAAGCGACTGACAACTTCTTCACGGAATTCGAGGATGACGAAAGTGATGCTGAGCAGAGCTCATTACGATCGAGCAATCAATCAGTATGAATACTGTTTCCGTTCGAGTGACTTGCCTAACACAGGAACAGCTTGATGATGTTCGAAGACGAAGTGATACAACCATCTCCTCCTACGAGGTGCCGACACCACAAACCGAGAGTGATCAATTCGAGATCCGCATCAAGCCTGTACAAGGACCCCAAGGGCCACATCTTTTCCGAGCTTCCACATCGTCTGCGGAGTTCATCTTCGACTATGCTTTGCAAATGTCTCCAGTCGAGCTCAAGACCGAGCCGCCACCACGACCATCGACAGCGAAGTCGCACCGCCCGAGTATACGCATGTCGAGAAGGTCCTTACCTCCTGTCTACGCAAATATCCCTGGCATGCCAGCCAACATCCATGACTGGTCTTCCGAGGTTGTCATTGACTGGATGTTTAGCACAGGTGTTGACTTTAGCATAATTCAAAGCTTCAGGAACAACGACATCACAGGTACCGTACTAGTTGATATGACTTTCGAAGACCTCAAGGACCTGGGTATCCCATCCTTTGGCAAGCGACACCAGCTATGGAGCAGTATCACAGCATTGAAAGGTGGTGAAGCTGGTCCGAGCCCAAGTGCAACGCCATTCCAAGATCTTACAAGCCCCACGACAGATCTACGATCAGGGTCGGCGACACCCTTGAGTGCTTGCTCTGCGACAGAGATGGAAGACCTGACACCGATCACCGAACAAGCGCCCAAGAAGAGAAGAGGCCGAAAGCATAGGGCCAAGCAGCAACTCGATCAGCAACAGATTGACCTGTCGGCCATGTCCTTCATCGCTATTGAGGAGCATATCCCAAAGGAACATGAGTGCAGTAAAGGACAAGATTGCGAGCATTGGCGCAAGTGGAAAAGACGGGTCGACCGATCAAAGAAGTTCAACGACAGGTTCAAGAAGGGCTCGTTCCCAAGCAGTCCTGGTAGGGATGGTACAATCCTCATTCATGGCGACCCCGGCAACGCAGCTACTGCACCGAATCTCGCACCTCGATTGAGGCAAGCAATGGACAGTCCGACAGTCTCGGAGGTCATACCATCTATCGTCGCCTCCTCGGACGTACTTGGACCCGATCAGCTTCCCGACATCTACCTGCATGAAGACATGCTCCAAAGTCTGGACAAGCGGGACCCACAAGAGAACGTAAAGCACTTCCTCCACCTCCAGCACATCTCCAGTCCGATGGATGCGCCCGAGGTATCAGAATACGAGACTTTTGATGAGCCACGATACGAAATGTTCCCCTCGATGTATCACCAAACGCCGTACGTGCCGCACCAAGCCCCAGCCGCACCCCTGCAGGTACCGCGCCACACACCTGCACCACTCGAGAACCTCAAGCACCTACCAAAGCTCTCCATCCCTCGTGCCGCTACTGCTAGTCCGACCTACCTCCGTCGAGCCAATACCATCCGATCACCAGTCTCAGCCGTCACCCCATCCCGCAGTCTTGCCGCCACCCCAATCGCACTGCCCCGTGCCTCGACCCCAGCATCAGAGATGGACGTACCCGTCACAGCCCCCAATCTTGGCCCCATCGCACGCGACACCTCCCAATCCGTGCCACCCAACATGCAATACCGCGAGCAGCTCTCCTCTCCACTCCACCGGTCCAATTCCCGTCGCCCTTCCTTCGCCCTCCCCCCTCTCCGCGAAGAAGGCACCCACCTCTTCTACCCCCTCAGCCCCTCGAACGCCCTCTCCCGCCAACCCACCGTCCGTCGCGCCTCAGACGACAGCTCCACCGCCTCCTCCGAGCTCGCTCGCTCCAAGGCCCTGTACGGGGAAGCCTGCACCCGCTCTGGCTGGATGAAAAAGCGGCGCACCCGCCTGCTCCGCCACGAGTGGTCGGACGCGCACTTCCGCCTCACCGGCACGCAGCTGGCTATGCACCGCGACGAGAAGCAGATCAGTAAACCCAAGGACACGATCGATGTGGATCTGTACACCATCAACGCCTCGTCCGGGGCGAGTAACGGCAAGCTTTCCGCCGCGTTGAAGGCGATGCGGATCCGAGAGGAGAAGGCGCCGGACGGGACGGCGTTTGCGTTCCAGCTCGTGCCTGAGGGCGGGAGTCCGGAGAGGAAGTTGCGCAAGGGAGGCGGCTCGGGGGGCGTGGGGAAGACGCATCATTTTGCGGTCGGGGACAGGGAGGAGAGGGTGGAGTGGATGAGGGAATTGATGTTGGCGCAGGCGAAGGGGAAGAAGAACAAGGGTTTTGAGGTGCGTGTTGGGTGAAGGACATAATAGATTTTGGACCGACAGAAGCAATACTGGTCTCATGAGGGCATGTGCGCAGGTCGCGCTATTTCGGATTTGTCATGACTGAGCGGATACCCTGTTTTTGTACTGCATGTCTATCTACCATAGGTCTATAGCTGGCTACAATGATGATGACCATTTCTCTCTACTGCTTCCTTGGCTGGACATTCTGCTGCCCGAATTTCTCGTGAACCTCCTTGTAGACTTCTTCGGGAGACTTGGTGGCGCTGACCTTGACCACTCTGCCTTCCTTCTCGAACATGTCGACGACCGGCATGCTGGTCTCGATGAATGTCCTGAAACGCTTCTTGATGCTCTCCTTGTTGTCGTCGTCCCTACCACTGGTCTTACCGCGCTCCAGCAGTCTGCGCTCCATCTCTTCCTCGGGGCAGTCGAAGAATAGTGTGAATTTGCTCTTGACGACGGCCTCCTCGAATTTGACTGCCTGATCCAGCTTCCTTGGAAATCCATCGATGAGGAACATCCTGTTACCGTCCCTGTCAATCTTCTCCTTCATTGCGTTCTCGAGTAACTGGATAGTGACCTCCATAGGCACAATCGTGCCCTCCTTGATGTATGTGCGGATCATGTCTCCAAACTGTGATCCTGGCCTGTCTTGCTCTGCTCGCAGCAAGTCGCCAGCGCTGAGGTGAGCAAAACCGTAGTCTCGAACTAGGTTGGCGCATTGTGTTCCCTTGCCCGCACCGGGTCCACCGAGGACGAAGATGACGAGCGCTTGATCTTGACCGGTACCAGGTTGGAAGAGAGGGGCAGTGCGAGTAGCAGCAGGGAAGTCGTACTTGATGGGCTTATCGGTGGGCGCCATTGTGGTCGCAGGAGGTTTATCCTTCGCGGTACTTGCGCTTGTCTACGTCGCTAACGTCGAGCAGAGGGGGAGGCTTGGGACCACGACCGGTACCTTGACCCTCGCGAGACTTGGTCAAGCTGTAGAAGAGGAATGAGCCGGTAAAGAAGATGGCGACCAGGGGGAGAAGGGGGAGTTGATCTGAGTTGGAGCGGCGAGGACGTCGGGGAGGTGGTGATGTGGTTGACGGAGGCTGTTTGGACTGTTCTAGTGTTGGCCTTGAAGCAGAGAATAGTCGAATTGGACGACGTATGATAGGGCTAGCAAAGCAGGATGGAAGTCGTCGAGCGAGCATGATGAACGGTGAACAAGCTTGTTTCTCGAGATGCAGCTCTTGCCCAAAAAAAGCACAACAGCGGAAGCTTCCGTGGCATGGTGGGGCAGACATGATGGGATCAAGGCATCTGTCACTTGGACATGGCTGGCTCCTGAGTAGTGAATACTATCAGTCACATTCTTCTGGTTGCCAAAACGCTGGTAAGCACGAACACCTTCTGGTTGAAGATGAGGCGTGTGGAGCTGTTCAGGCTGCCTTGCTACTCCTGGTCCACGCCACGTCTGGATTTGATAGCAACAAGGACCGTTCAACGTATAACATTGTACAACACTTGGTCATGACATAAATTTCCATCGGAATTCACCTCCGCGAATTGGCCACAGCGCTCTACATACGCAGTCAGAACCTCTTCATTCTGGGTGGGATGCGCGCTAAGCGATGCCGGGTCTCAGGCCACCCTTAGCAACACCGACATGGCCAATGGTGAGTTGCTACTGGTCAAGGTGGTAGTAAGCAGGCCTGATGCATCTACTACTTATAATTTTTGGTTTCTCTCCTTGCTTGCAATGTTGAAATAACTTCTTGTAACCTTTGATCATGATTCCAGCGACGTGCTTGCTCTTGCTGGGAGTGCTCTCTCCACTGATCCGCGCCCAACAGAGCGAGCAGATTGTGTTGGAGGACACGACGACCAAGGCTGTGCTTCCAGAAGCTGACGACTTTGATATCGTTCAGGCACTGAAGGAGAAGAACGTGGATATCTCGACCATCCCTTCGTTGAACAAGCCGACAGAAAGCACTGCATGTGCTGCTGCGGTAAGTTCCTCACCACTGCACAATATGCTCGAAGCTGACAAGCAACTCAGTGCAATGCTCTGGACACAATCTTTGGGAAGCAAAGTGTCCTACAAGCAAGCTCATCTGATGAGCTGAACGATTTTCTTAAAGGTTACTGGTCCAACAACCAGGCCGAGACCATCCCAGCATGTGTATTCAAGCCGACTAACGACAATGCTGTGGCTGTAGCCGTTCTGGTCTCTAGACTGACCGAGTGCCCATTCGTGGTCAAGAGTGGCGGCCATGCTTCATTCCCTGGTGCTTCCAACATTGAAGGCGGCATCACCATCTCCTTCGAAAACATGAAACGCTTAGAGCTATCTGAGGACCAGAGCACTGTCACCGTTGAGCCAGGATGGAGATGGGGAGCTCTGTACTATGAGCTTGCCAAGTCCGATTTGACAGTCGTTGGTGGCAGGGTCGCTGATGTCGGTATTGGCGGTCTCACCACAGGAGGTTAGTATGCTCGACGTTCTGCTCAAACCCATCCTAACCACTACCAGGCGGCATCTCCTTCCTCTCCAATCTCTACGGCTGGGCATGTGACAACATCGCCTCCATGAACCTCCTCACCTCGACCGGCAGCATTATTACCGCCTCGCCCTCCGAAAACCCCGACCTCTTCTCCGCCCTTCGCGGCGCCGGCTCCAACCTCGGCATCATCACCTCCTTCACCCTCAAAACCTACCCTCTCCCCGGCGGTCAAATCTGGGGCGGAACCCGCACCTACCTCCCCTCCATGTTCCCCGCTGCCCTGCACGCCTTCACCACCCTCGTCTCCTCCTCGTCCGTCGACCCCAAGGCTGGGGGCTGGCTCGCCTTCATCCGCTACAATGGCTCGGACCTGTGCATGGCCGAGCTCTACTACGCACAAGCAGACGGGCACAACGCCACCATATGGCGGGACTACGACGCCATCCCTGCGGTCGCGGACGACACGGCGAACCGCCACATCGGCGACTACGCGGTCAAGATCGAAGCCAGTTCCCCGCCTGGCTTCAGGGAGTACTTTTACGTCATGACCGTGCGCAACGACGAAGAACTCAACGCCGCGGCGGTGGAACTCTTCTTCGATTCCGTCGGGGACTTGGAGAAGTTGCCGGGCGCGTTCAGTGCGTTTATTCTGCAGAGCATCACGACGGAGCAGATGAGGCATATGAAGCGGCATGGAGGTAATGCATTGGGACTGAATGAGGAGAAGGGCCCGTTGACGCTAATGTTGCTGAACCCAAGGTGGGTGAGGGAGGAGGATGATGAGGGCGTGTATGCTTTTGGGAGCGAGCTGTTCAAAAAGATCAAGCGGATGGCGGAGGATAGGGGGCTACAGAGTGATTATTTGTATATGAACTACGCGAGCGAGTATCAGGATGTGATTGGGAGTTATGGGGAGGAGGGGAGGAAAAAGGTGCATGAGGCGGCGGCAAAGTGGGATCCGAAGAGGGTGTTTCAGACGTTGATGCCGGGGTATTTCAAGTTGGAGGGACCGCCGACAAAGGGGACGGAGATGTTCAGCTTCTGATCGAGTGGGGTGGTAATGGTAGGACAGGGTTGGGAGTTGAGTAAGCATGTGGTTCATTAGCCATAGCACTTCTACTATGACAGATTTATCCCGGGCGACGCTGTACCTATCCGACCCTCTTTTGACATTTGTAAAATCGACTCGGCGAATGGCATTACGTCGTCTAGACCTCTAGCTCTGACGCCTTCCACCATGATGTGCGCAAAAGACTCCAAGAGCTTGCTGTCGAGCTCGCTCGTTTCCCCATCAGCGTCGAGCAGGATCAGATTATAGAGATGAAAGAAGGCAAGCATTGGGTAGAAGGATATCAGTCTAATGCGGTCAGATCTAGGACGGCAATCGCAGATAGCAGGACTTACGAAACGGATCCGCTGTACATCATGTCGAAGTCGGTGGTCATGGCGTCCATCTCTGTGACCTTGAGGATAGTATGAAGCACTGCCCTTGATGATTCGACAGCAACCTGTGACGGACCGGCATGGCTCAGCTCGCCCAGTTTGCGCTCCCAGAAGACAATCAGCGAGTGCCCATAGATGTAGGAGTCGGCGTAGACCCATCGTTCTATGCTCGAAGCCGCGATTTGGATCGATTCGCTCTGTGGTATGCATGTCAGCATAATATACGGGTTGTTGGCATCGAGCTGCACGCACGATTTTCCAATCGGCCAAGACGGATGCAACCTCCTTGACACTCCTGGCCACTCCTTCTCGCGCTTGGCCAATGGTGAGATTCTCATTGTCAAGAATGTCGAAGGATTGCAGAACAATCAAGGTGAGCCGCGAGCACACAATGAATGATGTTGCCAAGCAAGCCTCCTTCTTCTCCTCGATGGCAGCCAAAGAGGCCGAGGGCAGGTCGACCCGCCATGGTTTTGCCGTAATGACAGCCGGCTTCTGGAAGAAGATGCGGAACATGCATTCGGAGAAGAGAAGCTGCCAGAACAAGACCCGTTTCGAGTCGGCCAGGTCCTGGCTGTCTTCCTTGGCCTCGGGACTGTTCTCGTACTCATTGAGACCCATCTTCATGGCCAGTTGGCATGCTTGACAGTGAGCTTTCCAGGCGCTTCGACGATCAAAGTTCTCTGTAGCTATCCATGACTGGGAAAAGCTTAGTCTCTAGTTCAAACATCTCTGCAGAATAAACACTACCAGGAGTATAGCAGCCGTAAAGTCCAGACCCGAAGCTGTTTCCTTTTTGGACCAGTCCTGAGCGAGCCTGAGACAATACTTGTAGACCTTGCTGCCCCACGAACGATATTGGACCTGTGCTCCATCTTCCATGGTCCAACCTTGAAAGATGAGGAACCAGTAGACTATCTTCATGGAAGGATCAAAGGAAACATGCGGACTATCGACAATTCCAGGCATGACTTTGATGACATCATAGTCGACCAGTCCGAGGAAAGCTTCGAAGAATGTGACTTCCAATGCCTCTGTATGCTTGTCAGTGTACTCGGCTCATTACTGCGACGAATTGCAAAGACTGACTCTTCAGCCATCTCTCAGCCACATTTTTTGGAAGAGCAATTGCATTAGAAGACTCATCGGTAGCGGCGGGGCTAAATGGGCTTGCGCACGAGATGGGTGTTGGCACCAGGCTTGGGATTGACAGATCGTTTGAAAAGTCAGGAAGATCCACAACATCGGGAAGGTACCCAGCGTCCCCGAGTGGCGGGTCTGTAATCGGTGTGTCGGGACTAGCAGATTGATCAAGTACTTCGTTACTCGCCGATGTTGATCTCGTATGAATCGGAGGGGCTTGTGGTTTGCCGGAAGATATGTGGCTCTCGAGTTTTTCTAGTCGTTCTAGAAGCTTATCAAGAGGTTTCCCTAGATCCGAATCAGCACTCTCGACCAAGATCAGTGCAGCACGAACATACTTGTTCTGGCTTTTCGCTTCTTGCGTTCCGAATATGTGCAGTCCGAACCAGTTACTCTGCAACGAGCGCATTTGGGCTTGTCCTTTGTGCAACGGAGCTATCGTCCTTGTTGGCGTTGTATGCATAAGTGGGACACTTCGAACGCACCTTACTCCTCCTGCAAACGTCGCACTGAGCATTCAATCAGCGTGAGGCCAGTGCCGCGGCGATGAATAGTACTTACCGACAGATGTTCAGTCATGTTGGGCCAGGAAGAGCATACACCGAAGCTCCGTGAGCAAGACGGCTAACGGCCTATGGAGGGGCGTTTCGGAGTTATAGCGACAACAGGGCGCCGCTCATAAGGCATGCACAATTGTTGCCTGTTACGAATCATGCTGAGTCAAAGATGTCGAGATTTCTCTGGTCATCGTCCGGAAGGTGTGGTTATGATCGGAATGTAGACCGTTTGACTTTAGTGAAAGACTGAGCCAGATGCTCTTTTGAGACGGTGGGGGAGTGTTTCCAGGATGTAGAACGGAGATTTGACTCAGATAGTCACTCGCCACAGAAGCCACGTATATCGCAAATATACAAATGTCCGAGTCCGATAACATGCATTGGCAGCAGGTTTGCCCTAAGGCTGTACCAGCGTGCGATCGAGTGGTCCTCCAAAGCCCGTGAAGTTTGCTTCGATTTCCTTCCCAGAAGTAATTCAGCTAGATGCTCCGGACCTTCTTTTGCGGCACTCTTTTTTGCGGCTGCTTGTCTTTGTGAACCAATGATCACATATTCTTGGTTACAGTCGATCGCATCCATGGTTAGCAATCCACATCGTGACTAGATTGTTTCGCTGCTGCGACGAGATTTTCGAGACCAGAGAAAGAGCCTCTGAGCACTCTTGCACTCACTGCTAATGCCTTGGATGATCTGTACGCTACATTTATAATGATATATCACTGCGAGCACACTGCAAAAGCATGCTCCGTTGGCTCCAAGACTAGTCCATAATCTGCTTAGTCCAGATCTCGGTCTGACCCCACGTCATTGGTCACTCACGACGCATCTCAAATTCATCCCACTTTGGAAACATCCAGATAGGTAGCTTGCTGATTATGTGAGCCATTGACGACTGTGATACTCAGGGATGGACTGTACGCTCTGACACAGCTTCCACACGCCAAACACTCTACTGTCCTCTTGATACACTCATCGTCATGGACCCGAGCGCGGGGTCTGCCCCGCCTGCAGAGCCCACTTCACCGAATAGCAGAAGCTCCAGGGGACGTGGTCGAGGTCGGGGAGGACCTAGAGGAGAGCGCGGTCGCGGTGACAGAGGTGGTAGAAGAGGTGGTCGAGGACGAGGAGGACCACCCGGAGGAGAACACACTCGGCCAAATGACCACTACAACGGACCTGCGCCGATATCAGTCGCAAAGGGTCCTGCCTTTGGCCTGGACGGGACCAACGATACTCCTGCAGACGGCGAGGTGGAAGCGGAGGTTTGCTTCATTTGTGCTTCGCCTGTAGTGCACAACAGTGTTGCACCTTGCAACCACAGGACTTGTCATATCTGTGCGCTACGCCTGCGAGCTCTGTACAAGACAAAGGCGTGCGCCCACTGCCGTGTAAGTGATGCCGTTGTTCGATAGAGTACTATACTGACTTCAAGCATAGACGGAGGCCCAAGTCGTCATCTTCACAGACGATCCGGAGAAGCGGTATGAGGATTTTCAAGATAGCGATTTCACCACAAAAGACCCCAACCTTGGCATCAGCTACGAGAAGCAGGAGATTTTCGAGGACACTGTGTTGTTGTTGCGGTACAATTGTCCAGATGGTAGCTGCGATGTGGCATGTCTTGGCTGGCCAGACCTGCATCGACATGTTAAGAGTGTGCATCACAAGGTCATGTGTGATCTCTGTACGAGGAACAAGAAGGTCTTTACGCATGAGCACGAACTTTTCACACCACAAGACTTGAGGAAGCATGAGAGATTCGGCGACGACAACCCGGGTGCACAGGACCAGACAGGTTTCAAGGGTCATCCAGAGTGCGGATTTTGCAAACAACGATTCTATGGCGATGACGAACTTTATGCACATTGTAGGGACAAGCATGAGCGATGTCACGTCTGTGATCGAAGAGATGGCGGACGTAACCCACAGTATTACGTGGACTACAATGCCCTAGAATTGCATTTCAGGAAAGACCACTTTCTTTGCCCGGACCAGGAATGTTTGGAGAAGAAATTTGTCGTCTTTGACTCGGAGATGGACTTGAAAGCACATCAGCTGGAAAGTCATCCTAATGGTATCACCAAAGGACGAGATGCAAGGAGGGTGGACATGTCTAGCTTTGACTATCGACAACCACATCAACAAGAACGGCCGAGAAGAGAAGGACGGGGCAGAGGCAGGGGCAGGGATCCAAATGCCGAGGCCTTACCAGTCTCCTCAGCACAACCTATGCGGAGAGATGAGGTCGCCTACCAGCGACAAATGGCTATTCACTCTGCTCAGTCGGTCACAGGTCGTACTTTTGGCGGGCAGCTTAGCCAGGCTGATGCGCCACTCGCAGCACGAGCACCGGCAAACGCCCAGGAGCCAGTTACTGTGACGGTCACCCGACCAGCACATCCAGGTGTTGCTCAGAATCTGGATGCGTTGACATTGGACGATACGCCTACCGCGAACTTGTCACCACAAGAGCAAGCACGTCGTTTACGTCATGCCTCTGTGATGGAGCGTGCTTCACTCGTGCTGAAGGGCGATCAGTCCAAGCTTTCCGAGTTCCGCACAAAAGTGTCCGCTTACAGGTCAGGCACACTAAATGCTTCTGGGCTGATCGACGCCTTCTTCGTCCTCTTCGACTCACCTTCGTCTGAAGTCGGCAAGCTTATCAAAGAGCTATCCGATATCTTCGACCAGCCCTCGAAACGTGATACACTTCTAAAGGCGTGGGCAGACTGGAAAGCCATTAACGAGGATTATCCCACATTGGCTGGTCCTTCTGCCACGGCACATGCTGCGTCATCTTCCAAGCCCAACACATGGGCCGCTTCCGTCGGCTCCCAAGCCCACACTAATCCTCTCGCTGGTCTTAATGTGGCGTCTGGCTCCCGTGTACTGAGACTCAAATCATCGACAGCACAGTCCAATCGAAGTGCCACGACCCGTGCTGCGAATTCGGGTAACCCCTTCCCTCCTTTGGCAGCCAGCATATCCACCACTCTCAACACACGAGCTCGTCCTTCAGTCCCAGCATGGCTGAACGCAGCGACTTCTACCACCACGCCATCCGTCAGCACGAAAATCACCACATCGTCCACGGCGAGCAGTGCTCGTGCAAGTCCTGCTCCGCAGGCGAGTATGCAGCGCCCTCCACCCTCCGGAGGGAACATGTTCCCTGCATTACCCAAGGCGCAGAAGCCGACCAGCACGGTGTTTAGTCCTGGTTACACAGGTATGGGTGTCAGGAGAGTTAACAGTCCTGCTACGGCGGGAGTCAATGCGTGGGGTAAGCCGAATGGTGACACAGCGGCTGCAGTCGGCGAGGAATTGGCAGAGACGGAGACGAAGGGGAAGGCTAAGAAAGGGAAGAAGCAGATTTTGTATAACTGGGGATGATATTGTCGTAGCATAGAGAGGGAAAAATCCTCTCAGTAGCGAGGAGTAGTTGATGGTACTACCAGTAGACGGCGAGGGACGACGATGAATGTACAAATGACATAGACAGTATCTTCCCATGAGCGATAAAGAATGGATAACAGGTTCATGAAAACGTCACTTCGATTCGTCTAGCTTTTACCTTGTCGATGCTTTGCCCAGCACCACCCATCCCATAATCCGCACCACAATGCATATCTCACTTCTCTGTAGAGGACGAGAGCGGTCTTACTCTGCCTCAACCTCAACCCTCTCCCTCTCCTCCCTCCTCTCCCCTCCTCCCCTCCCACCTCTAAACCCACCCCTGCCACCCCTGCCCCCTCCAAAACCCCGCTGATTCTCCCCCTCACCTCTCGCCTCCCTGTCCTTCTCAGCAACAAACTCCCTCTTCTGCTCCCCCAGCACCCTCAACACACTCTCCAGACTCCTCTTCCACATATCCAATCTCGCAGCCACTTCCCGCCACTGATGCTCCCCAAACACCCTATATGTCGCCCTATGAATCAAAAAAGTCTGCTCGCGCTGACTCAATTTCCCCTCCACCAGGCCCGCACGAATGACATCAATCACCCACCTCTCCACCTCCGTCGTCTCGATGCTCAATGCCTTGGCGATACTCGCGTACGGCAAACTCCTGCTCTGACTCGCGCTGGCTGCCAAACTGGACAACGTGAGCAGGCGCATCTTGGTCTCGAGCACCTCCCTCCCAAGACCGGATTTATTCAAAAAGTCAGTGTGAGAGGCCGCAAAGTCCATAAAGTCCTCGAGGTTCTCGGTCGAGAAGATCTCGAGGAGGTCGAACCAGTCCGTGTCGCTCTTGCGAAGGGCCTGGATCGAGTCCAGCGCCGTGAGGTCGGAGAAGTCGAAGGTGGTGGGCGCGGAGAGGGCGTGGGTCAGGGCTTTGAGGGAGAGGGTGCGCGCTTCGGGCGACGAGGCTTCGTCGCTGTCTTGGATGGTGCGCAGCGCGCGGAGGAGGTAGGCGTACGATTGCGATTCGTCGCCGCCGTCGGAAGCGACGTCTGAGATGGCGAGGTAGAGTTTGCGCGCGTCTTCTTTGTCGATGTCCCAGTTCTGAAGCCAGAGGTCGAGGGTCTTGAGTTGTGGGCGGAGGAGGTCGAAGGGTTGTGTGGATTTTCGGATCAGGGTGAGGATCGCGAGGAGGACGTGGTAGCGGGCTTCACTGGTTGGGGAAAGGGTGTTGAAGATTGTGGTGAGAATCGAGAGCTGCAGCCCGATCGAATTGTGCGGTGATGAAGTCACTGGGTTTGAAAGGTTCGTGCAGAGTTTGGGGAGGAACATCTCTGGTTTCGGTGCTTGTCGGATGAGGTGTACGAGCTGGTTGTATGCTGCGACGAATTCTGTGTGCTCATCAGCCAATTATCACTTCCTGCTCTTCCTAGACTACTCTCCACTCACCTCTTTCGGGCGCCGAGTTCAAGACCGAGCTGGCCGTGACAATCTTCTTAAGCGCATCTTCCTTCTTGCCCTCCTGCAGCACTGGTTGAATTTCTGATTGTACTGAAGTCGACTGTCCTTGTGCATTTCCTAAGGTGTCCAGATACGTCGCGAGCTCATCGGCGAGCTCCTCGAAAGAGCCCTCGACGATAAGGGTATTCGTTGGCGCCGGCATCTTGTTGTCTTTTGCTGGCGACCACCTTAAATTGTCGTATGCAATTCTCCGTCGTTCGCACACAAAAACTCAAAGTGAGGTCGCGCGAACTCTTGGCGTCGCTTATCGATAAGGATGTGCCCGCTGTGTCTCTGCAAAAAGTGCGCCTCATTTTTGACGTGCAGAACCGGACAAAGGTACTAGTACGGGCAGTTCACATGCAATCTGTTTATATTACATCTATATGTGTCTAATTCTCTAATTCTACATTTACTCCTTTTTCGCTCTGGGGGTACGAGAAGTGATTGTTTGCATGAAGAAAGTTCTCTCCATCCACTTGAGCACTTCATCGATGACAACGATGGGCGCACTCCATGCAAGAACCAATTTCCACTCATTCCAAGTTAGGGGAACGATACCAAAAATGCTTTGAAGGATCGGTGTGTATAGCAGGAAGAAGTGCAGTGCCATCGAGAGCGTGATTGCGTAAACAAGCATCATGTTGTTCCAGAGTGGCAGAGTCGCGAGAGATTCGGACGAAGATAGAGCGTTCATGGCGTTCAACATCTCAATGACGACGAGAATTGACAGTGAGATAGTCGAGGCGGTCTTTGCTGGTACTCCTGAGAAGATTGAGCAGGAAGTGCCCAAGTACGACGGGTTGGTGAGCGTGCAGGAATGGAAGTGGGTCTAGCAAAAGTTAGCAAGTTTCGTGCGAGTCTACACCTAAAGTGACTTACGAGCTGGTAGAAAGAGATCTGTGGACCGGCTTCATAGTACATGAAGTACCAGGCATACCCTCCAACAGTCGCAATGCCAACATAAGTACCGATGACCATGTAACGGAAAAACAGCCAGCCACCAACCAGAGCCTCATCACGCTTTCGAGGAGCACGACGCATGACATCGTGGTCAGGAGGATTGAAGCTGAGTGCGGTTGCAGGAAGACCATCGGTGACAAGGTTGACCCAGAGAAGCTGAACCGGAATCAGTGCCTCGGGCATGCCCAAAGCCGCAGTGAGGAAAATAGAGACGACTTCGCCGATGTTGGACGAGATAAGATACCGAATGAATTGCTGAGTGTTGTTGTAGATGCTTCGTCCTTCCTCTACAGCTCCCTCGATCGTGGCAAAGTTGTCGTCGATGAGAACCATGTCGGCCGCGAGCTTGGCAACATCCGTGCCACTGCCCATTGCGACACCGATATCTGCCTTCTTGAGAGCCGGCGCGTCGTTGACACCGTCACCAGTCATGGCAACGACCTCACCTGCGGATTGGAGGAGATCTACTAGCCTGGACTTGTGCGTTGGCTCCGTACGTGAGAACAGCGATGCAGTCTTTGCAGCTTCGAGCTGTTCGCTTTCGCTGAGGGCGTCAAATTCACGACCAGTGTAGCTCTTGCCCTTGAGATTCTCGGCGATACCGAAGACTCCAATTTGCCTGCAGATGGTCTCTGCGGTGGTCTTGTTGTCTCCAGTAATGACTACAACGCGGATACCGGCTTCCCGGCACTTGCGGATGCTGTCGGCGACTTCTGGGCGAGGAGGATCCAGCATACCGACCAGTCCAATAAGAGTCATGTTTTGTTCCAGCTTTGCGTATTCAGAAGTAGTCTTTGCGGTCTTGGTCAACGGGTTCGAGATGTTGTCAATACTAGCGAGCGCGATGACGCGGAGGCCTCGGCTGCCATAGTCAACTACTTCTCTATTGAGGAGGGTGTTCAGCTTGTCAGAAATTGCGACCTTCTTGCCGCTCTTGCCAACCACAACGTGACTGCATCGGTCGATGATCGACTCGGGTGCGCCCTTGACGAGGAGCCTTTGAGAGTTGCCAGAGCCGACCAGGACAGACATGCTCTTTCGGTCGCGAGAGAATTCGTAAGTGGCGATGCGCTGGGCGCGCTGCTCGTAGTACTTGCTTGCGTAGTGGACACGGCCTTCGGCTGGCACGGTGCTTCTCTTGTTGTAAAGCTCGGCATCACCAGTACCAATCTTCTCGACCAAAGTTCGCAGCGCGCCTTCAGTAGGCTCACCTACATTGTTGTATGTGTTCGTCTTCGCGTCGTAGGAAAGCTGAGCGTCGTTGCATATGGCTGCGACTTCTGCCATTTGACCGATGGTGGCCGAAGTGCCGGCAGGGTTGTCAAGAACTTTTCCGTTCAGGGAGATGGCGCCTTCGGGTGAGAAGTTTGTGCCCTCCACGTCTAGCTCGACCAAGCCGTCTCCATTTTCGTTGATGTACACAATTCTGTTGACGCTCATTTGGTTGGTGGTCAAAGTGCCGGTCTTGTCGGAGCAGATGACACTGCAGCTTCCAAGAGTTTCGACTGAGGGCAAGCTACGCACCACAGCGTTCCTGGCAGCCATCTTTCGTGTACCAAGCGCCAGACATGTCGTGATGACGACCGCCAGACCTTCCGGGATAGCTGCGACACCTAGAGACACAGCAATCTTAAGGTAGTAGATGGCGCCCTTGACAAAGCTCCCGTGAGATGGATCGTTGAAGTGTCCAATGTTGATGATCCATACGAGAATGCAGATGACCGTGATGACCTTGGCCAACATGTCCCCAAAATCATTCAGTTTCTCCTTGAGGGGCGTCGGCTGTGAAATTTGCGCAGTAATGCTTTCATGAATGTCGCCAATGGCTGTGCTCGAACCTGTCAAGACCACCACCGCGTTGGCATGTCCAACCACCACCGTCGTGCCAGAGAAAAGCATATTGATCTGATCCTGCTTGACGGCCTGGGTATCCTTGATCGGGGTGACTTCCTTGCCAACACTCTCCGATTCACCGGTAAGGATACTCTGGTCAATGCGGAAGCTGTTGCTCTGAATTGAGAGGACTCTGCAATCTGCGGGTACCCTGTCTCCAACAGCTACCGAGACGATATCGCCAGGTACAAGCTCTTCTGCCTTGATGCGCTGGATCTTACCGTTGCGAACCACCTTGGCTTCATTTGCCGAGTACTCCTGGAGAGCTGCAATGGCCTTCTCTGCAGAGGATTCTTGCGAAACACCAACGACAGAGTTGAGAATAAGGATGGTCAGGATCTACTCGCAAGTCAGCGCGGATCTCTAGAAAATCGTCGTATCACTTACGACTGCGGGATCAACAAATGCTGTCCAATCTCCACCCTCTTCGAACAGAGCGAGGACGAACGAGACGGCAGCGGAACCAAGCAGGATCAGAACGAGCTGGTCTTTGAATTGCTCCAGTATGAGCTCCCACAGAGGCGTTGGAGGGTCTTCGGGGATAGCTGATACATGTCAGTCTTTCAATAGCCATGATCGTTTATAGTATGGAGTCCTCACCATTCTTTCCGTGCTTCTTCCTGGACGCTTCTACTGCAGACTCTGACAGACCGCGGTCTTCGGTGACTTGGAAATGCGAGAGGACATCCTGGGCTGGTCGTACGAAAGCGTTATCCATGGCGACTATTTGAGCGACTCTGCAAGATGGAAGTCGGCGGGGCTGGATGAGGTGGAAGGAACGTGCGTAGTATGGCCGTTTGCAGTGAAAGATGGCTCTTCTTGCGAGTGCACGCCAGAAAACTCCCTGGAATGGAAATCGGTACAGAAGTTCAAGTCTCGGTCCGCACGAGACAGCAAAGGAATGGATGAGCAGAGTTCACGAGGCTTTGAAGAAATCGTACAGAGTACAGCTGGCCGCAACTGAAATTCACATCCAGATCTGCAGAAATCTGGGGAAAAGTCACCTGGGAGATGACATCGTCCCTGATCCAGGTCGACCAATCAGAAGAGAGCACGGGGTTCAAACGGACGATACATGTCAGAGGACAAGGTATCCATGTCTCCCGTATTTTTGGATACTGTTCTATCGCGTCTTGATATACTTCTGCAGACACTTTCGACTTGGCTTGCCCTACGCTGCACTACTGCTATATGTCCATTTGATGATGCCTCACAGATCCACGCCTGCCAGATGCCTTTATGCAGGATTCCCCTGGAATGCCACAAACGCCATGCTGTTCAGTAGCCTTGTCGGCCATTGCTGATCCAGAAAAAGAAGGAGTGTCGAATCTTGTCATGAGTCCAGGGCCTAGTTGAGGAAGCCTTTACAGCCGACGGATCCACAGAGACAAGGAATACGATCAGTACTGCCATACTCGCGCTCGAATTTGTAGTCGTATGTCAACTCATCGTCTAGCAGAGGTTAGTACCATGACAAGCCAGGATAAGATTGATAGACTTACTCTTCACGATGTCTTTGAGGGCATAGATGACAATACGCCTAGTTCCTTCGACCTTGATGATCTTGGCCGTGCAGTTGGGTGTGCAGGAATGGTTGATAAACCTTGCAATACCGCCCTTCTTTGTCGCATCGATAATCTCATCGTCCACCATCCGGAACAGGTACGAGCTGCCGACGCCCTGTCTGTCGTACATCTCCTCTCGCATATCCGCGACCTTTTGTCGAACCTTTTCTCCGACGTATTCGATGATAAGATCACCAGCAGGAATGTTCTCCTCAGAGTATAAGCCCCATCCGTGAATTGCAGATCGATCAAATTTGACAAGCTTCTTGCGCTTCTTGAGCTGGTTGAATCGGAATGCATCGGTCTCCATGCCCGATGAGGGAGCATTCTGCTTTTGCAGGTTGATGTCGTTGACCATGCGGCGATTGTTGGCTCGGGCAGTACGAGACGTAGCAGTCGCAGAAACCTTGGCTGCGGCGGCAGCTGCTTGTTTTGCAGCTTCGGCGACACCCGATGAGTCAGTCTTCGCAAGAGCTTCCCTTTCCTCTCGCGCCTTTTGCACTCTGATGCGATGGGGCAGGTATTTGGACTTCTCGGACTCCAGGATCTTCTTGATGCCTTCGGTGCGAGCGCTACCAGTGGGGTTCGGGACATAGTAGCCAGGAATGTGGGTCTCGATGTTGACGGGACCCACCAAGCCACCATTATTCAGAGCCTTGATCTCCTTCTGCTTCCACGTCCAGAGCTTGACATCGTTGATTGGCGCAGTAGCAGAAATGCCCATAGCTTTGACCAATAGAGACAGATCTTCCTGATCCTTGATCAAATGCTGCCAGCCATCGATATCCAGAACCAAGTTCTCCTCGTCCTCGACTGTGCGCCGTGGTTCATCAGTTGATACACCCCATTCGACCTTTGCGCCGAGTTCAGGGTCGATGTAGTCTTCCTCGATCTCCTCTTCATAGACAACCCGGCTGGCCTTCTCTTCGAGCTTCTCAACCACAGTATCATCGTCCTCGACGGCGATTTCGGCGACTTCCTCGGCCTGTCTTTCCAGCTCTTGACGTTCGAGGGCCAATTCCTTCTTGGTCTTCCGTTTCTTCTTGACCTTCTCTTTCTTGACGGGAACCTCCTTGGTGTCGATTGACATGGCGTCCCCGTCTCCAAGAAGGTCATTTGCGGTGCCATCTCGCGCGGGAGTGGATTGTCCGGTCGGCGTGCCACCTGTCTTGAAGAGGTCGTCGTCAAACTTCATGCGCTTTCGGTAGCTGAGTTCCGTCTTTGCTCTCTCGAGCAACGTTGAATCTGGTTTGTGCGATTGTAGCACGTTGATAATGTGCTGTAACTCGCCAATCGCCATGTCTTCTGTGCGCTTGCCGAGAATATCTCCAAGCAACTTCTTGTAATGCGTCGGGAACACTTCCTGCTCGTCTTCTGTATCCCAAATGACATGGTCTGCCTTCCTCTTCTTGGGCTTCGGGGTCTCGTTGATGTCGCTCTCGAAAGGTGTGGAGGTACGACTTGCTCTACTCATGGGTCGGCTTTCGAGGTCATCTGTATCTCGGGTGACCGACGTCCTACGCTCGTCGTCAGAGTCATCTTCGTCATCGCGGAACATATCCTGCAAGCGAAAATGTAATGGTCGGGCTGGAGCCGCTTTTGGAGCAGGTCTGTGTCTTCGGCGCTCGTCTAGGTACGCGTTATTGCTGTTGTGACCGCGACGCTGAGAGTTGGGATCGTGTGGACGAAGGGGTTTACTGTGAGACAAAGGACGTCTACCACGTGGCGAGCCTGGTGAAGCGTCGAGCGCTTTGTTGAGCAATACCGATGGTGCTTTGTTCTCGTTGTCAATCGCATCTGAAAGGCCTAACTTGCGGCGCTTTGCCGCATGGCGGACAGGATCCAGGCATTCGTATAGGCTTGGTATGGCGACTCTGACCTTGATATCGTCCATGATCTTTGACCGCAATTCGTTTTTGAGCTGATCCAGCGCGCCTTTGACGGGATCTAATGCCTCGGCTCGATGTTGCTTCTCAATCTCCATATCCTCGTCCTCTTCACTCTGTAGACGCTCGATCTCTTCAGCCTTGCGCTTTTCGGCCATCACACGCTCTGGACTTGGGCTTCGCTCATAGTCGGGATTCCCGTATTGCTGGCACTCCATGCTCATGGTGTACGTGAATAAAGGCGTGTTGTTGCACTCGTTGAAACAACGCACCGTCTCATCTTCTCCGCGTTTGGAGTCGTCGAAAACGACGTAGTAACCTGTCTGATCGAGTCTGACCTCCTTCCATTCGAATGCTTTCAGCCTCTTCTTCAAATGTGGTATGGTCGTGCCCAAGACTGGTACTGAAGATGCAGGGAGTAGAATGTACGGCTTCCTCTTGATTTTAGAAAGAACTGGTTCCTCTTCGATGAGCGCATTGGCGCCCGTCTTCTGTATCGCGGCTTTCGGTCCCTCCGGTGGTTTCACGGTCGTTCTGCCTGATGGTCCTTTCGGTGCATTCATGGGTGGCGCGGGAGACTCTGAGAGCTGCGGTGTGCTTGCCGGGGCTTGCGAAAGTTCCTTGGAAATAGCTGGCGCGGCCTTTGCTCTGGCGCGTTCGCGCTCTGCTTCCTGCTCTGCCTGCGCTTTCTTCAAAACGCGCTCTACATAACGCTTGCATTTGCGTCCTTCTCTATCGCATTCGACCTTGATGGTTTTCAGGCCAATGCGCTCGCCCGTGCCTTCTTTTTCAGCTCTGCGCGCAGCGGCCGCCGCGTAGATCGCATTGCCTCTGGCTGGACGGCTGTCTCTGTACCTTATGAGGCAAATACCGAGGAAACTCGCGGTGTTTGGATCTGTCTGGTTCTGAAGTTCTGCGACTTCCCCATACGACGAGAAAAAAGTCCTGAGTTGTGAGTCCGATGTGAACGGGTCGAAACCAGTGACGACGACTTGTTTCGGCGGTCCAGGACCAATGGAAGTTCTCGAATCATGCGAATATGGCTTGAGCATGTACGGTGCGATTCTCAAACGACTCTTACTCGTAGCATTTGGCGGAGTGCATTTTCCGGTCATGTAGCCAACGATGGCCAATCTCGGATCGGGTGGAGCGTCAGGTTCGTAAGCCTGCCAGCGGGTATCAGCAATAGGGTACAGAGCGGTTTTCATCAACATTTGTTATGCTCGACTTCATGTTGCAAGATTGTGGTCTTGACGTACCTCGGACCCAAAGGTTTTCACCTTGGGCTTCATTTTGCGCTTCTCCTCTTTGCCGAGCTTTCCATCTAATTCTGGATCCCATACCGCTCTGTACCCCTTCGCTTCGCCGGGTGGCGGGCGAGCTTGCTTCCTCTCACGAGGCGGCGAAGCTATCGGTGTGGCGTTGCCGGAGTTGACTCGAGATACATCGGGTGTGAGGTGATGTGAGGATGTACCGTTCAGGTACGTGCGGGTCGAAGAAGGACCTGCTATTGGTGTTTGCGCTTTAGAGGGGGAGGACTCAGGGATGGTCAAAGGAGTCGCGGCGTATGCAGATGATCTGCCGTTCGCTTTGTATGCCTGCGCGTTAGTGCTGAAGACTGATGAAGCGGCGCTATTGTGCGAGCTTGAAGAGCCGACTCCATTGAGGAGATCACCCGATTCGCCATGGCGGCTGTCTTCTGCCTTTTGATCAGGCCGGCGAGAGAGGGGAGAGCGACCATGTGTGAAACCTGATGATGCCATTGCGTCTCAGGGGACGGGACAAGCAGTCTAGCAGACCTGCTTCGGGGATGTGAGTGTATGTCCATTGTGGAAATGTGAAGTCATGTACCTTGTCCGAGCACCGAAGAGGGGCTCTCGCAGGCGGTTGTGAATCCTGCCTCATCCCGACATGCTTTTACCGGACGTCGTGACCATATGATGTGATAGCTAGATCTTGCTGTGAGAGCTTCGGATGCTGAGGAATTTTCGAGTGTCGCAGTCTTCAGGTGAATAGGGAACGCGGAGATCTGACACGACACGCGACAAGTCGTGATGCCGCGTGAGAGTCGCCGTAATGCCGCAATTGTCTGCTGTAATTTTGCAAGCCGGCAGAGCGATGGCTGATATGTCGAAATGATAAGTGTCGAAGCCTTTTGAGACTTGAGCTGAGAGCGCAGCAAAGGAGGTGGAATGCTGAAGCGGGATGGACCCAATTTCCAACTTCTCCAGCTTGCCAAGACCGGCTTTGGCTTCAGTCGCTGCTCCCAGAGCCGCATCCCTCCCGCCATTCATCTGCCTATTGTATCTGGACAAAGAAGATTGGTCGGTGCACCGGTCGACCATTCGCAAACAATAGACCGGAAGCGATATGCAGCAAACACCGCATGCGTTCAACATCGATATGGTATAGCTCCTGGCTCTTTACATTTTTCATTCGAGTTGGACCTTTATGGTTTGGTATCACGCAATCAATCTATGAATGTCCCTTCAGTCCATCCCTTCCTCTTGACAGCAAGCTCGACGGCAGCTGAGCCCCAGTCTTCGCCGTGATTGTGGCCCTTCCCAGCTTTGTCGATGCCTGCACGTTCGAGACCTTGCTCCTCGGTCAAGAGGGTCAGGATGCCGAATATGACTGGAACATCTTTCTCCAGTTGTACCTTCATCAGACCGTGGCTTACTGCATCTGCAATGTATTCGAAGTGCATGGTCGATCCTTTGATCAGAACGCCAATGGCAATGATGGCATCAAATGGTTGTCGGGCACCCGATTGCTTGGCCTGTTCGCTTGTCTTTGATAGGTCTGTTGTAGATTGGGAGAGAAGGTCGGTGGCGGACGCGAGAATGCCACTTCCTGACGATGATGCCTGTGTTTGTGAAGATGCGTACATGCGCTGTACTGCGTATGGTAACTCATACGAGCCTGGTACGCTTTGCAAAACAATATTCTCCGGCTTGACACCCGCTGCGGCGAGGCTCTTTTTTGTACCATCAAGAAGGGCATCAATGATTTGGGTGTTCCATCGAGCATGTACAATGCCTATCCGCAAATTTGTACCTGTCGGTCTGTTAGTGCTATTCGACATGACCGATGTGGATGTATCCGCATCACATTCGGGAGGTACCTTACCATCGTACTGCTTCGCCTCTCCGATCCCCTTGATGCCTGACATGTCGTACTAGCCTTTCTTTACTTGCCTAATGAGTCAAGCGAAGATTGCTGCCAAGTCAAGATTGAGAGACGTCGCTAATGCAGATGTGCTGTGCCGTCTTGCCAAGTATGGTGTCGGTGAGGTGAAGCTCTGAGGAATGGGAGGTCGGAAGTGGGATGACTTCCCCATCGTGTCGCCCATTTTCGGTCTTCAGTGTGGGGCTAAGCCCGATCTGTCCCTATGCATCTTTGCAAGCAGGATCTTATCCGCATCACCACCAGTGCACCATTCTGGCATGAAAGCTACACGAGGAGGACTGAATACCGATTCCATGTGGCACAGCAATGTTTTGTCAATCTGGTCACAGACCCGAAATAATGCCAATACGTCGACCACGCCGTAGAATGCCCTAGGCACAGCTCGACTTGCCGTAAAAGCCGCCCCGAATGGATCTCGTTGAAGATCATCTTGCGAATCAGGAAGGTCAGGGACCAAAAGCTCCTCTATCATCATACTTGAGTAGTGGGCGCCACAGACTATAGGAGATCCATGGCCAAGAGAAAATCAGAAAAGCGTCTTGAGAGACATATATCCAGTGCACCTCCGTGTTCACTATTGAGGTAGGCATTCCTATCAAGTCTACACTGCCCAAGATGATGTTCCAATCTCTGTTGCTGGCTGTCGCCGGCATGGCGACAACAATCAACTGTTTAGCTGCTGTACCTCGCATGCCACTCAGTGGTGCTCTCACCAGGAGACAGGCCCGTTCAATCAATGGAAGCGATTACCCTGCAGAAACTTTACAGATTCCAGTCGATCACTTCAATGAGACGGACGATCGAACCTTTAGCAACAGATTCTGGGTTAATTCGGCATACTACAAGCCCGGAGGTCCTGTGTTCCTCTACGATGCTGGCGAGCAGAACGCCGAATTCCTAGTCCCGTACAACTTGTATGAGGTCGCTGGTCCAGCCGCTGTTGTCCAGCTTGCGAAAAGATTCAATGGCGTGGCACTTGTTTTTGAGCACCGATACTATGGAGGTGTACCTGTTGGATCATACCCTGTGCCTATTGATGAGGATGGTCGAGCAGAAACATATCAATATCTGAACACCGAGCAAGCACTTGAAGATGCTGTGTACTTTGCAAACAACTTCCGGCCAGCTGGATTGGAACAACACTATGAGCAATTATCGCCTTCCCGTACACCCTGGATCTGGCTCGGCGGCAGCTATCCTGGTATCCGTGGAGTCCATCTTCGTGTAAGAAGCCCCGAAACATTCTACGCAACATGGGCTAGCTCAGCTCCTACCGAGGCCAGGGTCGATATGTGGGTGTATTTTGCTCAGGCAGAGAGGTCCATGTTCCGCAACTGTAGTGCAGACTATCAGGCCGTCACTCGTTATGTCGACTCCATCCTCGCCAACGGTACTGCACAAGAGGTCTCCGAGGTTAAATTTCAGCTGTACTCCGCCATCCAGTCTGGCCCAGGTGGTGTGCGTCCCGCCAACCTGTCTTCTGCGGTGTCGGACAGATGGGACAACTCAAGAGTTGGCAACGAGCTTCTTGGTCCATTCAACTTCTACCAATACTATGGCTTCGAGAGATCCGTTCAGCCATTCTGCGACATCTTGGAAACATTCAATCGCACGACTGAACGCACCACTGATAATGGAGGCTTTGCCCCCCCAATCGCCTCTGAGGGGGGAATCGCGCAGACTTACAACATTACTGCCGCTTGGAATGCGTTTTTGGTTGGTCTTGCAGAAATTGATTATGACAATATCATTGGCAATGGTCTCTCCGACCCGAGTCAAGGCTTTTCCTGGACATACCAGTACTGCTCAGAATATGGCTACTATCAACGTGGCAATCCTGAGAATCCTCGTTCCATCCAATCTCAATTCTATGACCTCGATCTGTTCCAAGGCGCTTGCAACGAAACTTTCCCTGACAGCAACCTTCCCCCAACTCCTGACGTCGAGAAGTCGAACAAGTACGGGGGCTGGCTCGCCAATCCTCCCAACACAATGTTTTCTACTGGTCAGTACGACCCATGGCGTTCTCTGAGTCCAACATCTCTCGATTCGGCAATTGGCGCACCGGGTCGAGTTTCGGACTCACGGATTCCGAGATGCAATGAGTCGCCTGATCCCAGCACTGTCTTTGGTATCGAGTATCGCGACATGGTCCACGTCTCTGACCTGCGCGCTCTGACCGATCTCGAGGACCCGTACCATCAGAACTTCTCCACCGTCGGTTTCGCTAGTCCGATCAGCGTAGAGCCATATTATGCGGGTCTCGGATTGTTCTCGTCTGCGCTCGAAGAATGGCTGCCGTGCTTTGGCAACGGCAGCTATGCACAGATGATGTACCAGCTACCAGGTCGCTCCTCCTGATCTCGTCGGTGCATAAAAGTCGTAAATAGCGTTCCTCCATCAATTTTGCCTTCAACCAGACCACTTCCTCCATCCCCACCTTCCCATCAACCAAATCCCCACCATAACTCCCAACCCAACAGCCAAGACCAACACACTAACCACGCCTCTCATCTCCAACGCATCCCCAACCTCCAACCTCGCCATCCTCCTCAACTTCTTCCTAATCGGCCAGCTCCCCGTGCGAGCGTACTCCCCCTCCCGCTTCCCCTCCTGCCCGTGCCCTACATCCCACGTCCCGTCCTCGCGCTGCCATGGCTCCCGTCCCCAATTCCAAATACTAAGCCACGACCAGACCGTCTCGCTGTACCCGCCCGCTGGGGATGGGGTGTTCTGCGCCACTCGCCGCGCGCGATCGCGCCAGTCTACGTAGGAGAGGGAGAAGAGGAAGGAGATGAATGCTAGGGGGGCAGTGATGGTGCGCGTCCAGATTGTGTCGTCTCCCGCTGTGGTAGGAGAGGCGGAGAAAGAGGCGAGGGTCGCGGTGTCGGTGCGCTGTATGGGGTCGATGGGGCGGGGTTTGCGCTTGCGTGTTCCGGAGGTGGGAGATGATGGGCGGGAGGTGGAGGTTGTGGTGGTGGTCATTGTTGCCATGTGGGGGCGGGATTTGCACAGTGGCGGGGGATTTGGGTGGTGATCAATCTGGCGGGGAGAGGGTGCAGATAGTTCTGCTTATTTGTAAATCAATACTGTCTTGATAGAGATTGGTTGAGACGATGGAAGCTGGTGATTTGCGACTGCGATGGATGGACGCCTGCGATATTTTTGTATTCGCATTCCGTCCCAATGACGATTGTCGTCCCGGATGGGTGCGGGCTGGCGGAGCGAGCTCGGCTGGATCCACAAGTGACGATGACCTCGACCGTGTTTATTACGAGGGAAACAGAGTTTGGATACGCGGGGAGGAATGTTCCTTTTTCTATCCACGTCCGAGTATTTTTCTCTTCCTGAAGACTGCGATAAAGATAGCTTCGGGCGGGAAGGGGAGGGCGGAGTCAAGGCAATGCTAGAAGGATTCGAAGATCAACAAGTGGTATTCTTACACGCAATTCTGCTGCCTGAACATACACTGCTACACCAATAACAACAAAGTCATCCTCGAAGATGATCGTCACACATTATTCTGAAGAAAGATCACAATGAACAGGCATTCCAGAACTACCCGTTAATGAGCCACTTCCGCAGTCTAGAAGTACGAGTCGCGAACGAGTCGACGAGGTGAACCGGCATCCTCTTCTCGAACGTCGTACTCTTTCGTAATCACTATGGGTTTATTCGATAAGCTGTTGTGATAGCTGTCATGATAGCCACGAGAGAAGCGAGCTGTCTCAAGCTGGATGCCAGATCCAATGGTGTTCGACTTGCCGGAAAGCTCTTCTTGAGACTCGTTGGTCATGGAGAAGAATCTCTGCGACGACACCAAGGACAACAATGGCTTTCGCAACGCTGGCAGGCATGCGCAGACTATGGCGATATTCACTTCGACCAGCGTCCAGGTCGCTCGAGGAACGAAAGCCCCTGCGTGATGGTCAGCTCTTGCATCCTTTGAACCATGACTACCTCACAAGTGATATCGGCTTTATTCGCAGTCGAGGCCTTGACGGCGACCACGCGGAGAATGCTGGTGAGTACGACACTTATCTTGTCAGTTGATCCCGGTTGGTTCTCGACATAACTCACAATCCTCCGACAAGGAATGCCAACAGTAATCCGATCTTCTCCCTTCGTCGCATCTTCAGCTTCAATATGGGCTGGATGGGTAGCACCAGTATGATGACATCCGTCGCAATGTTCATGCCTCCATACGCAAGCCAGAATACATCGGAGTTTGTGCAGGTCGCCTTGACGCTCTTGTCCCAGGATGCTCTGATCGGAATGCATTGTAACATTGTTGCAACAGTCGTTCCGATTGTCCAGGAGACAATGACTGCTACGTTGACCCAGCAGATGATGTTGAACTTCTTGGACACGGTGAAGATCCGAAGGTAGGAAGCTAAGATCGAGGATTTGGTGAGTCCGATAATGGGCTTGTACACAACCTGCGCGACATAGTACCACTGTATCAAATCAGTGGTAGTTTCGGCATCTCGACTGTTTGGCCTACCCGCAAGGCAGTTCGCAGCTGGGCTGTGCTGAGGTCGGTCTTATGCTGTCCATATCCGTTTCCAATGGCTGTTCGTGGTCAGTAAAGGTAAGGCAGAGGTCAGCGCTGACTGACACATGCACATAGCGAGCGTCAGAACTATTGATAACGTCTGCGAGATATCAGTAACGAATAGCGTTCAACGTTGTATTTGCGTACAAGGGATGCTAGGATGGTCCAATCATCCCAGCCAGTTCGACGAGTCACCAGCCGATAAGACAATCGAGTACCGACGAAGACTGTTGCAAGTACCACCATAACAATGGACGTCACAAACAGCCCATAGCCACGTCCGGCCATACCAGCGTCGCGAGTGGATAGCATAGCTGAGGCGTCAATGTGGATCGAACCACTGGTCTGTGAGGCGACCAGGGATGTTTAAGTCTTGCGAAACAACCGTGGATCATGGCCATGGTCACAAGCTACCTTACCGGTTGGGATACGAGCAATATGCGTGCCTGCCAGCCATGGTCGCATTGGTCGTCGCATTGATGGTCGCATGGCAAGCATGGGAATCTTGGATTTCATCTAATCAAGACCTAGCGTCGCAACGGAATCCAGATGGTACGTGAACGGACGCATGCGATCGAGAGATAGCCAGGTACCACGAGAGATAGAGCAGTGGACAATCCATGACTTCCTGACTGCCCTCCAATAGGGAGCAGTGTTGACCTGAAGGTGGTTCCGGCAGAGTGTTCACCCAGCTGCCGTCGAATATCCTGCCATGCTAGCCCGGCGAGGTCTCGCTAATTACAACCACGTTCCTCGAGAGCGTGCAATATATTGACACCACATGCGGCAGCGAGGTGTAGAACGGTGGCAAGATGGAGTGAACTAGTTCTAGAAGCTGTCAGCTCACTAGCACTTGAAGTGTTTCAAGATAGGTAACCAATATACAGATCTACCATGCTACTGTAGGAACATGTCGAGAATCTTGCTCCTGAGTCGCCATGAACCAATCATATCTGCCATGAGGTGCGTGAAAAGGGAAGGTCGGCGTAGTCGGCAAGAAGGATTCAATTTAATTGACTTGGGCCACGGCGCAGCACTTGCCTCTTCCAAGGGTCCTGTTACATGGCGAGACGGCACGCTGTGCTGTCAAAAGTAATTTGATATGAAGTTAGCAAGATTCTTCCCTTCGATTGCATGCAGAAAACCAGCGGATAGCAACGAAGGATGAAGCCCAACGCCATTTTGCTTCTTGCCCTTTGTGGCCTCGGAAGCGGCGCCCCTGCATCTTCTGGAGCAGCTCATCGATGCGAGGTCAACAACCTTACAGCGACAACATCCAATGGACCGATCACAGGACACCCAGCAGATACGAGACCTCGTGTGATCGAGTATCTGGGCATACCTTATGCGGCGCCTCCCACAGGTGACCTCCGCTTCGCGGCACCCTCACCTTTCATTGGTAACGAGCCTCAAATAGCATCCTCCTTTGTACGTATCTAGTCCAGCGTCGAACTGCAATCAAACTGATTGTATTCAGGGCGCCAGATGTCCCCAGACACAGGGTCGACCGGTCGACTATCCTGACCGTACACCTCAAGCTCAAAGAGTTGTTGGTTTTTTTGCCGGTCAGAATAATTACACCACAAGTGAGGACTGCCTGACCCTCAATGTCTGGACAAGACCTACCGTCAAAGCTTGTAAAGCTGGCAAGCCCATTCTCGTCTTCTTCTACGGTGGACGCTGGTCTATTGGAGACACAATCTCGCCATTCTACACTGGCAAGTACTTGGCGGATGCTGAAGATGTGATCGTTGTAACAGTCAACTATCGTATCAACATCTTTGGATTCCCGGGCGCACCTGGGGGTCCGAAGAACATTGCGTTCCTGGACCAGAGACAGGCCATCGAATGGGTGTCCCAGAACGCTGCAGCGTTCGGCGGTGACGCTGGTAAGATCACCATCTTCGGACAGAGCTCTGGTAGTGTTGCGGTAGACTACTACTCGTACAGATATCTGGAGGACCCACTCGTCGCAGGATACATCTCACACTCTGGAAATGCTTTCAGCTTCCCCACCAATGATCTCGCGCTTGCTGAGAAGAATTGGTACAATGTGACGGACCAACTCGGTTGTGGATCTTCAGGGGATGTCCTGCCATGCATGAGAACCAAGACATTCCAGGAGATCCTACTCGCTGTTGGACGAGTACGTGCGCCACCTACAGGAAGTCTTGCTCGAACACAGCCTGCCTTCCAGCCAACCATCGACGGGGAGTCGGTCTTCACAGTAGAAGAGTACTCGAATCGTCTCAAATCTGGTCAATTCAGCAAGAAGCCATACATATTCGTTAATAACGAGAATGAAGCTGGCTACTACAAGATCCCAGCTTTTGCCCAGGGAAATATTCTACCGGAATCTGAGTGGCAAGAGTTCAATGCCGAGAGCTTCACATGTCCCAACACTTTCGAGTCGTTCTATCGCAGTGAACAGGACGTACCTGTGTGGTTAATACGATACTTTGGCGACTGGGACAACACCCGACTCTACCCAACGAGCGGTGCATACCACGGCTCTGACCTTCAAATGCTGTTTGGCGCATCTGAGGACGTGAGTGGCCTTCCAGAGTCCGATGCGCAGAAGAGGACCAAGGCCTTGGTTCAACGGGCGTGGGCGACCTTTGCCGACGATCCAATCAATGGCCTCACGAAGCTGGGATGGCCAAGGTATAGTCGCTCGTCTGCATCTGTCATCCAGATTGCTCGTAACAATACGCCGAGTGCCCAATTCGCAACCCCCCAGACATTCGACTCAGTCTGTCCCAGTCTGAATCTCACTTTCTACGATATCTCCTAAGCAGCAGGTTTCTCACATTGCAACTGTAAATACCTATTGCATACCTCTTACCCATGACTTTGCTTCCACATCTGCACTGGTAGTTGTAGCAGTACCGTACGCGTCTCATGTGAACGGTCAGATTACAACGGACTTGACTCCGACCACCGTGATCTGATCAAGGCCGAACAGCTCTGAGCGCAATCTCTGCGTCTGGACATTGGGAGGTCTCCGTTTGCAACGATGTTGATAATGCTGTTGCCTGATCACGAGGATTTTCGATACATTCGATGGCCAGCCTCATGAACGCCAATAGGCGGTGCGAAAGAGTGCTTTGCATCTGAAGTGACAAGCCTGAGGCTGAGCAGCGGACATGACCGACCCCTGACGAACCTTGACCGTTCAACCGGCCCAACAGCCTTTTCGTAGGGCTGCAGTTAGGGCATAACGCTCTAGAAAATTTTTGAGACACCTTACCCTCGTTCAACTTACGTCGGTCATTCGTGATCATGATTGTCCGTGGCATGGGCATACCTCATACCGGACTGGGCACCGGCGGGGCTTTTCAGCACCTCTTCCATTTTAGGGCTGGTTCCATGACCCAACTCGGCGGGATGTTTTCCTCCTCTGCTGCCGTGGATGCAGACTTGGCTTGCAGATGGTGGTCAATATCGGGAGCTTATTGGCGCGAAGGAATGCCGCCGGTACAAAGGAAAAGTCTCGATCAAGTGGAGCGTTGAGGAAGAGTCCATCGCACGAGAAGGAGATTTTTGCGTCTTCTTTGTCCCTCGGCACTTTGCAGAAATGACATAGACTGCAAGGATTAGCTTTCGTTCGCCCGATGCGCTGCCCGTGGTTGCATCTCTCAAAGCAAGACTGCATCGTCTCGCGGGGCTCTTCCGGTCGGTGTTCATCTCCACCGGATTGTTACCAGAAAGCATGTCGATCAATCGAGCACGTTGCTGACCCTGACTGGGCTTCCATTCTTCCGGTAAGACAAGATTGCGATGCCTCTTCATAGGCAAGTCTGGCGAAGGTGGCTGTCGGTTTCACTGTAGGAAAGCAGCCGATTCGCAGGTCGAGCCATCTGAGCATGAAGATCCCACTCTAACGGATCAGAGACAGGAACGTGAACCAGGGGCAGGGAAACGACCTGGAACTCTCCCCAAGACCGCTTACCGCTGGCTCCGTTGATTGAAGACCAATGTGACTTTTACCACCTGCCGTGTAAGGTATATCCACATCTGCTCGTGGCACCGATCTGAGCGAGCACACGACTCAGCATGAATAACGATGATGCTGATGCCGCTCCATCAATAGCAACATAGGCTAACTAGACGCTAAAGTGGTGGGGGCTCAAGGGTGTGCACCACCAACCCACAGGGTGGGGACTGCACAGCCATCACTAGCCACAAGGCAGACACTTTCTCTCTTCCATCTGTGGCTGCGATCCCGAGAACTTACTCTCCCCAACCCTAGTCGCATTACACACATCTCATCAAACAGCCCGTCGGAACGGTCTTGGACGTTAGATCTGGTAGGGCAGACAAGTGTAGTCCGTGTCATCCCTGGGCTGCTGATGGCGCAACACCGTTTTGCGGAAGAGTCGACATCCGACTGAATCGCACATCGCCTGCAACCCGCGATAGGACGCACAGGATCCGAAATGACATCGAGAGTCGCGTCTCTGCCGTGCGAAACAGTTGGCAGGACGTGTTCGATGCTACCATACTACCATTATCGCTCGACCGTACCTGGGAAGGGCCGATTCTCCAGGGGTTTGAGGCTCAATCATGACAGGCGGCTTAGGTACTTGGATACTCACCCGGTGCCTGGGAAGGGCAGTGCCCGACTCTTGATTGGACCCATTGACAAATTGGATGATCCACGATATGACATACGTCCCAAGGAACAGAAAATTCTCCGAATGAGCCAAAAATTTCGACCCAACGAATAGGCTTCTGACAGACGAGATGATGTGGCTCAGTCGACTGTCAAGCCACAGCTCAAGACTTTGCCCTGGGTCTGGACTCTGTCGATGAATCGGAATCCACGTCAATCATAACCCGCTACAGCTCTGGTGGTTCTGCACGAGTTCCCAATCTACCGGCGACTCCGCTGCTATCCTCTACTCCCCCCTTGGAGCGAACGAGCCACAATTTGCTACTCACACGCTGCCAAACCTTATGCTGCTCCCCGATCCAAAGCAATGTTACCACTACACACCCTCGCTCGGACATACGCGCTTCCAACCGAAATGGTTAAACGCAAGCCTTGCCACTTTTGTCGTGCATGTCCGAGTAGGTCAGATCTCTTTTGTCCATACTAAACCCTTCCGATCTCTACGTTCCACAGGGCTACATGACATCCGTATCGTAGGCTGCCAGAATTTGTTGTTCAGCTGAGCATGCAGGCCTTTGTTTGGGTCCCCATCACCGCCACGACTCGGATCAGCAACTAGACAAGGATACACCCTACCTACAGATGAGGCTGCAACATTCTTGCCCTGCACTCAAATATCAGGCATTCGACTGTGGCTGGTGCATGTTTGAAGCGACAAGTCATCCTTCGTCTACCAGCACGTCGTCTCCATCTATCTTCCATCACCTGACATGTCAGCATCCCCGGCCCCTGGCTCTCCGGACTCGGCCAAAGGCAAGGTCGCCGCATCCCCTGAACGTCCTCAGTCTCAGCAAATCGATTTTGAATTCCTCAACTTCAGTCATCCCAACGAAGCAAAGGCATCGAGAGCCAGGAGGACCGTCCGGTCTCATGTTACGCGACAGCAACACCAACGAGAACAACAGCAAGCAGCTGCGGCACGGCGGACAAGGAGTTTTCCACAAGGGACTACCAGCCCTGAACTCGATCGTCGACGACCTCCACGATTGAGGACTTCCCATACCATCAACATTCCCACCAGCGCAGGGTCACCGAGACCTGAGACATCACCAATGAGGTCGTCAAGGTCCGCACCGAGCTCCTCCGTGGCCTCCACAGCTCCGAGTCCCCTGCAGAGCCCGACGCCATCTGGCACATTATCAAGTCCCGGGCAGTTGGATCCCTACGACATTTACCCGTCGCAATGGCACACTTCAATCAATATCGTTATTGATCACTGTAAGTCCTATAGCTTTCGCACATTCAGTACTCGCTTTGTTTCTCACATTCCCCCTCTACCCGTTTTGCATTCCCGTGGGGGTCAAGCTCGAGGATTCGTGCAATAGCCTTTTCGGGACTAGCCGCATGCTTGACATTGCATAAACTGACATGCATCTCCGCACAGATCTCGCCAATTTAGCGACCGAAAACCCGGACCTGGATGGCACCCAGGGTCGTGGACTGCTTCGACAGGTCTGGTTTCCTTTTGTCTTGACCGATGCTGCACTCCTGCATGCAGTGCTGTTGCTGGCCGCGACGCATTGCACCTCGGTCAATGGACCCGATGCTCACAACATCGATATTATCACGCTTCGAGGGATGGCCCTCCGAGGGATCAACGATAATTTGCAGAATCCCGGCAAATCTCTCAGTGATGAGCTGATCGGTGCCGTCCTCAGCATGGCTACCTACGAGGCAATATTTGGCGATAGCGAGACGTACGCGACACACATGACTGGCTTGCAGAAGATGGTGACTCTGAGAGGAGGATTACACAACCTCGGGCTGGAAGGACTCTTGGAAAGGATGCTGTTGTGGGTCGACGCGAATGCTTCGTACATGACGGGCTATGAAGTCTTCTTTCCAAGGACTTCATATCCTTCCAACGTCACCCATCCTTTCCCAAACCCAACACTGTTCGGCTCAAGGCGACCGTCTAGCAGAGCACAAACCTCATGACTCGAGGTGCGGCTGCCGCAGAGTAGCTGCACCTACTTACCCTACACACTACCAGCAGATTTGCCAGCGACAGTGCAATGGCATTCGCAGACGGATCCATGTTACATGGGTAACATGACCGCCACCGCGACGTGGTAGTAGAGCAGGACACCAACCAATACCACCTGCTCTTCATGGACAGCCTCATTTCGGTTCTAAAATGATACCCACTACTTTTTGGTGCGCACAAGCACAAAGCACCTTGCGCTACAGCGTAGCATGCGCACACTGAGACGACAAGGAAACGCAGATGCCGCATAGGCGGTGAAACGATCATGTATGTACCAATATCTGCATAGCGTTCATGCCGGACTTTGATCTGGTCAAGGCGCATTAAAAGAAGTTTTCCAGACGGTTTCCATAATCCGAGCTGTTCCATTGGTCCAGCGAGTGCATTCCTGTGATTTCCTGTGATTTCCTCTTTCAGCCAATGCGCGAACACGCCCCTTGCAAACGACGATCGAGTTTCGGCTCTTTCGACTTTTCACAGAGCCTGAGATCAGACTGTGCACCTGAGAAATCAGTGGTGTAAGTCATCTTTGCCTTGTAATGACACTTGGTACTACTTGTATCCCACCATCATGGTCCATGGCTAACAAATATGGCGCCAACCAGACGTCAAGCCGGATCTTCGGATCCTAGACACGTGCTCAAGCGAGGATTGTGTTCATTCGTGCCGTCTCTGCTTACTATTTCTTCTTAAAACCGGACCAAGGGTTTTCGTCGACGCAGAACACAAGATATCTCAACTGTGCTACCATGCAACTCAACCCACCAAGCTCATCGAAGACGCGTGATACCAGCTGCTGACCGACATGCAGGTATCGTAGGATGCTCCTCATAGCTTTCTGATACACTGGATATGATAAACCAAAGAACATAGTTCTCAGCCTCGAATCGCAAGGGCAGCACAGGCAGTGAACACTGTCGGCACGCCTCAAGAAAGAGCAAGGAACCACACCACACGCGTAAAGTCGAGTACGACAGCTCCATATTTCCCTTTCATGGATGACTGTAAGTGCGATGACGAAGCCTCACCGCTATGTGACCAGGGGCACACGCTTGTGAGCACCGATTTCTCACGACAGCGGAGATGAATATGCGAGAGCAATTCGCTTACCGTGTGGTTGCCGGCAACCAAGACCGGACGCGGTCACGTCTTATCTCATCCCTTTGGCCTATCACAGACTGCAGCGAGCCTGAGCGTAGTGCTCACCAGGATCACGTCCTGGTAGTCACTACTATAGCGGACACTAGAGCTGCTCACCTGATCTTGCGACGCGTTCATCTGCTCCTTCATGCTTCACAGGCTTACTCTGGTCTTCCAGATTAATAGCAGTGTCTGATCTTGCTGTCTCACTTCAGTGTCTATTGCTTATCGGTTAAAGCTTTGACTGACACGATGTCCAGGACTCCGGCTGGGGCTCCTTTCTCAAGCTGATCGCGGTATGACGACGTTGGAAACGCTATATGCAGCCTAATCTATATCTTCACTTGTCCATGACGTATTCACCGCAACCATAGCAGTAGTATGAACGATGTGGTGGAGACAGTCATCGGTCTGCTAACGTGGTCGGCAAGCTCGTTAGTCATGTAACCTCGGTAGTCAGATTTCAGCAACCTTTACCTTCAACTACGAATAACAATGGCAATTTTGATGATAGAATAATTCTACTTCTTGTTCTTGAGACTACATTGGAACAGCCTATGACCCTCTTCACCACAGAGGCTGCACTTGTATGCTGCTTTCTTACTAGTACTAAAAAGCCGCCCCTCAATAACAACCTCCCTACCCTCTAGCTGCCTTTGTTGTGATTGTAAAGCCATCTGACTACTCTCCGCTATAGAAGAGCCAGTTTCAATAGTCAGAGGACCCTTCTCTTTGATCATCTTCTTCTTAATCTCTCTCTTCCTTTTGATCCTATGGTTCTCAGCTTTGAGTGCTTCATTCTCAGCCATCAAGATTGCTCTTCTATGAACAGCAGTTTCAAAGCCCTTTAATAGCCTGTCAAAGTGAGCATCAGTTGGAGACCTTGATAGCTCTCTTCTCTGCCTCTTTGAGCTCTGAATAAGCCTTGCTTGCTTCTTGATTTCAGGGATTGTCTTAGGAGTCTTTGACTCCCAAGTTGAATCACTGCCTCTTGGTGATGGGGTTGATAAGATTGGATCTAGCTTATCTAGAACTTGAGTAGGATTAAATGGAACAAGTCCAGAGGCAGCAAAGCCAGCCTTGATGTTGCTAGTAGTCATAACTTGTCTATGAACTACAGCAAAGGCTGATAGGAACTCAACCTTGTCAATGTGATTGTTGCCAAGCCTCATCTTTGCCTCTACCTGTTGACCATATGCCTTCTTCATAGGTGCAAAGCAGCTTACATCGAGCGGCTGGAGGATGTGTGATGAGTGTGCAGGCATGCAGAGAGTTAAGATGTTGTTCTGAAGGCAGAACTCCTTGAATTTAGCTGTCATATGGCTGCCATGTCCATCAAAGATAAGCAGCCTCCACTTGCTCTTCCTTGTAAGATCTGTGTGCTGATGGAAGTGCTTAATCCAGTCCAAGGAGAGCTCATCATTGGTCCAGCCTTTGTCACTGATTGCTAGCCTCCAGTTCAAAGGAATGCCAGTCTGGTACCAGGTTGTCAAATGGACCTTTCCACAGAGGATGACAAAGGGAGGGATTAACCAGCCTCTTGCATTGATCCCCTCAATCACAGTGACCCATTCTCTGTTGCCAGGTTGGATTGTTCTTGGTCTTCCTTGTCTATCTGATGATGTGATAACCTTGGAGGTTGAGATAACCCCCATCTGGAAGCCAGTCTCGTCAAAGTTCCAGATATCTTCCTCAGGGACACCATACTTGTCTATGGTCTCCTGTACAAGGTCAAACCAAGCTTGGATGACCTTTGGATCCTCTTGGCATGCTCTCTGATAGTCAAACTTCCTGTTGTATACACTAGCCAGCTGAGGAGTGCGCTTGACAAAGTTGTATACCCATTTCTGGCCAACAGTCTCTGGCTTCTGTGGATTCTTATTCTTGAGGATAAGATTGGCAATGTCTCTGACATCTGTGGCTCTAGGAGGGAACCCTTCATGTACAAGATCCATAATCCTCTGTATTAGAAGATCCTCCTCAGCAATAGTGAATTTGCTTGTTGCTGATCGCTTGTTGTGGACTGATACCTTGCCTTGGTGTCTTCGTCGGAGGGTCTCAAAACAGACCTCAAAGGCCTTTGCAGTAGCTCGGAGTGACTTAAATTGACCTTGATTGAATGCATGAAGGGCTAATAGCACTCGGCCTTCATTTTGGAACGTCATTGTAATACAGAATTGTAGAATAACACGCGCTCAAAGGGGGGGGGACGCGTTTCGGCGTGTTTTGACTACCGAGGTTACATGACTAACGAGCTTGCCGACCACGTTATGGGAAGAAGGCTTAGTCATCTCTCTCATCCCTGCCAAGACATACGTCCAACGTCGACAAGTAGGTGACAGCTTCCTAACTCATCCATCTTGTTCTGTTTCTTGCTGGTGTTCTATACCTTCTAACTTGCTGTGCACATCAAGCACTCCCAATAGAAGAGAAGTAACTTTGTCGCTACGCAATCATTCGCAAACAGAGATATCATAATCATCAAGATGCCGCTACATAAGACCACACAAGACAAGACCTGATGCCTGATATGCCCAATCAAAGATCCCATGCACAGGCTCGGCCGTCACATGATAATAATGCAGGAAGCCAACAATCGCTCATGCAAATCGCCCTCCCAAGAAGTGAAAAGCCCCCCTCTAATACACCACCCTCATATCTCTCCATTCGGCCATGTCCAGCATCAACGCCCTACCGCTTCCCCAGCCCAAAAAACCCACCCCCACCACCCTTCTTCTCCCTCCTCTCCTTCTCCCTTCTCCTCTTCCCCCTCTCATCCTTCTCCAACGCCAACGGATCCAACTGCCCCAACCCATCCATAGGCGGCAATGGTCCCGTCCCGAACAACGCCCCCCCAGGCATTGGCCCCGGCGCATACGGGCCCGACATGGGCATCGCACCCGGCGCATAAGGCCCCGGCATCCCGCCCATCATCGGCGCATCCACCACCTCCGGCAAGCGCGAGGACGACTTCTTCTTCTTATCCCTGCTCCCGCCTTTATCCTTCCCATCTTTGTGCTTGGAGCTAGATTTATGCTTCTTCTTCGCGTTGGCCATGTCCATCATCATCAAGTGCTCCGTCAACGGGTCGATGTGCGGCGTCGGGTCGGGCGGCATGAGCAGGGTGATTTCCCAGCCTGGTTGGATGGTGGTCTCCCATACGCTGGGCAGGATGATCTGGCGGTCGGGGCCGACGAGTTCGAAGCGGTTTTCGAGGACGCGTCGGTGCAGGTCGGGAAAGGCTTCGTAGGCTTGTTCGAGGAGTTTGAGGGTATCCTGGGGAAACAATTAGTAGGGGAAGGACGGAGGGAGGACGAGGAAAGGGGGGAACGTACGCTCCACTTCTTCGCCAGACTCCAAGGGAAATCGAACTTTCTGTCCAGCACGCTATCCTTCAATCTCACAGGCGCCTTCTTACTATCCGGGTCGCCCTTCGCCTTCTTGATATCCTCTTCTAGTTCCTTCTTCTTCTTCTCCAGATCCTCCATCTTCTTCTTGTCCTCCGCAGCCTTCTTATCGATGTCTTCTTGCGCCTTCTTTGCTTTCTCCTTGAGTTCTGCTTCGAGTTTCTCCCGAGCGGATTTTTCAGCGGCAGAGATCTCGGCCTTGCGTTTCTCGGCAGCTTCTTGGTCTGCTTTGAGCTGTTTCAGGGCCGCGACTTCGGCTTCTAGACGGATTTTTCGCTCTCGTTCGGCTTGTTCTTGCGCGGCCTTGTCCCGGTTTTGGGCTTCCCGGATCATTGCTAATTCCATTTGGAGGCGCTTGAGTTCGGGGTCGTCTTCTTTTGGGGTTGGAGGTGCAGGAGATTTGGCGGGAGGAGGTGGCTGGTTGATGTAGGTGATCGGAGGCGCTGGATGATGCGGTGGTGGGTAGTGGTGGTTGTGGTATGCGACCATTGCTTCGCCATAGGGATCATGGTAGCTCGGCGGCCGTGGTCGGTGGTGAGGCCGCGCAGATGGGTAGTATGGGTCAGGTGGAGGGGACATGGCATACGGGTTGTGTCCACCGCCATATCGATCCCGATAGTACGGGTCCGGAGGCGGCATTCGCATCAGCGCATCATGTGCAGGAGGATACCCGGGATAGTCGTAAGATGGTCTCCGCGGAGGCGCATATGGTTGGTGAGGGTATCCGGCAGGCGGCGCCGGCGCATATCCATGACCATAATAAGGACGACCATGCGCCGGCCCGTCGTAGGACGAGCTCTCGCTTGAATCCAGACTGCTCGCTGACTCCCCTCTTGGTGGGGGATGTGGTCTCCTGTGATCGTCTACTACTGGGTATGGAGGTGCCTCGTGTCGCACCCTTCTGTCTCTTGATATCTCCCTCTCAATCACCCTCTCGTAATGTACGTCGTCGCGACTATCCGGTCTCGCCTGGGGAGGTATCGGGGCGCCGTGGTGGGACGAGTGACGGGAGAGCGCACTGGCGGCGCGTTGAGCTGCTGGAGCGGCCGAGTGTCGCGATCGCACAGAGACGTGAGATCGAGGTGGTCGGTCCCTCGAAGCAGAGTCCTCTGGTATTATGTGATCGGACGGCTCCTCGCCGACTGAAGAGAAGCTGGATGCGGAGGACTCTGAGGAAGCGGGGTACGGAGCTGAAGCCCCTGGTACGTGGCGGTAGGGAATGAAAGGACGACCTTCGTGGTCGGAGAAACTAGCGCGGTGAGAAGGTGAGCGCAAAGGTTCTCTGTCCATGAAGGTATGATTGAAGAGACAAACACCACAGACGACGCTGTGGTGTGTCCTTGTTTGTTGCCAGCGTTTGCGTTCGGTCAGGACAGGTCAAGCCACAGCGAAACTAGAACTAGGCGGGGCGATCCCTGTACACCATGAGCAGTAGAAGGCGGTGAAGAGGAGAGAATCAGGATCCAGGAATGGCCAGGTCCTGATATGGTATGTTTTTCAGGTTCAGGCGCAACTGCCGCGGTATGCGATTGACTTTTTTGGTGCTTTTGAATATACTGGTCGATGTTTGGGTCTGGTTGTTTTGTTTGATCAAAGTCAAGCTAAGCTGTTGCGCGCTGGTAGATGCTGAGGATGTTACGCTGTAATAATGCCTGGTGCTTGATGACTGCAAGATCGCTATGCTATGCTATGACCGTTCCAAAAAGTAAGGAAGAAGTAGCACGCAGGGGCAGACAAGAAGATAACCTGCGATATGCGCCAAAGTTGAGCGAGGAAGAAAGTGGGATTTTGAGCCCCCGAGTGCCCCTCTGTTCGCGTTTACCACCTCGTCAGGTTACCCCTGCTTTTTTCTTCCCACTCGTTCCTTTCGCGTCCAATTGCCCGTTGGTTGATGCCCAAGTATGATGTGTCTACGTGCGTCGGGCAGAAGAGAATAGACGAATCAATCGACGAGGAGAGCACATGAGCACATGACTTCTGGTGTCTGGATTGCTGCATTTCTGCCAGATGGTCACACGAATACATTTAGACTTTCATCTCCCTTAGTCTACCATGAATAGAGGATTCGTTTGCCAATATCACCTGCCGCGGTCAAGGTTGGCCTCCATCTCTGCCGGTCCCTTGCAGTCCTTGTTTCCAGAAGCATGTTCGTACACTTGTAACATTCTCTTATCTCTTTGATCACGTCCTTCAAGTCTTCATCTTGTGCACTTCTCGTTCGTGATGATCCTATTCTCTGTCCTACCCATGTCTTCGGGCTCCGTCCTCGCCGCCCAAATGTACCACACACGACCATGAAATTGAGTTGGCGGGACCACCCGATCTCTCGAGTGACGTTTTCGTCCGAACCACGAATAGCCAGCCCTACCTTGCTGTTCACGTCGTGCCACGCTTTCGAGCATACGGGTATCTGATAAGTCTGTGATTTGGCATCGTGTTCTTTTCAGGTACAATCGCAGGTACTGCAGGATGTGCCATGGCAGAACGTGACATGTCTAGCAAGCATATATACACCGCACAAAAAGGGTATCTACAAGAACGTAATTTGCCCATCCTCCTTTTACACACTCTTGTTCGTCCCACGTCTACGAGCAGTCCTTGACTGTGACCGTCACAGTCACCGTCGCCTGCCCACTGCTGCTCGGCGCCGCAGTCGGGGCCCTGGTGACAGTCGGTGCGGGGGCCGTAGTCGGGATGCTAGTCGCCCTTGTCACGCTCAAAGAAGTCGGCACTGGGTCTGGCTGCACTGGGGCGGCGGTGGTGGGTTGGGCCACTGGCGCAGCGGCGTCATTGCCACCAAAGGTTGCGGGCAGGGGCTGGTTGGCTGGTGGGCCGTTGGGGTCAGCGGTGAAGGCTGGGAAGGAGCCGCCCTTGGGGTAGACCTCGAGACCGGGCATGGTGTAGTTGACAATCGGTGGCCAATAAGGGGAGAAGAAGATGCCGGGGTCGTTGGACTTGTCTGGGTTTACATGTTAGGACAAAGATCCTGCTTGGAATGAGGGGAAGGGGGAAACGTACAGATGCCGGGGAACTTGCCAACAGGGCTGGGAGTTCCACCTGCAGCACCAGTGACTTCGATCTGTGCGCATCCAATGTAGAACTGGGCACCACCCACAGTGCCGGCGCCGTGCACAGCAATGTGCTCAGCGCGGACGAGGTACTGGCCGTTGGGGATGGAGGTGGGAACGGTGAAGTTGAACTCCCTCCAGCCGTCGGTGAACCATGACATGGCCGAGTTGTAAGTGGCGTAGGTCTTGACACCCATCTCGTAGACCTTGAACCAGTCTCCGTCACCCTGGTACTGGGACACGTCCGCGGTGGTAGACTTGGACATGTACGCGAAGAGGGGACCCGGGTGGCCTAGCACGTCGCGGACGGTGAAACCAATGCGGTCACCGGCCTTGACTTGCATGGTCTTGGTCTTGCCTGCGTTGCCAAAGGAGCCATTGTTGCATCGGATATCGGGCTGGGTGACGTCGGTGAAGGGGCTGTTGGACACCCTCTCGCCAAGAGCGCGAACATATTCGTATGGCTCTGTCGCCTGTCCATTGACGGTGAGACGGTCAAAGTTGTAGTGGGCAAGAGAAGGAACGGCGGCTGCCAGAGCCAGAAGGGCAGTAGTGAATTGCATGATGAAATGGATCGTATCCTGTACGTCCTGCAGAAAGGAATGTGGTGGAAGAAGCTGAAGCTGTGATGCAATAACGGAAAAACGAGGACGATCACCTCTTTATTAATGACCTACCAATATCACCAACAGTACTAGCAGTCCACGGCACGTTTGGCTCATTAATCGTGCAGATGTCGGTGGGGATGGTCGAGGTGAAGAAACGACCAAGCGAAGAAGCAGAGGTGTTTCGGATCGTTTGATGCCGAGCCGTGATTGGTGCGGAGGATAAAGCAGAAACTTGGGAGACAGATTCCGTCCACTCGGCAGGAGAATTTATCGCGAAAGGCTTGAAAGCGAAATGAAAGTGTCACGGAGCGCCGCAGCACACACCTCTTGTGAAGATATCTGACATGGTCCGCACCGGCGAGATTGGTCTTGGGGAGTTTTGGCATGCAATGGCATGCACCAGATCGTGGACCTGGGCGTCTGATGAGACGGCGCGTCTGGTGGGAGATGGTCCGTTGGGGTTGAGCCTGACTCCCGTCTTTTGTTGTCAATTATAACCCCCACTATGGAAGAAAGTGATAATGCAGCTGGTCAGCCGGTCTCGACACTCCATCCATCTGTTGGCGGCGGCCATGAGTGGTATGGTGAACAAAGGCGGTGCAACGGAGTGGTGGATTTCTACGAGTCCTTGGCGTTCCGTCTCATCTCCCAACACCGGACGATACGCAGGTGGAGCAATTCCATGTCATGGTGTCGTAGGCGGCCGCATCAGTGGTATCGAAAGACCAGGGACAAGATGGACTTCTGAAGAGGACGACCTCGCACTATCTGCCATCTCCGTTCGGCTCCTCCAAAGCTTCAGCTCCAGCCTCATTCACTCCCCTTGCAGGATCTCCCATTCCTTCCTCCCGTCCCCCAACCTCCGACCCCTCAAGGCCCAGCTATTCAACGGCCTATTCCTGCCATGCGATCATGTTAAGGTTGTCATCGTGCATGTGCCTGCAATCCTCTTCCTTCCCGTCCAGCTCCCACGCTGCAGGTCCGGACTCCCTGGCTTTTTTGGAGCGTGACGTCCGAAGCGTATTCAACGGTCAAGGGTCGGGGATAAGACACAACGGTGGTTTTGCATAGGAGTGCACGCGTATTTGCCCATCCTGCACTTCTAGTCACATACCGGTAAATCACAGGTGGTGGGCTAGCACTAGGCAGCATGTTCCAGCATCTTTTTGCTGTAAGCTGCGATCAACAAAATGTGAATCAGGAACCAACGCCGCGGCTGGAAATAGACTATGTGGTGAGACAATTTTTCACTTCCTGTCGGGAAATGTCACTTGTGTCACCACCATTGCAAAAATGATAGCACAAGCACGCAAGGAGAGATTACGTTGTTCTAGATCTTGTTTGACGAAGAGAGAAACTTTCTGGAACCTGTCCATTGTTTGCATTGGGATGCAAGGTGTAGCTATGTACATGGGTCAAGTGTGGATACATGAAGTGAATTGTGTTTTGAAAGTTGTGGTAACAAAGAAAGTCCCGCCTGTCTGCCTGCCTGCCTATTCTGCCCTGTCCCTTGGGTACAATTTCCTACTTGCGATGCTCAAAGCTGATGTGCAATGTCGCTGAAACGCTAAAGCTCTTTTGTGGGCATATGGAACTCTTCCTGCCCACTTGAAAATGCCAGATGTCGGTGACATGTAGTGGTTCTAGCCGTAGCTGCTATGGTCGTGATGAAAAGTGGTCATGAGGTTGTCGTAAAGAACGCTAAAGCACAAAGAAGAATAATCACATCCTACGATGACCATCCCCAGTGAACGTCGAGCGTCTCGGGGTGTACCCACGAATTCCAGCCAGGCTGTTGCCAGAAGTTGTTGGGAAGGTTGAGAGTACCCGATGCAGCACGCTTCTTGCACTCTTTATGTTCGTCTCGCTTCTCCTCTGTTCCCTCTGCTGGTTGGGTGGCATTGGCATCGGCGCAATCCTCCACTTCGCGACGCTGAATGGACAACCAAGTCTCGCCGTACTGGAAGGAGACACCACCGTAGATGAAGGACGTCTTGCCATCGGCGCAAGTGGCATAGCCACTCATGGGAAGAGCTGTCCGGCAATTGGTCTCATACTTTGTGTTGGGATCCGAGAAGGTGAAAGTGAGCTCAGCATCCGAGAAGGGTTGTTCCCTTAGAGAGTAGACCTGCCACGGAGACTTGGAAGGGTCTTGTTCTTGGACACCTGGAATACTAGCGGAGATGTGGTTGGCGCCGTAGGTGGGGGCGGCAAGAGATAGAGGGGCAGCCAGTAGGGCGGCGGGGAAGAGCGTTGACAATCTCATGTTGATGATGTGTGATGTGCTTCGAAGAGATGAAAAGGCGTTGACCAGATGTATCGGTCAAATATCTACCTGCGAGGGCACAGGTAGGGCAGATGCTTGGCTGTGGATGGGAAATGTCTTTATCAAATTTGGTGAACCAGATTCCAGAAGCGAGAGTGGGTTGGCAAATAAGCTCAGGATCTCATAAACTGCCCAAAGGATGATGATACTGTGTCGCTGCCAAAACGAAAGTGGTTTTCAGAATGTCGACGAAAAGAGAGACGATGGAAGAGGATAGATATCGTTTGGATGTCTGTCTTGCGTACCTGCCGCAAAGGGGTGGGGGTTGGAAGGAGTGGATAACAAGCTTGCAAAGGTGGCAGCGCAATGCAGCGATGATGAAGGAAACCCTGTCCGTCCGGTGAGGGCGCCACCCAATCGATGCGGCCAAACTTGAAACGCTGCTGAGGGCCCGCCGCGACGATCCAGATACACCAGTTCTCGGAATGGCTAGAGCTTAAACAACCCCTGCACACTGCAGAAAGTGCGCCCGGTGGTCTGTTCTCCTAGTTTGACCTTGGCGAGTGGATCCAGTTGCGGCCTGTGATTTCGTAGATCTGGTCGGTTCGGTGCTGTTCTGCTCGGATAGCAAGAAGACGGAGATGATGGAAGACGGGACTCTAAAAAAATGACAGAATCTTACCAACCTCGCTGATGAGAGAAGGTTATATCGCAGCCATGGCAGTGGGTCGTCATCATGCTCGATGAAATAACATGGCCAGCCTAGTACACAAATGTGGTTGGTGTTGCTATCCCAACACTTTTCCAACACCACAAAATCATCAAATCACCTCATGCAAATAATGCTTGTCCGCAAGTCCGACTCATTCATGCCAGGGCCCAGTCCGTCCGTATCGCAGCATGGAAATGCCATCATCGTTGCATCGGACATCGTTCGACTTGCGTGGACTTTGAGGCTACGCGCAACTTGGTCCAACCGTCTCTGCCAACCTCTACCATTTCTAGGAGTAGTAGTGGCAGTGTATTCGTCATTCTCGTGTCCGTACTTCCGGTCACCAGCAGATCATGGCAGAACCTACGCCATGGTGTCCGAGGATGATGATACCGGTCACGTCTGAGCAAAGAGGACAGCCTTACTGCCTCGAGCTCACCAAAGACCCAAATGGGTGGTCCAGGAGAGTCATTAAAATTGCGAGCGTCTGTTGGTCTTTTGCTCTTGCGGTGGCCAAGCCGAATCGCTGCCTCAGCTCATCAAACGAACCCTCATGGCGTTTGCACCATCGCGCCCATCATCGGCATCACCCACCGGATAAAATGAGGACATGAAACACTCCTGCAGCAAGCGTCACAGCATCTTCAGACGCTTTCCCCAGATGTATCACATGGCCTCTTCCGGCAGGCGCGGACGCAATTTATACAAGTACATCACGCATCCTCCTATGCGAGTATCCGGCGGGTAGAGTCTTTCAATGTCGTGCAGACACTCTGGGTCACACAAGATCTCCACTGTATGTTTTATGACAGCTTGTCAGCATCGAAAATCGAAATTACCCCGGCTTGTCCTACGTAAACCCAAAAACCAGACAGGACCAGACAGGTATCATGTTCCTTGCACAGACTCCCATGTCTGTCTCAGTGCATCCACCGCACCCTCTCTGGCTTCCTTGACAATTTCCGCAGCTGGTTGAACCTTATCGACGAGACCTACGCCTGTCCCCGCGTAAGTCGTCAGTCTGCCGTTGCTTTCGTCCCAGCCCTCATCACCCTTCTTCAGGGCTTCATCGTAGAGCTTCTTGTTCTCCTCTACGGGCATGCCCTTTTCCCAATCATGGTAGCTTGCATTTAAAACACCTCGTCCTCCATAATGTTTCGGCCAGTCTGTAGTCCCTCTCAGGGTATCGTAAACGCTGCTACGGGCAGTACTGACTCCACCATCTCTTGCTCTGATCACAGAATCACGGTATCCCTTAGTCAGGTTTGCTTCTTCAGCCGCAAGGAACCTGGTGCCAAAGCATATCCCCTGTGCTCCAAGGGTCAGAGCCGCTGCGACGCCCTTGCCTTCCATGATGCCGCCCGTGGCGACAAAGGTGGGCTTCTTGATGCTCTTCTCTGATGCGAGCCTGCTCACCGAGGCGATGACTTCAGGTAAGAGAGGAATCAGACCAGCCCCCTTAGTAAGTCCATGTCCACCAGCATCCTGACCTTGCACTACCAATACATCTGGTTTGCCGTATTCTGTAGCAGCAAGCGCCTCGGCCACAGTGCCAATCTGAATCCACACCTTGGTCTGATTTTCCGTCGCCTTTCTGATCTCAGAGCTCCATTCCGCCAGATGAGACAGCTCACGAGGAGCGAATAACCATATCGCAGCAGGCCGAGAATCAGGCGATGAGATCAGAGGCGTCACATCAGCAGGCTTCAGACCCCAACAGAGAAAGCCCACACCGACCGGGAGTGTTCCGTTTGAACTTTTCGGCGGCGGCGATAGCTTTGATAAGAGATCACGCGTCTTCTTCAGTTCAGCCTCCAAGAACGAGACGTCAGAGCCCGCCCCGATAAAGCCTAGCCCGCCTGAGATACCAGTGTCAGTATTTTAATGCGAAGCTCATGTAGCGAGCGGTGGACGAGACTTACCTGCAGCAGATACTGCGACTGCCAAAGGCGCCAAGGCGATGAGTCTCATCGGTGCCGCAGAGATCAATGGTCCCTTGACCCATGGATAGTCTGTAAGCAGTGAAGCCATGTTGCTAGTATCAGGATACGGTGTAGTTGTGGCGGTGTTGGTGGTTTGCTGTACTCGTGCTTCATCAATTCTCTTTAGACTGCGGGGATACAACGCTCTATATGCACACCCATTTTCCACTTACCCGAGGAGATGTTTCGTTGCTTTGGAGTCACAAGTCCACAGAGATGGTCGACTCAGGCCGGTACCGTCGACGCAGAAGCCACATGGGTTCCGAGGTGCGAGATCCCCATACCGAAGTCGCTCCACAATGACGGAATCACGTAAGCGGAACAGCACCACAATTGCCAAGGAGTCCCCGGCCACCACCCCGCCTCGATTGATGTCAGACTTGAGATCCTGCTTTGCTTTCTTGAGATACCAAGGACGTACAAGTTGATCCGGTCAGACACGGATCGTCCGTGTCGCTGAAGCTCTCGGGGATCAATATGAAGGCCTCAATGCCGTGCTTTCGCTTTGCGCGACTCTTCTGTATTGCGGTGCTTTAGTGATAACAGCAAGTACAATGATGCTCTCTTACGTCCCTATAGTTCTTAGTCTGGTGACCACAAATGCAATTTCAGCACTGGCACAAACGTCACAGTCTACTTTGTTCGAGCGAGGGACCGTCATTGCTTTCAACGAGGACACTCAGGACTATGATATCCTCCGCAATGCATCAGTCCTTGTAACGGGGGATACAATCACTGGTATCTTCTCATCTAACCAATCCGTCAATGCTCCAACCGACGTTACTCGAATTTCAGCCGACAACGCCATTCTCTCACCAGGCTTCATAGACACACATCGACATGGATGGCAGACGTCGTACCGCACCCTAGTTTCGAACACTACACTGGCGGACTATGCCATCAGGATTGGTCCCGGATCAACCATCCCAGGCGCCTTTACAGACGAGGACTTCTACCTTGGCGAGCTAATAGGTCTATGGGAAGGCCTAGACGCAGGTGTGACTGGTGTACTCGACTACTCTCACGGCTTCAGGTCATCCAGCGCCGCGTCGGCCCTTCTTGATGCGTACCTTGAAAGCGGTGCCAGAATTTGGTTCTGCTATGGTTTCAGCGATGCCAATGGTACTTTTCCCTTACCACAACGCATTGCTGATTTCCGGACCAAGGCCCAAGATCCCAGGCTTATTGACAGTCCAGTGGAGATGGGTGTCGCTGTCGATGGGTGGACACTGCCTCCTGATACTATAGCTCCACTCTTGGATCTCATAAGGTATGCCTACGGCAGACCCTGTGCCATGCCCCTTGCTGACGGATACTCCAGGGGCGACAACATTTCGGTGCTCTCAACACATTATGTCGATGGTGTATGGGGCTTCAGGAACACTCCGAGTTTGCTTCGCCAGCTCGGTCTGATCAACGAGAGCTTTCCAATTGTCTTTGCTCATGCCTCTTTCATCCCACAAAGCGAGTACGAAATCCTGCGCCAATTCAACCACTACATATCCATTGACCCGGAATCCGAATCGCACTACGGTCACACCAACGATGAATCAGACTATACCATGGATCAAGGTGCTTTGGGTGTCGACACTCACGCCACCTACTCTGGCGACATTGTCACTCAAGCACGCTTGTGGCTTCAGCAAGTCCGCGCACGATCATTCAGGAGGACTCTCGAGGGCTGGCGTGTGCCAAGCACCAATCCTATGTCGGTCAAACAAGCCTTCCATCTCGCCACTCGTGCTGGCGCCCAAGCTCTCCGACGACCTGATCTGGGCGTCATCCGTGTGGGTGCCAAAGCTGACATTGTTGTCTTTGACGGCACCAAGATGAGCCTGCTCGGTTTCAGGGATCCGATCGCAGCTATCATTCTGCACTCAAACGTGGGCGATGTCAGAGATGTCATGGTCAATGGCAGATTCGTGAAAAGAGACGGACAACTTCTGAACACGAATCTCGCCAACGTCACCTCTGCGTTCGTCAGGACTGCTCCACGTATTCAAGATATCATCGAGGCTGCTCCTTTGTCGCCGACTGAAGGTAGTTGGATCATTGGAGGCTACCCATATGAGCAGCCGAGGCAGGTCGATGCTGTGAGGGGCAACGCGACCGGGTACTAGTGGTTGTACTGTTGAGCATCCTCAATAGCTAATGTAAAAAAGCTAGTACCTGTTACACATCACATGCATTGGACGTGTACCCTACATGTGTCCATCCAGATATCACATACTGTCAGCTCGAAGGCTTTTCCTCCCGTCACCTTTTATGTTCTACCTTCGATTTCATTCACCTGTATCGACTTTGCTTGCAAACCAGCTTTGACTTCTGACCAGAAAGAGCCGCATCTGCAGCCCACGGACACAGCCGAAGCTGTCACAGCCAATCAATTCCGCCGCATCAGCCAAGTACTTTCCCCATGCCCGTCTCGCAAAGCTCACTTTCATTCAAGTAACCTCTCACCAATATTTCTACCACAACCTCCTCTCCAGGAAGGAGCCACCGCTGCCCGGACACATTGGATATCTCGTCGCCAAAATGAACGCTCCAGACAGGTACGTCTTTCCCTCCCCCCTCTCTGCAATTCCACCACCACCACCAAAATATCCACATATCCCACCACAATGTCCACCCCTACCAAGTCACTTGCACAACCTAAGATGCCGTCGCCGCGCAAAGGTGGCCAGCGCGATGGATCTACGTACTTCAACATTGGCTTCGTGGGCTCCGCCGCCCGTGAGAGCGCACAAATCACAAAATTTCTCCCACTCGCGAATCGCATTTGTCCACGCATAGAGCATGGGATGGAAATGGGTGCTAACGACGACGCAAGGCATGAGCTGTTCTTGTTGGCAGAGGGGGAGAAGAAAGTCACGTTTCAGACGGAGACAAGTACGTTCTCATTCCTGCCCTCTTCCCACTCCTCAGAGCCCACAGGCGGATCGTGGACCAGCGACAACGCTAACACACCTCAGGAGTCCCCAATGCATCGCTCTTCACCTTCCGAAAAGAAGACCACACCCTCGCCAACCTCCTGCGCGCGCGCCTGCTGACGAGCAAGAACGTCCTCTTCGCGGCATACAAGGTCCCGCATCCTCTCTTCGCCAACTTTGAGCTACGAGTGCAGACCGATGGCAGCATAAGTCCCAAGGACGCGGTGGTGCAGGCTTGCGCGGATATCGTACAGGATTTGCAACGGTTGGATCAGAACTTTGATACGGAATGGGAGATTAAGAAGATTGCGTTGGGAGAAGGGAATGGGATCTAGGCTCGTGGTGTTGGCTTGATGTTGCAATTGGAACGGCTGATAGATCGATTTCGAACCACAGGCACGAGGCGATTGACTCGAAGGTAGCGTGATACCGGCATTGAAAGGCGTTATGGGACTGGACGAATGGCAAAGGTACACCATTACGACATGAGTGAATGATACCCAGCGAGATACAGAATCAAGACTTTTACCACCTTGATTTGCCTTCCCATGTCCTGGTCATCTTCTTCCCTTCTCCACCTTCGTTCACTCACTCACACACAGCGGAGACAGGACTACAGAAATGGATGATACAAGATACTATTATCCCCTTCTACAAACATCAGGGCCTACATACACATCTCCTATACTTTCTCATCAACAATAGTAAAATCCGAGCGGTATATCAGGTATTTTGTCGCGAGCATGACTACCATCCACCATCTGACCCCAGAACGCCATCGAACCAGCGTGCGAAACATAAGACATGATTCCCATCCACTCCCTCCCTCCCCTGCTTGGACTTTCCCCAGCAGGCTATTTACATGCCCTCTCCCCTCTACCCTTCTCCCCCTGGTCTCCATCGTCCAATATCAAGTGCCTACCGCTGCCCCTGCCCCTGCTGCCCCATAATAGGATTCCCATGATTCTCAAACAAATCCTCCAAATACGCGCTCGGCGCCCTACTGCCGGGCAAGTCCTCGCCGTGCCCCGTGCCGACCTGGAGACTACTCGCGCTCGCCTGCGGGTTCAAGTGGCCGTAGCCAACGTTACTGTTCGGGCGGGCGATGCTGGTCCTTTGTCCCTCGCGACTGGGTGGGGCGAGCTGCATGTTGCTCATCGGACGGTTGAGCGAGGTACGTCGTGCGCCGAGCGAAGGGGAGCCAGAGCCCACGCCGCCGATGGTGGTTTGGGAATTACCTGAGCCGAGTTGGGCCGAGGGTGAGGCGTAGTACCCTGCTGGGAGGAAGGTGGAGGAGCGGTTGTTTGCGGGTGCGAGGCCGGTCATGGGGATGTTGGTCGTGGCGTTGGTGGAGGCGGTGGGGGAGAAGAAGAGACCGGAGCCGTTGGCTTGGGGTGCGGGGTTGCGGGAAGCGCGGACGGTGTGGCGGTCAGATTTGTCATTCAGGTCGAGGGTGGAGCCGCCAGGTGCTTGGTGGTAGAAGCCGCCTGCTGGCTTGAACGGATTGGAGGCCCAGCCGCCGGGGTTCTTGGTCTCGGAAGCCATGATGGATGCCATGGCTGCGCGCTTGACGGAGCGGTTGATGGACCAGGCTACGAGTGCGCGCCAGGCGATAACGCAGAACCCGAGGAATGCCAGGACGGCACCAACGGCAATGAAGACAGTACCCTCTGGGAGAGATGACTTCTGCATGAATGGCGCGTTGGCAGTGAATGGTACGACCATGGTTGGGATGCCCACACCCTGGAGGGTGGGGGCACCAGACAGACGGTTGATAGCTGAGGGAGCGATGGCGCTGCCGCCGCTGCTTGTGACCACACCTGTAGGGAAAAGATTCGTCGTTGGTCCGGTAGCGGAAGTGACTACGGGACTGCTAGCGGTGGTGGCGCCGCTACGGGTATTGCTTGCAGTCTGACTTGGCTGATTGTTACCAGTCTGTGTGCCCGTCTGCGATGCAGTGCTTCCACCTCGTGTATTGGAGTTCTGGTTATTGTTATTATTGTTATTTCCTCCTGTTGTCGTCGCCGCCTGTGATTCGTTGGCGTCTGATATCTGACTGAGATTTGGCAGTTGTGCGCTCGCAAAGGACGACAAGCAAAGGACGAGAAGGCATGCTAGCAGCAGCCGTATTTGCGATCGCTGCTTCATGGCTGTGATGTGGTCGTCCTGTACTCAGAACACTCTTTCTTCCTCCTTGGATATTATCCTAGTCGTCCTCCAGTCACTGATGACGATGTGACCCCTTGTGCTCGCCCCGACCAGTCAAAAACCTGCTCCTTTGCTTGTGCGTGCGGCTGTGTTGTTTTCCAACCGGCGTGCCCCTTTCGTCGTCTCAAGTCGTCCTAGCAGTAGCGAAAGCAGTCGTAGCGAGTGATAATAATGCTTGATCAGCTCCTCAACGAATGACAAGAATGACCAGGAGCTGCGTGACGTTTGATATTAGGGACGAGAGATGTCTCAGCAAGTCGTCAGCCAGGGAGGGTGTGAAGAAGATTGAGAAACACGGACGCACTGGCCAAGGCGGAAGCACGAAGGGAAGGGAGGCTCCACTCCCACAAGCAAGATCCCAAATTGGGATCCCATCGACTCGCGGAGCAACAGCCCGACGGCGTCAACTTTAAAATTTACACCTGCAGATCTTTATCGATAAGAGGCTTCAATTTTTGGAGATCTCGAGGACGGTCTTTGGTCATCTTCGTATCCTTTGCCAACACTCAACACGATGTTCTAGCTGCGCATGACCTCAACATGGGTGTGCAGAAAAAGACTCGCAAGTTTGCGCAGACCAAGCGACTGATCGGTAACCGCGATGCTCGACTCAAGAAGAACCAAGCAAAGACCGAGACGAAAGCGACAAAGAAGGATGATAATCTGATTAGAGAAATGTAAAACCACTACATTCTATACACAAGTATAGCATAGCTGATCCCTGCACATAGTCCTCAAGCGCCATCGTCGATGTTCTTCCAGCATAATGCTGCCCTCCAACCACCATACCAGATCCTGGTCGATACCAACTTTCTCTCCTTGACCGTTCACCACAAGCTCGAGCTCCAGAAGACTCTGATGGACCTGCTCTACGCAAGTGTGCGACCAATCATCACCAGCTGCGTCCTTGCAGAATTGGAGAAGCTCGGTCCCAAGTACAGAATCGCGCTCAGGATAGCTCGAGATGAGAGATGGGAGAGATTGGAGTGCGACCACAAGGGAACATACGCAGACGACTGCATCGTGGATCGAGTGTACAAGAACCGCATTTACCTGGTCGGCACGAACGACAGAGACCTGAAGAGGAGGCTGAGGAAGATACCGGGTGTACCTATTATCAGTGTGGCAAAGGGCAAATACGTGGTGGAGAGACTGCCAGATGCACCGGAGCACTGATCGCCCTGCGCATGAGAGAAGACTTGCATGTTTCAACGTACACGCAATGATACGGTGGAATTGGAGACGGATGCAACTCATGCAGTGCTGCACCAAGGAGGAATGCACCCCGTTTAGGACGACGAAGCGAGCCACGATTGCCGCCGACAGTTGCCTACGATGTAGAGCCAGGCTTGTGCCGAAGCCTCCACCACAGCCACTGGTATATCACATCACCATAAGGCACGAGGAAGGAACAGAAGTGCGAAGCACGCGCGATGATATTGATACCCGATAGCCATAAGGGCAGTCGCAAAATCTAGTAATGAATAAGCTTGGCTCATCGCCAGAGCTACGAAGCGAAGTCGTCTCTAGGACGAAATGACCTATGTTCGAAATTTACAATAAATGACCTCGAAATCCAACCCGGGCAAAACGCCAATGAAACCCAGCGCTGTACGCACTAGCATGCTTTCTCTTCTCTGCAATCGCAATGACGTTAAAGAGACCGGTTTTGATGTCGCGATGGTCTATGCCTGACCTGGGAGCGAGTTCCAGCCAGTGTCCACACCCTTACGCCTGCGCCTGGCCTCGGGCTCGGCGTCAGCGTCCCTCTTGCGTGCCTGACCAGGGAGCGAGTTCCAGCCAGTATCGACGCCCTTCCTGCGGCGGCGGGCCTCGGGGATAGCGTCTGGGTTGGCTTCGGCCTCAGGCTCGGCGGAGCGCTTCTTGGCTTGACCAGGCAGGGAGTTCCAGCCTGTATCCTTGCCCTGACGGCGGCGGGCTTCTGGCTCCACGTCGGCGTCGCGCTTGCGAGCTTGGCCTGGTAGAGAGTTCCAGCCGGTGTCCTTGCCCTGGCGGCGACGGCGGGCGTCGGGGGCGGCGTCAGCTTCGGGCTCGGGCATGGCGTCGCGCTTGCGGGCATGTCCTGGGAGCGAGTTCCAGCCGGTGTCGACGCCGGTACGGCGGCGGCGGGGCTCGGCCTCGCGCTTGAGCAGTTCCGGGACCTCAAAGGTCACGTCGTCGGCGTAGTCGAGGTTTTCGATGGCGGTGGTTGAGTCCTGAAGAGGAACGGCGGCCACCGTGGTTGTGTAGGCCAAGATGGCCGCGGCGATGAAGGCGTTGAACTTCATGGTTGCGGTCGATTGACTTGTCTTGGAAGTGGTAGTATCAGACCGGATTGGTCGAGATGCTGGTGGAAAGAATGTCGGAGAGAGCTCAGAGGGGTCTTATATGTCTCTCAATGGAGGTGCAGAAATGGTATTCGATAAAGAATGAACGCGGTCGGTGGAAATGAGTGTGATGTAAGTTCATCAGGAGAAGGGGACCTAGACGGCATAAGTCTATTGAGACAGAGGTCCTTTGAATGGCATTGAAAGGCAGCATTCTGCAAGAGACAAGGTAGATGTGAATGTACTTGCCAGAAGAGGTCATCAATAAGGTTTCAGAGCTGACACCTTGTCATCCTCGATCGCTAACCTGCCCACCACAATTGCTGTAATGAAAAATTGAAGGGCTCTACTGCAGCTCTTCATCGTGAATCTTGAGAGATACTGCAAATGTAGTCGTGCCATGCTTCGGAAGACGCTGCTGTTCGAAGTGGGAGACCAGGGCTATTGTGGATTGTGCCGGCCAAAACATCCGAAAGTAGGCCTCAATAAGAAAAATACTATACCAGGCACAAAGACATCGCGCAGCCCGTCACATGGCTTTGAGAAGAGCTTGATCGGTTTGTAACGAACCATCATTCGATCGAGAATCCAGAGCTACGAAGGCTCATATGCTTCATGGGGGGGGCATCAGTCTTATTCTGCTGAAGTCCACGCGACGAGGCCGTGCGATACTCAGACAAAGCGGTCAGGTCAGTGCTTGTACATCCGCCAGTGAACGAGGATCAATGTCCAGTAGTGTTGCCGCGACTTTGAATTGTATCAGATATATGCGTTGTTGTAAACGTTTGGACTTGTAGCAGTCGTAGAGTCGAAGTCGGAAGATGTGGAGGAGCTCAAGATATTGTATTGAAGGTCGACAAGCATTTACTTCTTGCTGGGCCATGGTAATGCCATCCATTCCTGATGATATTTTTCCAGCCGCAGTGTGGTGCTGCACATGAAATTAGTTTTGTTGTCAGATGAGGTTGTGAGGTAAATGTCTGATGATGTGGAGGTGCATATGCATGACTTGACATGTGGTGGTCGCTGTGCCAAGATGACGGGTCTGATCGGCAAGAGATGCGGGAGAAGGGTTTGGCCTCTCCAAAGCTTTTGCTTGTCCACTTTTCTCATCCCATAAACACCTGTCCCAGTACCCCAATCACCTAACACACACCCACAATGTTGTCGCGAAGCAGCCAGAGGACCATGGCGGTATGTGCAAATCCAGTCTTCCTGCAATTGCTTTTCTTACTGATCCTTGACAGTCTCTCCTCCGCAGCGCTCAGCCGGCCGTCCGAGCAGCCTCTGGACCTTCACAGATCACGCGATGTAAGACAAGAGAAGCAGGTTTTGAGCTGGGATAAGTCGAGACTGATTCTGGATAGCCATGGCGACGACTATCGGCAGCGACATCTTCAAGCCGACCAAGTTTGGTGGAAAGTACACTGTCACCCTTATTCCAGGTCAGTCGCATACGAGTGAAAGCGCATGAGCTAGATCTGATAAGCAAATAGGTGACGGTATTGGTGCCGAGGTGTCTGAGTCAGTCAAGGAGATCTTCAAGGCCGACAATGTACCCATCGAGTGGGAGCAGGTCGACGTCACTGGTATGGAGTCCGGCGACAAGCACTCAGAAGAGCTCTTCCGCGAGTCGATAGCCTCATTGAAGAGGAACAAGCTTGGTCTCAAGGGTATCTTGCACACACCTGTTGAGCGATCAGGACATCAGTCTTTCAACGTCGCTCTCCGACAAGAGCTCGACATCTACGCATCCATCGTCCTCATCAAGAACATTCCTGGATACGAGACACGGCACAAGAACATCGATCTCTGCATCATCCGTGAGAACACTGAGGGAGAATACTCTGGCCTCGAGCACTCGTCGGTCCCCGGTGTTGTTGAATCCCTCAAGATCATCACCCGCATCAAGTCTGAGCGTATCGCCAAGTTTGCTTTCGCTTTCGCTCTTGCCAACAACCGCAAGAAGGTTACCTGCATCCACAAGGCCAACATCATGAAGCTTGCCGACGGTCTCTTCCGCAACACTGTCAAGAAGGTCGGTGAGGAGTACCCGACCATCGAGACCAACGATATGATTGTCGACAACGCCAGCATGCAGTGTGTCAGTCGACCACAACAATTCGACGTCATGGTCATGCCCAACTTGTACGGAGGTATTCTCTCCAACATTGGTGCTGGTCTTGTTGGTGGTCCTGGTGTCGTGCCGGGTTGCAACATGGGTCGTGAAGTCGCCGTCTTCGAGCCAGGTTGCCGACACGTCGGTCTCGATATCAAGGGCAAGGACCAGGCCAACCCTGTCGCTCTCATTCTCTCCGCCAGCATGATGCTCCGTCATCTCGGTCTCGACGACCACGCCAACAGGATCTCCAAGGGTGTTTACGATGTGATTGCAGAGGGCAAGACCAGGACAAGAGATATGGGTGGCAACTCGACCACCCACGAATTCACTCGGGCGATCCTCAATTCCATGGAGGCACAGTAGATGTTTTCATAGCGTTGGCACATTCTTACCTGAGTTTCAGTAGAACAAGTAGCGAGCTTGTAAATATTGTCTTGAATACCGAAGATACCATTACATTGATGTCAAGGACTTGTGCTACAGAGTCGGCCGTGTCCTCTCGCCTTTCCAAAATCCCATAACTTCGCCCGTCTCCCCGATCCATTCTCGCACGCCGTTAACGGCTGCTTTTGCCATGCCTTGATTTGTGCCTGCTCGTTTCCTCCCGGTCCTGCCAAACGACGCACCAGCTGATCCAGAGCTTAGCCCGTAGCCGGAAGAAGATGGTTCCTGTCCGGCGCTAACGAAGCTACTCCCTGCTCCAGTTGCATATTCTGATCCCATACTGGGCAGGACATACTCGCCAGCTGACAGCGAGACAAACAATGAGAATGGAACCAGCCAAACTTGTATGCCAAAGAAAGCAGCGATCTCGGTGAAGGTGGGAAGATCAGGCTGAGTGAAAGAATCATAGTAATTGTAGTTGGACTTGGGTGGCGAGGAGAAGTGGCGGAACCAAAAGAAGTGGTTGGTAAGGACGAGTACTGAGGTTTAGTTAGCATGTCTGCTGATCGCATGCATCATTCAACTACTTACCACATGATGTTAGAAATATAGGATCTGTAAGTTTGACAATCGGAAAGCGTCGAAGGTTCTGAAGATAGACCACATGCGATCCAATGCTGAGCAATGATGGCCAGACAGGGAGCTTGTCTATCAATAGCAATATCTGGATGCCAATGACAACATACATGAGGCGCGTCAGAAGCTTCTTTGACAGTACTGAATGCTCTTCGACCAGCTCCGAGAGATAGTACAGCCCCGAAGCAATTGCTAGTGTGAGAAAGGCAAAGCCCAGGAGTAGCCCTAGATACCCGACAACAGGTAGGATCCACATCTTGTACCAGTCTGAAATCGAGGTCGTTATCGCAGCATTTCTGTGTTATGTATAGTCGCCAGCTGTCCGGAATGGTGGAACGCGCCAGGCACACTTTTGCACAAGGAGAAGTCTCGTCTTTGGCCGCAACTCGAGCTAACGGAATCTCACAGTCGAAATCTGGGGAAGCTACTGCGACGGATCATGCCGGCGGGCCCTAATTGGTCGGTTCAGGAAGGTGGCAGGGCGGGATCTCGCAGAGCTGAAGCCGATTTTCATCATGCTGCACGAGAGCTCGTCAATCACCAAAAGGGGACCAAACACTTCTCATCGCCCTTCTCCACCTTCTTCCTTCACTGATGAGGCCTTGTCCGCTGACTTCGATTGGAGCCTTTTCCAGGACAGCCACCAAGTGCCGCCTTGCCTCTCTCACCCCACACTCTGCAAGCCCGTTTCCGCTACCAAAGATCCTCCTCAGCAGTCACCGCTTTTCTACATCCCACCTCCCCGCTTCTCACGCCTTGAACAGAGCTGAGAACCCCTGGATCTTGCGGTCAAGCAGTCCGAGGAAACAAAACATCTCCGAGCATCAAAAGCAGCTTCAAGCCCGTCGCCAAATTAGATTCTGCTCTCATAGACGCAACATGTGCAAGCATTTCGATACAGACGCGGGCAATGGCAACATCATTAGCCAGGGCCGCGAGGTTCTGCCCACCAATGTCAGGCCAGTACACTACGACTTGACTCTGGAGCCAAACTTTGCCGATGCTACATACGAAGGAAAGGTTGTGATAGAGTAGGTACTTCAGGCAAGAGGCAGGACAACCACTCACATACTACAGCCTAGACGTCAACGATGACACCACTACCATCTCACTCAATACGATCGATATTGATATCTCCGAAACACGAGTACATGTAGACTCCAAGAGCATTGCTACCACTCCGCAATTACACTACAATAAGGACTCTCAGACCACCACCGTCACCCTGCAAGAGAAGATCCCGGCTGGGTCAAAGGCGAAGCTTACATATGTGTTCAAAGGCACGCTTAACGACAACATGGCTGGGTTCTATCGATCTAGCTACAAGACTGCGGATGGACAAGACAGGTACATGGCCACAACTCAGATGGAGCCGACTGATGCACGCCGAGCGTTCCCATGCTTCGACGAGCCAGCACTTAAGGCCGAATTTACCATCACCTTGATCGCAGACAAGAACCTGACCTGCTTGAGCAACATGGACGTCAAGTCGGAGGCTGAGGTTGACTCCAAGATCTCAGGAGGCAAGAAGAAGGCTGTCACGTTCAACAAGACTCCTCTCATGTCGACATACCTGCTTGCGTTCATTGTTGGAGAGCTCAACGTGATCGAGACAAACAACTTCCGCGTACCCGTGCGAGTCTTCGCTACTCCGGACAAGGATATCGAGCACGGTCGCTTCTCACTCGAACTCGCCGCGCGGACATTGGACTTTTACGAGAGGCAGTTCAACAGCCCCTTCCCTCTACCCAAGATGGATATGGTCGCCATCCCTGATTTCAGTGCCGGGGCCATGGAGAACTGGGGTCTTGTCACATACCGTGTTGTAGATCTGCTCTTCGACGAGAAGACCAGTGGCGCATCCGTCAAGCAGCGAGTGGCTGAGGTCGTGCAGCACGAACTTGCCCACCAGTGGTTTGGCAACTTGGTGACTATGGACTTTTGGGATGGTCTCTGGCTCAACGAGGGTTTCGCAACCTGGATGTCCTGGTACTCTTGTAACACATTCTATCCAGAATGGAAGGTATGGCAAGGATACGTCACGGATGACTTGCAAAGTGCTCTCGCTCTCGACTCGCTTCGCAGCTCTCACCCGATTGAGGTCCCTGTCAAGCGTGCCGATGAGATCAACCAGATCTTCGATGCCATCTCCTACTCCAAGGGTTCTTGCGTCCTTCGCATGATCTCCAAATACCTGGGCGAGGACACTTTCCTGGAAGGCATCAGGCGTTACCTCAAGAAGCACGCATATGGCAACACGCAGACTGGCGATCTTTGGGCGGCTCTAGCCGATGCATCTGGCAAAGAGGTCGAGAAGGTCATGACTATCTGGACCAAGAACGTCGGCTACCCAGTTGTGACTGTCACTGAGGATGGCAGCAACAAGATCCATGTTAAACAGAACCGCTTCCTTCGCACTGCTGACGTAAAGCCTGACGAGGACAAGACACTTTACCCGGTCTTCCTCGGCATCCGCGATAAGGACGGCGTTGATGAAGAACTTGTTCTCAACGGGCGTGAGCACACTTTTGAGGTCAAGGACTCGGAATTCTTCAAGCTCAATGCCGATCACTCTGGTCTATACCGCACTTCCTACTCTCCAGAACGACTTACCAAGCTTGGCGAAGCTGCAAAGAAGGGCCTGCTCACCGTCGAAGATCGCGCTGGTATGATCGCTGACGCTGGTGCCCTGGCTGCATCTGGTTACCAGAAGACTTCTGGTGTCTTGTCGCTCCTCAAGGGCTTCGATACCGAAAGTGAGTATGTCGTCTGGGACGAGCTCACCGCCCGCATTGCCTCTGTCCGTGCCGCCTGGGTCTTTGAAGACCAGAAGGTCAAGGACGGTCTCAAGGCATTCCAGCGCGAGCTCGTCGCCAAGAAGTCGCACGAGCTCGGCTGGGACTTCAAGGAATCCGATGGCCACGTCCTTCAGCAGTTCAAATCCCTCCTCTTCTCTTCCGCCGCTCTCGCAGGCGACGAGAAGACCAAGTCCGCTGCCTTTGACATGTTCTCCAAGTTTAAATCCGGCGACAAGTCCGCCATCCACCCCAACCTCCGTGCAGGCGTCTACGCCGTCGTCCTTCAAAACGGCGGCGAGGAAGAGTACAACACGATCCTCGACATCTACCGCACCGCCAAGACAAGCGACGAGCGCAACACGGCCCTCCGCGCCATCGGCCGCGCCAGCAAGCCCGAGCTGATCAAGCGCACCCTCGAACTCCCCCTAAGCAAAGAGGTCAAGGAGCAGGACATCTACCTGCCCCTGGGCGGACTGAGGACGCACAAGGAGGGTATCGTCGCGCTGTGGCACTGGATGAGGGATAACTGGGATACCATCCAGAGTAAGCTGCCTCCGGGCTTGAGTATGCTCGGGTCTGTGGTGAGTTTGTGCACGAGTAGTTTCACGAGTGAGGAGCAGATCAAGGAGATTGATGGGTTCTTCAAGGACAGGAGCACCAAGGGATTCGACCAGAGTTTGGCGCAGAGCTTTGATGCGATTAGGGCCAAGGAGGGGTGGTTGGGGAGGGACAGGAAGGATGTTGAAGGGTGGTTGAAGGAGGGTGGATATTTATGAACACATGGTGGGGAGCGGGGGAGGCTTTAGTAACTACAACAGGTAGAAGCATTCAATGCTAAGCGACGAAATGGAAAGTAAGCCTCGGCGAAAGGGTGTCAACTACGTGTTCGAGTTGATAATCTACACTTCTGATGAGATAAGGCTTGGAAAACTCCCAATACCAGCAGTCCACTTCGGAAGCGCCTACAAAGTTGTCCGTTGCGCCAACTCAGTCCTAGAAATCAAGCAAGTCGCTCGTTCTCCTTGCATGCGGTGATCTCCACGTCTCTAAACTTGAGGGTCACTCGTCGTGACACCTATCATCCATAAATCGCGATAAAACCATTGTTTTGCGCAACTATGAGTCTGCCGTCTGACATTCGTGTGACAGGCCCCCGATGCTCGTGGGGGAGCCAGAGCTCGTCTTCGCCCCACAGTCTGATCCAGTTATCAACCAGTGCGCAGCGATTGCAAGGCTCGACCCTCCAGTCATGGTCCTCGATCTTGCATTCACCGTCGAGATGGACAACGCCGACCTCTGATTCTAGACAGCAATGCCGTGTTGCGTTGAACGACAAAGATCCGGGGACATGGTCTACCGAGATTCGGCAGAGTGTGATGTCTTGTTGAATATCCCACAGAGTGACTACACTATCCTTAGCGCTGGCAGCCGCCAACTTCTTGTTGTCTGCCGAAAACGTCATGGCAGTAGCAATGCCAGCGAAGGTTCTGCAAGACCAGGTCATCTTCTCCCATTTCACTTCGTAGACACAGACAAGCGTTTCTTCCAGGCTCCTCTTTGTTAAGAATGATAGCGCCACTATCTGAGAGTCAGTAGAATATATCATTAGCGGTTCACAATCCTGCTCTTCTAAGTCGCAGATACATAGTGTATTTCCCTCTCTCCCAGAGAAATGGTATAGCAAGATTTCGTCGTGGATAGCGAATAGTGCCCTGAGTCCATCTGGCGAAAACGCCACGCTTGTTGCCCTATATTCCTCGCGATGGTAAGAGAATGTGTTGTGTAAGTCTAACTTGTAACGTAACGTGAAAGCCGGCAATTCGTAGATGTAGATTTCGCCAAGCACCGATGAAGAACGTTCAGCGTAATGATACACCATATTAATAGTATTGCCCCGATTGACGAAAGATATGGGGTCCCCTGCCACCTTCTCGTGTAGACATATCCTGCCTGTTGTGATATTCATCGTCGCAAGTATTCCGTCCTGCATGTATGCAATCATGTGATTGGTTTCAGGCACCGTGACATGATCTATAAGAACAGAGTCCGTCTTTCGGCCTGGTATTTGTGTGTCCCATATGCGCAGAGTACCATCACGAAAACATCCCGCGATCAATTCCGCTCGATGATCAAGCTGCAGGTGGACGATCTGACTGTTGACGGACGCCAAAGCTGTGCCGTTTGGTCTCTCAGGCTTCCATAGAACGATGATGGAGCTGCGGCGGTCGTGATATTTGGACGACCCAGAAAAGCCCACCACATCGCAGCTCGAAGCTATGGCCGTTGTTGGTTTGCGTATTGTGCCGAGAGTAGAGAGCTCGCAACTGCCTGGGTCTAGTTTCCCAAACATGACTTCTTTTAGGTACTGTGTGGACTCGCACCATCGCAGGAAACCATCCTCATCGAAGCAAGCTGCGTGAATTTGCGTGTCTGGTGTCGAGATGCAGACCAATTTCTTGGTTGTCGTCCAATCCCAGACCGAGCAACAGCCGATCCCTGTACCCGCAACGAGGCTCGTACCGTCAATGGAGAAATCGAGGATCGGTACGTGGTCGTACGCACTGGACCTCACGCCCCTGAAATCTCTGCATGGTCGCCGCATAGAATTCCACAGCCGCCCTTGCGAATCTATGACTTTGCCCACGTCTGGATGCCTGTCCGTACAAAGCAGGGACATCTTCCTTGATAATCTCGGAGTAGCGCTGTCACCACATCGCCGTAAGTCCCACATCAAGACTTGTTGGCTATCCGTCAAGGCCGCAAGTACTCGTCGATCTTTCGCGAAGGCAATCTGCATTATGGACACGAGGGTTTCATGTAGTACCGTTTCCAAGAGCCCACTCGATGCATCCCAAATAGCGATTGTAGAGTCTTCTGAGACGGAAGCCAAGAGCTTCCCATCAGAAGAATACGCGACGGACGTGATAGATCGCGAATGATGACTCAAGTACTGCACGTGCTCAGTCGACAAGGTCCACAAGAAAACCCGTTTGCCAATAGCGCACGCCATGGTCAATCCGTTTGGACAGAAAGCAGGCGCACACAGCCATGGTCCCATCCCATCTAGACGTTGCAGTTCCGTGGACCACCTAGAAGGGACGGAGACATGAGCGTTCAGCCACGTTGGGGCGTCCGCCAGCCATTGTTGACGAAGGCGACTAGCGCTCGGGCTGAAGTAGAGTACGGCATGATAGATCTGCAAAGGTACCGTACGTATCACTTGGCCATGATAGAGGAGGGTTCGTTTGACGTCGTAAAGATAGTCTGTTGTATTCTGTGCTGCGTGCGTCTCCACCGTGTCAGTCTTGCGACCTCAGCAGCACGGAACAAGATTCTTACAGTAGCAAGTGCGTGGAGAGTCTCCACGCTGGATACACATCGATCAATTTCGCCCAGCCAGCTCATCGCCTCAATCCAATGGAGAATGTGGCGCTTGAGAAATACTTGTGTGACATCACCATCTACGAGGATGGACTTTGCTGAATCAATGTGCGCAACCCAATAACGACATGCATAGGACAAGCATCGTGGAATACGCTCTTCCACATGTGCTTTGGTGATTTCGTGTTTTTGGATCCCTGGTCGTTTCATCTGACATATGTCTCGGCAAAGACCTGTAGAACTGCTCATTAATGCCGGACATCGGTCAGCAAGATCCCGATGAGCTTCGCATTCGTCAATGTAGATTTCATCCTGCAAATTCGTACCTGCTGGACACGGGTCATTCATGCCGCGGCGACTGATCAGGAAATCTCGGAAGGACAGATGTAGGAATCTGATCGGCTTGTCTGGGTCCTTTGGCACTTCCAGAACCGATCGCAAAGATTGCAATATATGCATTTGCTCTCCGAAACCGAGCACTTCCAGCGAATTCCTGGACATAGGTTCCAGCAATACCACGATAGCACCCATGAGAGAGCGAAATTGGCTCAAGATGTGTCCTTGGTCCGAGTGCTTGGTCGATAATTGCTGCAATACGGGCAAATACATCAACTCCATTTGCGAGCTTGTCTTTGACGCCCAATTGTGTAAGAGATGATCCAATCGTATCCGGGGGTTTTCTGGTGATTCCCACACATAGCGAACGATCGTGGCAGCGATAATAAAAAGCGGATTGGCGATTTGTGCCAGCTTCTCGATCGTAGGCAGGTCCGGCCACGGCTTTGTTCCATTGAGGTCGTTCCACTGCTGCTCTGGAGCTCGAGCCCTCCATGCAAATTCGTGCTTCAGGAGGACCCGAATGTCATCTTCGATCTTTCCAACGGTTGCGCTGTGCAGATCAACGTCGTGGAAAAGGTCCGATGACATCCTCGAGAACTGTAGTGTGATTGGTAACTCTGGCCTACTAGTCACGAAGAGACGCAGCCTTGTTTGCTTTTTGAAACGCTCAAACAATTCGAGAATTGTTCTCAGATCATCTTCGTGGCTGCATTCATCCAATGCATCGACGACAATGATAAGCGCATCTGCTCTTGACATCGGCACTTTCGAGTGTGTCAGAGGATCACTGATCAGAGCCTGGAACTGATCTACAAGAGCTCCTGCGCCAACTTGAGGATCATCGCGACATGCTCGTACAATATGCTCGCCGAGCTCAGGAAAGGTCGCAAGCTGTCGTGCGAGCGTCGGGAAGAATCTGGTTGCAAGACTTCGAGAACCTTCGCCTCGTTTGAAGAAGAAGCTGGCTGCGAGTCGCTGTTTGGAATGCAAGGCACGCGCGACTGTCCTCGACACGGTCGACTTGCCACAGCCGGCAGGGCCATTTAACCAGAAGATTGTGCGGCCGGCTTCGTCGTCTGTCCAGCGGTGGATCATATCGAGTATATCAACCCGCGTGTTTGCCAGACACCTCGCTTTCGTCTGCTCCACATGTGAATCAAAGGTCGCGTCGTGAGCAACTTGGAGGCAGTCCAGGGGGCTATTATTGCGACCGACTTCGATCGTGGAGCCGATCTCCTTGATGGAAGCGTGTAAGGGTTGCATGGCTGCCTCAACTGAAAGTATCAGCGAGATACTCGTGCCTGACTAACAGACGTACTCACTTTGGCGCACAAAGCTGTCGGCGACTACCTGCAGTGACGGCGTGTTATCTACATCTTGGTGGTCCAGAATAAGGACCAGCTCCTTCGCATAGGCCGCTGCAGTGGCTGCCGCATAAGGTTGCCAATTGTCATTCTTGTGCGTATCCGCATAATCACAAATACCACGTATGACAATACAAGGAAACGCATTCATCAGCCCTGCAGCTTCCATCTCGAAGCAGAGACAGGGACAGCCCAGAGCTGCAACGACCTGGTCTCTCGTAATCGCATCCCTGATCACGCAGTCGCCCGACGCGATCGTGCCGTAGTGTATCCTTGGTACAACGTTCTTGCGAGTCGATCTCTCTACCTCGTAGGCAGAATCGCACGCAAAACATGAGGACAGTTCATCGTCCTGACCACTCTTCTTAGACTCCGAAGCGGCGTGGAGGTAGTCTGCTTGGAAAAGGCGGTCCCTCACAGTTCCTTGATGAACGAAACCTGCTCCGCCGTCCTCATCTATCTCTTTCATCTCTGGATGACGTACGTACATCTCCTCTAGGATAGGACCAATCTTAGATCGGCGCTTGATGTGGTGCTGTGCACGCAATTTGGTGATCGCATTGAGTAGGGCGTCAGGTGAGCTTCGAAGAGATCCTGTTCGCTCGAAAACGCCATCCGCCTTCACCTTGCCGATATTGTACTGGATAACCCCGGGGCTGGAGCCCGATGGATGGCTGACCACAACGTCACCAAGTCGTATGTCAATGTCTGACTGCCCTTGTGGTACCCCCGCACCAATGCCAACCATGAAGCAGACCTTAAGGTGAGGCAAGGACGATCTCATGGTGAGCGCTGTCGTCGCCGCCGAGACGGTACCATACCGACCACCTACCAAGCAGGCTATAACCACATTGTGACTTCCGATTGACCCCCATGTGTAATAGTTCGAATCGTCGGATCTTTGCTGGAAATCAGTCGGCTTTCTGTGCTCGACATCGAGCATCGCTGTCGCAGCCGCCAGCTCAATGGATAGTGCAGCGATCCAGCCGATCGTATATCGCTGCACACTGATAGACGTTGTCGTACTCGCCATTTGCACTGTCAAGTAGCGTGAGCCTCACCGGAGCCATGAAGAGCAGTGAAGGATGCAAAGTCAAAACCAGAGTCAAGAGCTCGAGGGGCGGCGCCTAGAATGCGTTCAGCTGATGTGCTGGCGTGCATGGACCTGCATGCGAGAGGAGCGAACGATTGATTACCAATAGCTCTGGAATCTACCAGCTATCCGCAAGACGGGAAAGGCAGTGCGGTGGATCCTAGTACATCTTCGCTGTTCTGCCTTGTTTTATGTCCCTTGCTTTATCGCATGATGCACACACGAGAGGATGCCGGAAGTTGGCTACGAAGAATACTCTCTTCATTAAGAATTACACATCGAGTGTCCAAGACGGCTTCTACAGCTCGTCGCTAGAGAATAGAATGGGTTTTGTTATCATCGTATCATACACTTTGTTCATGGTCCCAATGCACCAAGCCTCTCAAGTAAAAAGTGATCACCGTCTCTCCACTTTCCCTGCCTCCCTCACAGCTCTGATGACCGCTTCTGAAGGACCTAGCTCCAGTGGTGTCGTCCTCTGACCGAGCACAGCCATGACTTCCTCCCTTGTGCCGTACAGACCGCTTTCGAGCATGCCGAGAATGCCGGTGAAGGCACGAATGAGGAGCTTATCGCCTTCGAAGACGTAGACGTCCCACAGTCTGCTGAGAGTCTCAAGATCGAGGTGAGCAGAGAAGAGACTCTCAAACATGGGCCGTATCAGCTCCTCGCCTTCAGCCCTGCCAGCACTGGAGGTAGGGCGACCGGATCGACTGGTGGGTCGAGAGCTGACACGCTCAAGGGGCGGCGATAGGATCGTCTCAAGTACAGGCGTAGCAGCGACCGAATCATTCCTCTCGACGGCGAAATCGTCTACCTTCTCCAGCTTCTGCTCTTGCGCAGCCTTGTTGATAATGTGATCATGGAGCTTGGGGAACTTGTACTTCAAAGTGCTCCAAGCAAGGCCGACATACTTGTCGACACCCTGTCGGTCATTGGTCAAGAAGAAGTTGGGAAGCGGGCGATTGAGGATGTTGGCTAGGGCGATGAACGCATCGGATGGTGCCATGTTGAGCAGCAGGAGAGCGGCAGGCCCAGTCATGCTAATCTGGAAGCCAGTGGAGGGTCGGTAAGCAGCGTAGGCCTTGAGGACATCGACAAGTGATGCGTGCATGGGAGTGCTTTCCTTGAAGAGACCAGTCTCTGAGAAGACCTTGGAAGCTTCATTGGAGATCTGCTTGACGACGTCTTCGTTGAGTGAGGAGGACCTCTCGAGGGCCTTCTGATACGAGGTCGACGACAACTGAAGGTTGTTGCCAATTGCTCGTTTCCAGACCTCACCTCTGATCTTAGGGTTGACACCCCTCCACCAGAGTTCACGAGTACGAGGCTCGCGCATGACAAGATCCCAGTTGGGAAGAACGTGGTCCTCCCAGATGCGCTCAACGTTGTCCTTTGTCTGGCGGGTAGACTCGAGCTCTTCCAGCTGCTTTGCTGCACGGCGACGATCAGCGACAGCGGAGTGTGCCATCATGCGCTCCCATTCCTTGAGGTGCTTGCGTTCCTCCTTCTTGTTCTTTGGTGGGAGCCAGGAAGGACGAGTACGGGCGAGAACGGCTTCCTTCTCTTTCGAGATTGGAAGAGGGTCAATCATTACGTTTGATTTCTGGATGGGTGGTAGGGAGAGATTTGAGGAATTCGATTGGCGGCGAGATAAAGCCGAGGTGGGTGGGCTGCCGGATGGAGTGTTTGCCTTGGAGTCGATCGAGACGCGAGAGGCGTGGACCTCAAGCGCCAGTGAAATCTGCTTGGCTTCATTGCTGAGGTCATTCTGCCACGACTTGTGTCGCTCGCGGAGCGAGTAAAGGTCTGTGAGTGGTTCTGATGGGAAGCTGCCAGTAGTCGCACTGCGGGGCAGGCCAAGGTGGGGATTCGGGGATGGCGCAGTGACAGCCGTGTTGGGAGCTGAAGGGTGTTTGTACATTGGTGCTTGTCCATTCGAGGACAGACTCGACTGGGATGACTGCCGCCTTGGGCTTGGGTCGCGGGAAGCCGCACTGAAGGGCTCAAGTGGAGAGATTGGCACGTTCCAGATGACAGCGTCCTCGGGAACCTCCTCGTCCGAATCGTGATATTCGTCTTCCAATTGCTTGACCGTCTTCCTGCCTGGTGCCCATGTCTTCCTCCTGTTCATGCCCTGCTGTGCACTTAAGAAGCTGTTTGCGGTTGAGCCAGGAATTGACGAGTCAGATCGCTGGAGTCCACTGTGCATGAGTCCCTTGGTAGGTGATGGTGACCGAGAGTCTCCAGAGTTGTGTGGTGATCGTGGCCCGTATGTACCTGAAGTATTCCTGAACCCTGGTCGCATCTGGCGGACCGGCATGTTTGTACTACGCTCATCCAATGGTCGTCCTCCAGGACCAGGACGGCTCTGTGCAATATGTACAGTGCGCACATTGTCTACAGTGTGTGCCAACTTCTTTCTTGAGCCCGTCATCGAATGTAGTGGTCGAGTTGGTGGTCTAGATCGAGCATCCTTTGCATGGAGATCGTACGAATCGCGCTTCTCGTCGAGCGAAATGTCCTCAAAGTGTGTGATGATCTCATTGCTGAGTGTTTCTGAAAGAATTGAAGATCTAAAGGATGAAGAGGATTTGCTGGACTTGGACGAAGAAAGGTCCGGGGGTGAATCAGGGACAGCCATGTCGATTGTGTAGTTACGTTGAGATTGAACTGCCATGTTGAAGGAACGGACGCGAGGCAATGGGCCTGCTGGGGAATTTGGAGAGACTGTGCCGTCGCTAGGCTCCGAATCTGAGCAAGTGTCTGGTATAGCCTTGACCGTGGGAGGCTGAAATGAATGTTTGTTGTCGGTGACGGTTGAGCCGGACCCGACGGCGAAATGTTTGCGGCTTGCTAAAGAGCGGACGGGGACATTGTCACCCTCAGGAATAGTGATACAAAAGGAATGTCGGGTTCGTCGACGACGAGGTTGTTTGCGTGAGAAAGCAGCGTCGGGATGGTCAAAGAGAGAGATGTGGACGGGCGCAGGATGGATGGCCAGCCCTGTTCCTGGGTGCTTGCCCATGGCTTGAGGGCGTTGCTAATTTGCTTCCCAAGGCCAGACTTGCAGCCAAACTTTTCCAAGATGAGCCTAAGGGCAGAGTCCGGGGGAGAAAGGGGCCAACGATTGGCCGATACAACGAATGCGGCTGGCGGCAGCTAACTCGATCCGGGAATTACGGCTCTAATCCTCATTGAACCACTCTGAGGTAGATGGCAGCCACGTTCCAGGAACCAACGGGTTGGTGAGGGGTGAGAGCAGTCGTCGATGTCAGACAGTTGAGCTTGTAGCCGTCCACCATCAAACACGCAACGGTGATTGATATGGTGTGGGTGGATGGAGGTGTGAAAAGGGTCCGTGGTCGAAGTGGGACAGTGACTCGGAAGGACCAGGATCTGGTGAAAGAATAGAAGTCGATAAAGGGCTGAGTGTCGTATTAATGAATCGTGGATATTGGCTGCTTGTGGAGTGTGCGCGCAATGTAATTACCGTGCTGACGTGAAGCCGAGGAAGAGGAGGGAGAGCGAGGAAAGACGAAGGGAACTCCAAAGACGATAGCAGGTGGTAGTATAGCTTTGGGGCTCGCGATTGAGGGATTACACCACCAGCCCGGAGATTGAAAAGACTATCGCTCAACCTTGATCGTGCATTTTCATGGATCCGACCGGGAGAAGCAAAATGCTGTCACATCCCGCATGGTTTGTCGGCCTTGGATCAGACGCGGCGTGCTTGATTTTCAAGACAACTGAAGTCATGAAAGACGCCGTACCAATCAGAGTACTCGAGGTATTTTCACACAGATCGGCCCCAGCAAGTGCCTGATCCTCTCCCATTCCTGCCATCGATTCTCCACCGAACAAGCGTGCGGCTCCGGCAGATCAAGAGCATTTCTTTTCTTATCGTCGATTTGGGCATATGCCATGAATTGTGAATGTGTTGGCTTTCACATTTGCACTCTGTCTCGGCGTATCTTTGTGCTACAGTATGAGCACATACGGCCTCCAACCACCCCTCTCGTCCCCTCCTACACTCCCCGCAAGACTCTCAGACAGGAGTGCATCATCCATCGTCAACCCGGGCGGTTAAACCTCTGCTACCCTCCTTTTACCTTTTTGTTCCCGTCTTCCATTTGCGACAAGCGCATTCTTATCCATTCAACCACGACGTGTAGCTTCGTCTGACGTCGCTGAAACACTCCCAATAGTGCTCGATATGCAAGTCTGCCGAAACACGATCGTCAGCGGTGCGTCAAAAGGGGGTCTTTGCGCAGAAATCTCCACCAGTCCACAAAATCTTGTTCCCGCCGTCCAAGAAATGGTGACGGCGGGGCTTGCAGAAGTCTGCAGTGCTAAAGCAAGATTTTGTGCCCATAACCGGGCAGAAATACAGCCACAGGAAAAGTCAAGAAAATAAGCATAAGCGTTGGCTGTCACTCACCTCTGCGTCTCTTGTCGACTGGTTGAACAATGCCAATCTAGATCCCGGCCTTTTACGCGTCGCTTTCTCTTCACGAGTGCGTATGCAAAATCAATGAGATCTTCTACCGTCCCTGCAGCAAAACCGTCAGCATAACGCACCTGCAGCCGCTATCACTGTCTCTACTAACGTATCAACAATTGCGGTCCAGGTTGTCGGCTTGCGTTCATGCTGCCGATATAGTGAACGCATCGCCACCCCATATCCTTGAACGCTTGATACAGATTCTGCTGGACTCGGGTCATATCGTTGAATGAGGTCGACATTAGTACACTCTGCATGTGCAGTTTCGCCGTGCTGCAGGGATTGTGTCAGTAGCCGACTAGCTGCATGAAAGGCTGGAACGTACTCCAATGCTTTGCGGTAGAAGCTTTGTCCTTGTGACTTGCTGTATTCGATTGTCACAGCTGCGCGCATATCTTGTCCCTGCCTTCTTGATGAGTCTGCAGAGATATTCAGGTTGGCTGTGCTAATGGTAAGTCCGCAATATGGAAATTCAGCGATTGCAGGCGTCCTCTTGACTTGCTTCCCATCGATCTTGATATCAAAGTTGACCAGGCTCTTTTCATGCTTGATCGTAACGCCATACTCTTTCATGCCTTCATGCATGACCTTGACAAACCTCTTTGCTAGGTGTTCTTCCGTGGTGACCAGCAGAAAATCGTCAATCAACCGCATCAATAAGCACTCATCGCCTTTTAAAAATCCTAGCTCCTGCTTGTCCATGTCGCCATAGAAGAAGCTGCAGAGCAACGAGCTCACCACACTTCCCTGCGGTATACCCACCTTTTGCCTGTACACGTCCCTGCCAATTCTGACCACATTCTTCTCAACATGCTCCCTCAGCACCTCCAAGACTTTCCAGCTAGTCTCATATGTCTTCACCACCTTGTCAACAAACACTCTACTCTCCCTATCCCCACCCATCTCTGCTATCATCTGACTTAATGTCCCTTCCTCTCCGACCCCCACAGCGTCCGTCTTGAACTTCCACGCTACCCGCCCTTCTACTCCGGTCGCCTTGCTCTTGAGCTCTCTCCCCTCTGCATATCTACCCACGCTATACTCCCTCCTCCCAACCACCTCTCTCAACAACCCCATCAACTTCCTCTGCGGAATACTATCAAAACACCCCTTGACATCCACCTTCACAAACCACAACCTCTCCCCCTCCATCCCCCTCCTCTTCAACCCCTCCTTAAACCCCATCAACCTCGGCCCAACTTCCTCAGCGCTGAATATACTCCCACCCAACCTCCCCCGATCTCTCACCCTCTCACAATTCAGTACCGCAAAAGCGCTCTTCAACCCACTATTTATACTCCTCCCAAGCACCATCCTGCCATCCCGTCCCCTGACCATCGTTCTCCTCCTCAAGTTTATAATAGGCCTCAACCCCGTCTCCTTCGGCAGCAACCTAATCTTTGACTCTCCCAAGCCCTGCCTGCCCTTCAACTTCTTCATCTCCCCCGGCCCAAGCGGAACGAAGAGATCCATCTTCAACTTCTCCAGCGCTGGAGTAGAGAGAGCAAGCCAGACATCATGCCGGAAGAAGAGCAACTCGTTCCGCGAGACGGAAGACTCAGTGATGTAGAAACATGACGAGAGGAGGGGGATGAGGAAGGAGTCGATGACCCAGTAGAGCATCTCTGCTAGGATCTCTTTGCGTTTCTGCGTTTCGGGCAGGGAGAGGCGCTGGGAAGGGCACTGTGAGGGGGGACAGAGCCAGGGAATGGAGCCGAGGCGGAGGGGGGAGAGGAGGAGGTGCAGCGAGAGGGTCTCGTACCGGCGGAGAGAGAGGAAACGGTGGATGAAGAGGAGGATGTGCTGCTTGTTCTGTGGGTGGCCGAAGAAAGAGGTGGGGAGGAGATGGAGGAAAACGGAGCGAATCAAGGCTGAGACTTGGGCGATAGGGGTGGCGAGAGAGAGGATGTTGGCTGAGCTGATGGTGGAGGGAGCGGGGCAGTAGTGGTTGATGAGTTGGGAGTAGGAGCAGGTTTGATGGCGTTTGCGGATTGCTTTGACGAGGTCGAATGGTGCGCCACGTAGACGTTTGGGAATCTTCGTTTCGAAAGACGTGTTGGGATCTCGGGGTCTGCCTCGCTTGGCTATGTCCTTGAACTGTTGCCGCTCGATCTCTGGCTCGCGGATTGTATAATCCAGGAAGGCATGAGCGCTGTCCGCTTTAGTAGTGGTTGACGTGAAGACGTTGTGGAGCCCGAATTGTCGAGGAAACATGTACTGCATGACATGAGCGGTCTCTTGATCGTCTTTTGGATCTCTATATCTGTTCAAGACATGAACAGGCCGTTGACCAAATGTAGCCTTTCCTGACGCATTGAGCACCGCTTTACCGTAAAGTATGCGATGGTGCACAAATCGGATCGCGTTCGGTCTCCTGTCTGCCGATAGATGCTTCTGGACAGCTTTGACAATCGTCGGGTCCATTGGTTTGCTAACTTCGCTCTTTGAGGAAATAGTGAGTTGTGGAAGCTCCGTCAGTGGGTGACCACTGATCTGCACCCAGTTCCTCTCCGACGGCTGCATCGGGTCGAATATTCCGCAGTCGAGAATGAGGGACATCAGGATCTTCTGTGATTTGGCGCCGAGTAGAGCAGGCAGATCAGTCCATGGTTTGGTCTTCAGCTTCTCCACGTAATGGTTGGGACTTTGGCAGACCAGTCCTGGAATCTCAGAAGTTGCACTGAGCTCGAGACCGCCATTACCGGCTGACGCTGACCTGGAGTACCCGTGACACAAGATATGAGGAGGAGCATTAGTCCTGCCGTACTTCTTGAACAACAACCAGATACAGTAATCGACAATCTGCCAGGGACATGAGCGAAGAAACAACAATACTTACGGTGTACTACCTACATTCTCAATCGGTGTCTGTTGCGAAGAAGACGTGGATCCAGAAGTAGACACTGATCTCTTTTGAGAGAAGAGTCTAAGCTCATCGAGCTGCGCACCACACTCATGCCCTGTACTTCGTGTAGTGTCGAAGCTGCCAACTAAAGTACGCTCGAGAAGCCGCGAAAGGGAACTTTCGTTTGCGCTGATGAGATCAACCAGCGCCCTGCCTCTTCTCTTCGACAACTGCGCTGATAGGTACGCTCTCAGACTTTCAACCCTAGGATAATATGATTTGATCACACCTGCGTCAGGTAAATCCGAAGCACCAGCTCGGATTTTATCACCGTCAGCTTTAAGCTTCTTCTTGATCCTCAGGGAGAAATGCTGTGATCGTTTCCGCTTCATTGTCCATGTTCCACAGTGACCGTGGTGAGAAGAATGGATACTGTGGAGGGCCATATCAAAGTACACGACCCGAGTCAGGCTTGCACGCGTGGATCCAAATTCATGATTCGCCCGTTTCTTTTTCCACGCGTTCACAGTCCTCCTTTCTATTGAAATTATCCTTACACTTATTCCACCTTGAAGGCCATAATGCAAGCCAATCAATGAAATAGAGAGATGTAGCTGGGATCACGTACTTTTCTGGCAGCGCTTATGCTAATTTACTTGTCCCAAGTCGATTTGCTTGCTTGTATCGGCTCCCACCGAGCCTCATATGTCTGTCGGTCTGCCAACTTCCACTCGACGGATGCTTCTACTTATGAATATCGCTTAAGTCAACGTTGATCAACCTGTTGCATTTTCAGCGACCAATGCGACGAGCCGTCTGGACTGCTGGAAATGCCATCTCAGCCAAGCGTCCAGCAACTGTGCGATTGCAGACTTAAACAATGTGTTCCTTATGATTTAAAGAAAGCCTAGAAAGTCTTCGAAATGCCATAATGTTTGAAAGGAAGAGAACAATCTTGGACAGAACTTTACTCCTTGGATGATTCACTTGCCTTTCGATCCCGCTCGACGGCTTTGGCTCTAGGTATCACAACACACAGCGCTGTAATGCGTCTCAAGTCGGCTTGTAACTTTTGCAGGTAGTGATCTGATGTTGTCAAGAAAGTCGACCAATGTGTTGACTGATACAGGTCTCGGAAGAAGCGTTGCCTGGCTAGTAGCGAGCCTGGCATTTGTACTCTCTGTCACATCAAAGGTCGTCATTGCGACTTGGGTACCGAAGATGATTCGGACAGTACTCTACAACTATCGACTTGCAGTCCTCTAGGCAGTGAAGCCTCTAATCGGCAGAAACCGCCTGATCGTAACCCCTCGCAACCTGTCAATGTGACACAAGACATCCACCGTCCATCCAGCGGCTTCTTCCCTCCTGGCGACTTTTGTAATGATCTCGTTGATCTATATTTCGACAAAATACACTATAAGCAGCATCTACTATTTCATCAGCCCACATTCATCAAACAGCAACGGTCAGGCGCCGCACCTGACTATCTCGTACGCGGGATGATGGCGCTTGCAGCGCGGTACGCCACACAAATCCAAGGTTTGTGTGAAATGCTAACGATTACTATCAGTTTCTCCGGGCATGCATCGTTCACTTCCATATCGCCGTGCGATCGTGGCCGCCCGCTTCTGCGGAAAGCACTACAATTGTTCTATTCTCGGGAACATATGCTGAATCTTGCCTCACTCCAGGGCACGTTTCTGTTAGGGTTCGCATGTTTTGTAGAAGGGGACTCGATTCAGGAATCCCTCCTGGGCGCGCAAGCCATGCGTATGGTGCAGCTTATGAATCTTGAACACAAGCATAGCACTGATGCAATTGAGGAAGAAGTCTCTATCGCGTGTAAGTGATATAAGCTTCTCATATTTCTTTGCTTACTGTTCAGTACTTTGGCAAGCTTGGATCATGGACATCTGGCATTCTAGTCGTGCTGGATATCCTCGCCAGCTCCATCTGCCACATACTCAGCCAAATGTACTAGAGGAGCTCGCCTTCCGTGCACTAGGAGATCCTGATCAGTCTCAGTCTGGACTGGCGACTCATCGCAATGGTATATGGACGACAATGATGCCCCTACATGAACTCTTCAGTGAAGTTGTACGGTCAAATAGCATGCTCCCTCGATCACAGTTTGACGATCCAGAGTCACTAATAAGAGTCCGACACCTGGATCGGATTTCTCAAAAATGGATTGAAAGCCTACCACACCAGACGCGATATAACCAAGAAAATCTAATGTTCCACAATCAGCGCGAGACAGCAGGACCTTTCATGGTCGTGCATATCATCTATCATCATATCGGACAGCTTCTCTTCTACCAATTCCTAGGAAAGAGCTCAGCTTCGACGCCCATGACCCCTATGGAATGCGAGATGAGCATGTACACGATAAAGTGCAAGGCTCACGCCACGGCGCTGAGCAATCTGATGTGGTCCTGTCATAAAACACCTGGCCTAGACTGTTTGTGGTCACCTAGCAACGGCCATCTTCTTGTCGTCGCATCTTCGATTCTCCTCCATACCCTCCTTCTCGACAACGATGAGCGTGAAATCACCAGCGCTCGATCGCTGCTGGAGCAGAATTTCGCCATGCTCATGGAGATGAAGGATTACTGGCCGAGTATTGCGCGATCACAGGCACGTTTGAAGTCCTTCCACCGTGCCTGCCAGATAAGCCGTGAATTATCGACCGTATTTGACATGGATCAGTGGATGATCAGGTTCTTGCTTCATGACGATCGATCAGTGTCTTCAGAGCGCCATGGAGAGCAGCCGGCAGACTCAACTGGGACAGGGCCAGTATCGCTTAACGGTGACAACATATCGTTGGCGCTCGAAACTCACATTGAAGAAGCATGGCAAGGTTTGACCGCAGGTCATACTGTCAGACCTTAGTAAGACCTACCTGCCATAATCGTGCTGGTCTATCCAATTAGTCCGACGACTTCAGCTGGTCGAAGAATTGGTCCATGGATTTCATAGTTTCCGGCAACAGCTACCTATGCGGGATTGCACAGACGTACGCTACCGACAGGCTGTGCGCAAAAAGCTTGCAATCCCGCCAAACCCGTCAATCCCGCCAAGTCTAAGTTCGCTGATCCTACATCCCACACCGGCCCAAGCCACAACAGAGGCAACTTATGGGGCTAATTCAGACCATACATCGTATGCAAGGAATGTGAGCGTACTGTCTGACATCTGACGATGCCTCAGATTTTGTATGTAGGCACCCCACCGGTATCATTGAAGGTTTGACTTAGTCTCCTTCCTCCAGAGATCGCACCCCGCAACTACCAGAACTCAAAGTATTATAGTCCTTGCATACCTTTGATCGGCCTTTCGCGTCTGTAGCTTGGTCCACTGCAATTTGCAGGCTGCATGATCAAATTATACGGACATCCGGCGGGGCGTGAGCGACGCAGCCATCTTAGAGCAGACTTGAATAGACATATAAGTATAGCCTCCCCCAGCTGTCTTTACCACGTCTCAAAGAGGTACAGTAATAACCATCACACTGGTCGGACGAAAATTGCCGCAACTATGAAGTCTGCAATCTTTTCTCTGGTCGGAGTCTTAACGAGTGTCCTAGCACAAAATGATATCGGCTCTCAAGGATACCTCAATATCTCCACCGGGGCTTTCAACCTTGAGCTGGATATCGCGAACCAAGTATCTACAGGCCTCAATGCCATGCGTGGTAGTAATGCCGGAAATTCGGACTTCAACTTCTTGTTACCGACCCCAGGGAGGACCGCTAACGGTAACTACGTGAGTGCGGACCAGTCAATCATGTATGAAATACTAAACAGGCATGACAGTTCCTAGGAGACATTCAGCTCCGCTTCCGACCCCAAAATTCGGCAGTATGGACAGATGTCTCTTCGCACTACAACAGAAAGCGCCCAGTGATCACTCCAGGCACTGGCCAGCCTGGCCGTGGAGGCGTCTTGACGAGCGCCGACATCACCTCCTCCCTTGGTGACAATCTACCGATCAAGGTCAATCGTACATGGAGTCAAGATCGAGACTCCGTTGTCATGACTTTCAATCTTACCAATGTCGGTCAGTCTGTTCTTCAGATGGGTGGCGTTGGCATGGCTCTGCCATTCGCCAATAATTGGGTTGGCCGTGACCAATACAACACTTGGGAAAGATGTGCGGTCAGCGACCCCGCTCTGTCGCTCGATGCTGGATATGTACTTACGAATCGCCTTACCGGAAGAGCTCCTACACTCATCACAGCCCCTGTCGAGCGAAGTATGTTGCTGTGAACCTCTTCTTGAGCTTCTTGCTGATCTGGAACTCTTCGTAGCCCCACTTGAGCAGTTTCGCTTGAATTACAACGTAGAGAACAACTATCCGGCTGTTTGGCTTGATCGAGTGGTAAGTCGAGTGATTGACCAGATAGAATGTGTCTAACGACATCCAACAGCCCGTCGATTTCCAGTACGAAGGCATCTTCAGCTGGTGGATGGCATCCAAAGGTTTGCAAGAGACTGATCAAGCGACTTCAAAGAGCTTAGGTTTTGATCGCGGCGGCGAAAGCAATGTGCTTACCGACTTCCTTCTTCAACCAGGACAATCACGGATCGTGGGATTGCGCTTTTTCACTTCCACTGGCCCTCGTACCGTCGAGGATCGACTGAGCGCTTTTGATCGACCTACCATTGTTGGTGTACCTGGCTTTACTGTCTCTGCAGACGATGATGTCAAGCTGGTCGTTCGAAGTTCTTCGCCTCCTACAATCACAGATATTTCACCTGCGGGAATTACCTTCAATGCTCGTTCTTCGGTCTCGACCGGCTTGTATTCATTCTCCGGCAAGGTCAACAGTGGGTCTTATGGACAGATCAGGGTGACTCTGCGGTTCGACAATGGTGAAGTCGGAACTGCGCACTATTACGTATTCCAGTCAAGCTCGCAGCAGCTGGACAAACTTGGACAATTCCGTTTTGCCAATCAATTCTACAACAATGCTACCGACTTCTTCAAGCGAGGTCCCGGAATCATCACCTATGACAACAAAGCAAAGCGCCAGGTGCTTGACGATCCTCGTGCATGGGTTGCCGGACTGAGTGACGAAGCTGGTAGTGGTGCATACGTATCGGCCGCTGCCAAACAGCTGCTCCGCCCAAATCGTGACGAGATCTCCAAGCTCGAGCAATTCGCTACCCGAACGTTGTGGGGCAATCTGCAAGTATCGGTCCCGGGCTCGAGTTATGGCGGTGTCAAGAAAAGCTTGTTCTATTATGACCGCAGCCTGGAGGGAAGAGGACTTTATCAAGCTGGGGTAGACCATAGCGACAGCTCACGATCTTGGCCGCAAGCCGAAGCCAACAAACTGTCGAGGTCATACAACTACCCGCACGCCGCAGTCGTATACTGGACCCTCTACCGTCTAGGCCGCAACAACAATGGTCTGACCACCATTCCATGGACATGGTCACTCGATCGAGCATACGACACCATCATCGGCATGCGAGACCACGCCGGTATCGGTGGCCCCGGAGTCGAAGGTTACTCCCAATTCGGCCTCATGGAGGGCGGCTACTTCGAACAAATCCTCCGCGACCTCGAGCGCGAGGGCACCACCAACGCCACGCTCGCCGGCCGAGCCAACACCGTCCGCGACTTTATGCGGCAGCGCGCCGACATCTGGAAATCCGAGACGTACCCCTACGCCTCCGAGTTCCCCTGGGACAACACGGCGCAGGAAGAAGTCTACCTGTGGTCGCGCTACTTCCGCAACGACGCCACCGCCCTCGCCACGATCGAGACGCTCATGGCGGTCATGTCCTCGGTGCCTCACTGGGGCTACAGCGGCGCCGGCCGCGACCTGTGGGATTTCTTGTACTCGGCCAAGAACGGGGCGGGGGCACGCATCGAAAGGGTTCTGCATCATTATAAGGGGGCGCAATCTGCGTTGCCGCTGATTACGCAGTTCTTCGCCTACCCCGCGGACACGAAGATGCTCCGCGCCGCGTATGGCGGCATCGTTGGGCCCTTGACCTCGATTGGCGCAGACGGCTTCGGGAGCACGGGCTTCCATACCAGACCGGATTACCTGGCTTGGGATCCGCTGAGCGGGGACAACGGTGTGAATATAGCCCTGCATGTCCTGAGTACGCATGCGGTGGCTACTAATGACGCGAGTCTGGGGGGATGGGTCGGCTTCGGCGCCAGCGTGACGCAGAGCGGGAGTGTGGTCACTATTGTGCCCAAGGACTCTGGGCGGATGAGGGTGTATATCGCTGACAACGCGCTGCATATGGAGCTTGACGCGGGCAAGTTCAGCAAGGTAACGTATGATACGGCTAGTGGCGCGGTGCGGATCACATTTGATGCGGACGATGGATTTACGCCGAATGCGAGGCTACGGTGGTATACGGCGGCGCAGATGGCGAGGTCGGGGACTTATGTGGTTGATGGGGGGTACAAGGTGGAGAGGGAGTGCGCTGTTGTGCCGCTTAGCAGGGGTGGAACGACGACAGTGGGATTGGGGAGGCAGTGAGGATGTGATTGATCAAAGACTTGTACAGAAGATGGTGACCCCGGTTGAAGGATATCTGATTCCGTATCATATTACGTATAAGAGGCACCATCAATAAAGACCTGGACGCCATGCTAGCAATACGTTGGAAAAAAAGCCGCTCCGCCGAGGGTGTCGTCCTGCAAGGTGAGTATTTACGGCAGTAGACTACATCGCCACCGAGACCATGTCGAAAGCAGAGTACCCACTCGGAACCGACGCCGCAGCTTGTGTCCAGTACATATTCCCGCTCGAGACTTGAATCATAGTCTTGTACGCCGTCCCGGCTTGATTCGTACAGCTCACGATCTGGGTCAACTGATCTATAGCACACTTGGCGTAGTAGGCGGAGTAAGCACCGGATCCAACCAACCATAGTGCTATAGGCGCTGAGCCTAAGGGAGTGTAGATGCTGCCGACCCAGCCGGGATTCATACTGGATTCGAGGAGTCGTTGGGTGCTTGAGTCCACGACGAAGGCATTGGCAGAAGTCTTGAGTGAGACCAGTGGCCCTCTGGCATAGTCGGCGGTGTTCTGTGAGTAGGTAGCTAGAACGATGAATTTGCCGTTAATACTTGTATCTGAGGACGATACTTGGATGGCGAATGGAGTGGACGTAGGGTTGGCGCTTGTTGTCGTGGTCATGGTCGTCGTCGTCGTCGTCGTCGTTGTTGTTGTTGTGGTCGTTGTCATTGTGGTGGTAGTCGTTGTAGTTACATCTGAGGTGGTTGTCGTGGTGGTCACATCAGTAGTGGTCGTAGTAGTAGGTGCGTCTGTCGTTGTCGTGGTAGTAGGGTCCGTTGTCGTTGTTGTAGTCCTCATTGTGGTTGTAGTAGTCGTAGTAGGATCGACTGTCGTTGTAGTTGGGTCCATCGTCATTGTTGTGGTGGTAGGATCAATTGTAGTCGTAGATGTTGTTGTGGGACCGATTGTAGTAGTAGTTAATACAGTCGTAGTGGTAAAAGTCGTCGTCGTCGTAGTAGTCGAAGTTGTTGGTGTAGAGGTCGTACTCGTCGTTGTGGTTAGGGTAGTCGTAGCAGGGGTCGTGGTTGTGGTAGTAAGAACTGTAGTTGTGGTTGTCGGAGCAGTGGTGACTGCAACAATGGTCGTAGTCGTTGTTGTGGACGAGGTTGTTGAAGTTGTGGTCAAAGTGGTTGTACTCGTAGTGGTAGAAGAGGTAGTAGGTCTTGTGGTAGAGGTAGTGGTCGGTGCATTTGAAGTTGGTAAAGTTCGCGATGAAGTTATCGATGTGGCCAATGTTTTGGGACGAGCTTTCCATTGGGTCGAGCCATCAGCCATGGTTACGATTTTGATATTCTGGATACAAGTGCACGCAATATCAGTTCGCGGGGCTGGCAGCCCTGGCACGATCTGCCTGACTCGTGACCTTACGATGATTAGTAGACGTCCTGTCCACTTGCACAGAGCACTTACTGGTCGGGAGTCCAAAAGCTACCGCACAATTGTTTTACGTCGGCAAACTCGTTCTGCACCGCTATCATATCGTCGGTAGAACATTTTGGATCAGTGCTGCCGAGGTATGGACCGGTCCTGGAGAAGGTGCTGGACCGGTCCCCCGATGCCACTATGCACTGGCATGTTGTCTTTACTGCTGAGACCGAAAGGCTCTTGAATGGGGTCCGATAACGACGTCTGTGTAGAAGTCAGTAGCTGTTCGCACCAGCACCTTTTGTGACTGTGTACCTGCTGAGGAAGAAGTTGCAGAAATGCACAGGATGAGCGACTGATTTCCTGACAAGCGCTACATTTGCTTTGGAGCATGTCTGGGCGTATGATGCGTTGATCAGCCAGAGAAGAGCGGCGATGAAAATGATAGGGCGTGCCATGGCTACGTCGCAGAGAGTGTAGATGTTGGTTATCCATCCTATATATATGGTGGTTTCGTGCAGATAATATTCCTTGTCAGAGTCCATACGAAGTGAATCCGTGAGCGAAATTTTAGGCGACCGTTACGACCTGCGTTGCAACGTTGGACGGTCTGTCATTAGACGATATAGGAGAAGTGATAGTACGGTAAGTCTCGCAACGGTCAGGTTGTATGATCCGCGCAATCGAGAATAGAAGCACCTGTACTCGGATGCACACTCATCATGATGTGTTCAGTCGCTGAGACATGAACTCGTCCGTGAAGACCCAGACTTGTTGACAGAAATTCGCAGTGAATCGTCCAGAATTGGCTTGTGGCGAAGATGTATGGGAATCACACATGCTACGGATCCATATTGTGCGCTTGTCGGGAACAGTCCATGGACCTGCTTGTGGAATAAGAGTCTGTGCCGATGGGTTCTGCAGATATCGTTTCAGGGTCGGTGTCGTACAATTGTTTCTTGCGCCCCCTCCTTCCAACGAACTGAGTTGGTTGGACCTGTAGAAGATTCGATTCCAGAGCTGCTGTCCTGCATATTTTGCTGGTGGCGAGGTGGCGACCTGCGATACTTGGCATTGGAGTAACGAAGCCTTCTACGTCAAGGCTTGGGAATTTGGCGTTTTGCACAAGAAACGGTCCCAGTAGGTGTGGTGTCAATTGTGAGAGATTCGAGTCACGTCATGACACGATGTTGATACCGGAAGACGAGCTGTACATATCATTTTTTTTTCACAAGATACTGATGAAAATTGACCTTTGCGACGGGGCAAGGAGGAGACGATCAGGGAAAGTATCCATACCTTACAAGTGATATCCAAACAAACGGAATATCAGCGTGAGTACGTGACCTGGGGCGATCGACATGATGGAAACGTCTGGTGAAAACATTGCAGTATATGGGGAGAGCGAATGAATTGGCAAGTCACAACAGCCGATGTTTTGACAGGAGCGAGTCAAGTTTGGCGGAGTTGGGCCAAACCTACCCTCTTCATTTGCACTCTGCAGTGTCCGCGGAGTGCTTGGTCAGTCACCTTCATCGTTCAACCACGAGCCAATCGTGCCCAGCGTAGACCTTGTGAGTACGTGTGCTGCCGTGTGCACTCGCCTGGATAAACTTCCCGCCACCCGTCACCCGTCAGAGAGATGAACCACGTTTGGCTTTTCATTATTAATCTTAATTTTTGACTATACTGCAAGTATCTTGTTTCTTGACCATACGACAACCATCTCATAGCTCTCAGCCAGACCATGTCAGCGGTTCAAACCCCTCATTCTGATGCTTGTCTTGTTCCCCGCATTCAAGAGAAACCAAACTCCAGTAGGACCATGATCGTCGCGCCGTCCTGACCGACAGCGGTGTCCAAGAAGACATTTGTTCCTCCGCCGGCCTGAAGATGGTACCGAGCATACTGCTTATGCCCAGATCAGGCCAACTATGAGCGATGGATGAGCTGTATGGTCTGACTAAGCACTGCTTTGGTATTTGCTGATCACCTTGTACTATGTCTCGCGATCGACAAGTGGGTATACTGTACGACCTGGAACATGTTCAAACTCCGTCCTCCGTGACTGTACAGCTTGTTCAATCTCCATTTCTTCACACCTTGGTCTGTCTTTTTGTGAAGCCACTTTCGCTATTCAAAGCCATGACTACCACATCAAATATCCAGATGGTGGCATCTGGCCCTGACGATTTTATCCTTGCCGCTAGAAACATCAACCCTGACTCGGCGGAACTGGTATCGAGCCTATTGGCAGAAAATCATCAGACACATGGTCCGCAAAACCCCTTTGACTACGCAGGAACCATAGATTGACAAGCACACAGACATTTACTTCAACGATAAGGGCTTCCATAATCATATCGTCCATCACCTTGTCACACTGCTTGCGCTTGGCGCTTCTCCCAGCGAAATACAAGTCGCATACGACAACAACACTGGCTACCAACGTCGGCCATTTCCCATTCATGATCAAGTGCTCAGTGACGAAGCCAACTTCAGATCATGTCTCGGCAAGCAGGAGCACTACTCCGACCTTCTCGCCTTCTTCCGCCAGAAGCTCGAACAAGACGGCATACCCGCCACACTCCAGCACTATCTCTTCTCTTGTAGCCCTTTGGCAGAAGACATGCTAGCCTGCCTCTTTGCCGGCGTTGTCCATCCACTATTACATCTCGGATTCGCTCTCGAAGTAAATTCGCTGCCCCTAGTAGCAGAAGCATTGGCCGAGACAGCCGTGCATAGCAGCTTCCTCCTCCCCTTCTTCCACGCCACCGAAGAAGCAGCCAAATCCATTCCCCAATCACGACCCCTCCTCTCCCTCATTCACGCCGCACATGACGACCCCACCTTCGTCAAAGCAGCCAGACTATCCTCCTCCCTCAACCTCGTCGACTCTGTCCTCGACTACGCATGGGATCCCACCATCTCTCTCCTCTCCCAGTACCACCTGAACACCACCTCCCCTTCCTCTCCACCGCCCTTCCAATCCCTCCACCAAGCCTACGTCGAACAGCACACAACACTCACTCACCTCGTCATCTCCGCCCAACACTCCTCAGCCACCAAGAGACCAAAGATGGACTTCTTCCTCATCCACCTGATCAACTCGTCCCTCTTCCTGCAGCGCTTCCTCTCCCTCCCCTGGCTCTCGGAAGCAAACAAGCGTCGTTTGCTAGAGTGGCAGGGCCGACATGCTGTCCTGCTGTACATGGGCATGCGCTGCCCTTCTCTTCATCCAGAAGTCATTGCTGCCTATCAGCCTAGGCCTAAACATCGTACATGGGAAGGGATCTTCGATAGTGCGAGGAACTGGGAGGATGATGGGCACTTGAGCAAGGTGATCCGGGCACTGGCATTTGGGGAGGAGTTATGCGGTGAGTATGGAGACGAGGAATGGTGCAAGGTGAAAAGAGAAGGGTGGTTGCATTTCGCTGGGGTAAGTATGGAAAGTGTAGGTGGGGCAGAGGGTGATTGGGTGAGGTTCGCTGGGGACGAGGAAGCGTGGGCCAGGGTGATGAGTGTAGAGGAGTGGGATGCTAAAGGAAGGCAAGTGGGGAGGAAGGCGAATGCTGATGCTGCTGTGGAGAGGATTGAGGGGATGAAGAAGGAGGAGAAGGAGAAGGGGAAGTTGTAGTAGTACAGTGATTGTCAAGACGTAAAGTCGGATCAGGAGTTCTCGGGCTAAAAGTATGGCATGACCACTTTGTCTCTTTCTGTAACACATTCTCAACTTTCAATTCCTCACCACTACTAGTAACAATAACGTACTCCGTCTAACACACCCATAAGACCAAAAGGAGGCTAGGGCTCGGTTGGACCGTCCAGTAAGTACGCATACTCTGTGTGCCGTCTATTCCCTTGCCTTATTTATGGGAATGTGAAGTGGCAAAGTGACGTGTGCGAAACCAGAGGCAAACGCCCACGTGACCCAACCCAGGATGACAAGGTATATATTCTTTCCGCCCTGCCCCTCCACCAGATAAGACCAGCACCAATACAGCGATTCTTCCGAACACAGAAGATATCAAAGTTGAAGTGCTTCTTAGTCTAGTGGTAAGAAGTTGAGCGCCCAAAATCAGGGATCCCAGCGCACCTCCACGAAGCGACGACCTGTTCGATTCGAGCAGGGGTCTTATTTTTTTGCCCTTTGTTCTGTTTTAGGATGTCGCACTTGAGAGCACATGTAAAGGTGGACCGAGTCAAGCGACGTTGGGAGGCAGAAGACGGGAAAGCAGGTGGCGGCTGTCCTATGCAGTGAAAGAAGAGACAGTTTCACATGCCTGGTATGTGCTGCTGATCTTGGTATTGCAATTCCAGACTTCTTTTGGGAAACGGTGTTCCTTGGCCCATCCCATCAGACATCGTCAACAAGTAAGGCTTCTCTGTCAGCACATCCATCTAGCTCGTCGTGACGGTGATACATTCCGGTGGTGAAACTCCTCCCCAGACCTTGCAGTTCGCGTTCCCTGACCGCCTGGCATGTGTATTCAACCCCGGATAGAAGCCGTCAGCGGACACCGACCTGACTCCGTATTTTGACCCTAATTTCCGCACGACGAAGTATCGAGTCGATTTGGTCCATGTTATATCCCGCTCGCCAGAGCAACTTCACCATTTGCTCATCCTGATCCCGGGAAGGTCTGTCGAAAGTCATGGCTCTGTTGATCTCCGCTTGGGCATATCCCTCTTCAAGCAGCTGCCTGCGCATCTTATCATCTGTCTTTTTCTCAGCCTTCACCACTTCTTCACTTCGCGCCAGCATCCGGTCGATCTGCCCGGTGCTGTAACCCGCAATTCTAAGCGTCTCCCGGACTCCCGCCTCTGCGCCCTCCATGCCATCGAGCTTTTGCTGCGTTGGGCGCAAATTGCGATCAAAGTCTCCGTTTCCGTCACCCCTGTTGGCCGATTTCATCTCCCACAAACAGAAGTCGACCTGGTTCATAATACCTGCGATTTCGTACTGGTCATACTGAGCCCTCCCGAGAGTTCTCATCGTCGCGGTTCGAACGTCTATCGCTTGTTCTACGCTTATTCCTGGCCTTGTCTGACGTTTGGCCAAATCAGCCCGGAACTCTGCGTCACTGTATCCCTTCACGGATGTTGCTTTCTGCATGATTTGGCCGATTTCGTCAGGCCTGTAACCTGCATCGTGCAACATCGCCATCGTGGCCTCATAGACTCGGCTGCTTCTCTCTCCCTCGCCACCTGCAGGCGTTTGAAGCCGGAGAACTCCTATCTGGGAGGTCGTCATTACCGGAGACCTTTGCGTGGCCCCGTCCCTCTTTTTGGTTTTTCGCTCTTCTCGTCGATGCATCCGTTCAGTATCCTCCTCGCTGCTGCTTGATAGTGCCATTGGGGAATCATCTCGATGCTTTTTCATCGCATGTTGCCCCCGGCTTCTTCCTCTGTCTCTCTTGTGCTCGGTCCTTTGGCCGGCCAAGTCGTCCCAACTGTTTGCGAATCGCACATGCGTGGTCTTCCATGTCTGCCTATCGCATTGAGGAAGGCCCCAAATGTGGTGTTGGACAAGCAAAGAGCCTTCTGGATCTCGGACGTTTCGTGGCAGTCTGTCGGCGACCTTTCCCGGGTTGTCTCTTTCTTCGGGGACTGGTAATCGTTCCCTGCGATGTGAATTTCGCCGCGAGCTTTGGGCCGTACCATAAAACCCGACAATAGATTTCCTGTCTTCGTCCATCGAGGTATCAAGCACTATTGTCTCCTTTGTTGTAGGAGAAGGCATGGGCTGCACTGAAATGCTGGTGGCGCTCGAGTCTTCGTTGCCATGCGGACGTTCGACCACGGCATGTATAGGCGTGACACGAATACCATCGTCGTCTGCAAATACTGTCTCACTCCGCTCTTGATTTCCTGAATCAGTTGGCTGAGGGCTCGAGATTCGAGGAGCTTCGTTATGCTGGTGACAAGGTGAAGCGTCGCGGAAGATATCGTGTAACTGCTTATCTCTCAATTGTCCTAAATCGCTTTCAGGTCTTTTTGGTATAGCCTGGCCTGGCGAAGTCGTCGCATTTATACTTGAATCACCAGTTTCGACCACTTGTGTACGGGTCGTACCACGAGTCTTGATCTGTCTGAGTGGGGTCCCATATTCCGAAGCTGGAGAAGTAGCCATTTTCGAGTCTGGAGAGGGCTCATCTACCACAGTAGGAGATTGATACTTCGACGCTCCCGCGCCACTCGAGTGACTACTGACAACCTGATATCGTTGATTGCGCGGAACCTCACCGAATTTCCTTGTGCTGCTATTTGGCTGGATAGTGTGAGACGTTTTGCGTAGGCTGTCGCGTGTATGAGAATGTCGATCTGAATACTTCGGAGATGGGAGCGTCCCGTCCCTAGTATAAGACATGCCATGGATCCGTTCCGCGATAACCCTCTCTTCAGTGTCAGCATCGTGTGCCGCTGCGTTCCAATCAGTGTCAGATTCGTTGTCGTCCTGCAGCAGTGGCGTCGACCGATGTATTAGGGTTCGACGTCTCGAAGGCTTCATCATTGGCGCTGAGTCGTGTCTAGTGCGTTGATCGGCCGTTTCTTCCTTCAGTGGAGGCGTTGAATTGAGGATGCTTTTGGCGTACGCCGCAGCTGCTCCAGCGGCATAACCCTGCCATCGCTTGTCCTTCTCACGATCTGCATAATCGCAGACACCTCGAATCACACCAGCTGGTAGTATGTTCATTATTCCAGCGGCCTCCATTTCCAGTCCAATTAGATTGTGCTCGTCCCGTAGCCTGTCGCGCGTCCTAGCACTTTTGACCAGGGAATTACCGGAGCCAATCCTGCCGAACCATACCAGGGAGCGGACGCTTTCAGGTCGTGGCTCTCGCTCGACAATAATCCGTACCGTCTCATTATCCTTTGAGATGGCGGTATGTAGAATGTCGTGCTGTTGTGCAGGGCATGTAAATTTGTCGGAAGGATGTTGACCTTGCAGATGCTCTAGGTATCTTGCACATTCATTGCCGTCCTGAAAGGGGACAGGTGAGGTGAACTCGAGAAATTGAATGGTTGCTCGGATGACACCCTCACTCTCAGCTTGTTTACCAGTCAGAACGGTATTGACGCCCTCATCGCTTGATAGGTACTTCGCGGAGTCGTACTGAACGATACCGCTGCTTCTTTGATCCGGGATAGCAACCAGCACATCTCCGAGCCGGATGTCTCTCTGCTGAGCTGTATCGGCCATGTTCAACTTTGGAATACCAGCTGCGATCCCGACTAACAGCGCAAACCAGATCTTTCGGAACAATCGCTTGACGTCCGATGCGAGTTCAGCCGCACTGCCGACGCCGTACTGATGCCCTTTCGGCCATGTCGCAATCACAACATTATGGCCACAGATCTCGCCCCCAATGAACAGGTGCTTGTCACCACGAGCAAGCGGAAAGCGCCCTTGGTGGCGGACGTCGAGCATGCCGACCGCTGCTTCGGCCTCGATGGGAGAACGGCGATCCACGCGATCGTGTAGTCTTCATAGCGTAGGAGCTGTGCCATACCTGTGAAGTTGCACAATCTCAGACATTCTTTGGATCAGCAAACATGTCGTCAGAAAGAGCGGATGTAATTGCGATCGAGTCGACCAACTACCACGATGAGTGTAGATGGAGGAGGGGAGAGGGTCTGCGATCCCTCCTTTGCCTTCTTCAACGCCATCTGCGGCTGAGCAGGCTGCCAATAGAAATGCATGCCGGCTGCAGCGCCGATACCACTCTGGCCCGAAGTCAGGGCAGAAATATATGCCTAATCTCTGTATTGGGGAAGTACGTCTGATAGAGGTTACAAGGTGGATCACTCAACATGGTCAAATTTGGCTCCGAGCTTAAATTTGATGGCGCGTGCCAACAAGATTTTCGTACCTTCCAGCACACTCGACCACACTAGACGTCCTTAAAATGCTTGAAGTTCTTAATCACGATTATCTCGGTCAGAAGTTCGAGACCGCCCGTATTAAGTCATCAAGTTGGTAGGATCGCATGTCACATTGCTCATCGGTAGGTCCACTTCACTACGAACGTTGAAGCTTTACGTTCACGTCTCTGCACACCAAAAATGAGAATCAAGATCCCGTACCGCTATGCTACATCTCCTCACCAAGAAAAAGAAGCTAGAATACAACACACCAACGCTATGCCCAAAGAATCCCCCCGCTCTCCGCCAAAAACGGTTGTGTATAAGTCCCGGATCATCATTTCATATTGGTCATATGTGCCGTCTGTCCTTGTATATCTCTCTCGGCCGCATGCTTTTATCCTTGCTGGCAACCTTGTCTCTCCTTGCCCAGGAACTGTGCCAATGATCGAAAAGAACGATAAAAACGACAAGTTGGGTATCGATGTGTCCTCCTTTCCCCAATCCTGATATCCGTCCAAAATGCCAAAAGCTGTATCCGAAAGAGAAAGAATGTCCTTCATGTGAACCAGAACATGACTCTCAATGCGAGAGTCTGGTGAACGCCAAGTGGCAGAGTATGCTGGAATCAACGCCAACTACCACAACCCTGCTTCTCCTCCTCCTCCTCCTCCTCCTCCTCCTCCTCCTCCTCCTCCTCCTCCAGTCTCCCCGTCCTTGCCTCTACTCCCTCCTGTTTCCAAAACTGCCACTCCTAGGACTACTAACACCCAACCCCACCTCCCCTCCCCCCGACATGCCCGAAACCTTCCTCGGACTCCCCATCGCACCACCATTAACAAACCCCTTCCCCTTCTCAGCATCAATCAACCCCGCCTTGACCAAGAAATTCCCACTCTGCCTCCTCAACAACCTCCGTCCGAATCCTTCCTTCTCCTCTTTCCCGCTGCCTCCGCTCTTCTGGCTCCCTAGACTGCCCATACTGCCGTTCCTCTCCGCCTGCGTCTCCTTGACTAGACTCCCGCTTCTGTCTGCGCCCAGACTGCGGTTTCCTAAGCTGCCGGTGCGTTCGGCTGAGTGAGCGCTGATTACTGAGCCATTGCGACTCGTCTCGTGCGCGTTCGGGCTGTAGGGGTTGAGATGGCTAGGCGCGTAAGGGTTGGGGGTGTGAGGCGCCATGGTGCCACCGGAACCACTGGACCCAGCGGATTTGGCGGAGTACATGCTCGGACTATACGGGTTCAGACCGCCTACTGGTCCAGAGGTGGAGGTCTGCATGTTCAGCAGCGGGGAGGAGCCGGGTGTGGTCCCAATCTGAGGAGCAGTAAGGGAGGACTCGAGACGGCCGCCGGAAGCGGTGGGGTCGAATGGTTGGTTTGAAGTTGGTGCTGGCATGGATGCGCTGGGCCCGATGGAGTTGTGAGGGGAGAAGCCGGAACGGTTGAATTCTGGAGAGGTGCCCCCCATGAGAGGCGAGGAGGAGATAGAAATGTCGTTGAGGTTGCCAAGGGCGGCCTTGGTGTAAGAGAAGCCGGGGCCGATGCCGGAGGTGGTGCTTGCCGAACGAGAAGCAGTCGATGAGGATGCTATTGACTCGCGATATTGACCATTAGTGAGTGTCGATGTGGAAGACTGCGAATGCTGAGACTTGGGTGACCCAGATGTGTTTTGGGAGCCTGGCGAGTATCGATGCGTCGGCAGTGGGACGGAAGATGAGATTGGAGGATCCGGAAACTTCATCGAATGGAAAGAATGATGAGGTTGGGATGAAGGATGGATATGCGCTAGCCTGATGGGCGAAAGAGGTGGCTCACTAGCCTCGGAGATCTTGCGCGGCAACGAGGACAACTCGTGGTGAGCATTGGCAGCGACGTGAATCGGTGCAGGAGGTGGACCTCGGATGCCGGCAGACTGAGGAGGTGGAGTGTAGCCTGTATCGTACTGCTCCTTGAACATGCGCTGCGCAGTCGAGTAATCCGCCCCGCTGAGCTGAGAGAAGAACGACGCATCTGACGAAGGAGTAGTCTGGCCAGGATATAGGTGCATCTTGCCGGACCTCGCCTCCTCAGTGTTCAGCGTCATCCGACTCGAGTTAGCAGATCCAGGCTGACTCGACAAGAGCTGTGGCAGGCGACTCTCGACACTCGCAATGTCAATCGGCGCACCAAAGATCTTGCCATGATCCGTAACAAAAAGCGAGATCAGAGGCGCAGGAATATTGAGTGTTGGCGAGAAGACAATCCCGACGTTCCGGACATTCATCTTGTTGACGGCCTCATTATCCACAATCTCTCTCAAGAAAGCGGTCAATTTCTCCAACAGCTCGCGATTGGCCGAAGGAAGTCTGTTGACCAAGATATTGAACGCCTCGACCTTTGTCTTACCGTCAAGTTCTAAGCAGGAGACAAAGTCCAGGTGCAGATCCCTCGTAAGGATGGTGCTGGGCAGCTCACGCAGGTACAGCTTGAGCAAGCTCCCCACAGCATGAATGTCGTACATCTGCTCACCAGGGGCAAGAAGTTGGACATCGCCCTCGGTATTGAATCGCTCCTTGAGTCCACGGATGACCAGATTGGAACCAGACATGCGGAAAATGCCTTCCTCGTTGATAGCGTCGTGCGCGCGCAAGTACTCGATGCAGCGGTAGACGACAGCCGGGAGTCGCACAGGTACATCTGTGGGAGGTGCGAACTCGACTGCTTCAGCAAGATGTGCACCAAACACAGCACGAGGAGCTTGCGACTCTCCTTGGTCCTTCTGAGAGATGCTGTCGCGTGGAGTGGATTCTGTTGACGAGCGTCCCTTGAAGGCAAAGATACTACGCTTGCGCTCCTTGTCCTTTTGCTGCTCGCGGGGGTGGTCTTTGTCCTTGTACTCTTTGGTGAGTACATTGGGGCCACGCTTGTTGCCCCATACACCAGCATCTTCAATCTTCATGCCATTCTTTGGTCCAGAAATGACAGGGAGGGGAGTATTGGGTGGCCTATCGTCAACATCCTCCAGTGGTGGGGATGGTGAGTTGGTAGCCGTGATACCGCCCATGACCGGCGCATCTGCAGCCGTGGTATTGTCATAGATAACGGCGCGCAGCTGGCTTTGCATCTCCGGAGAGCTTGCAGCGGTTTGAGGATCTTGCCGCCTGATGTCGTTCATGCTCTTGTGTATCCTCGGACTCTTCGGACTATCCGGCGTGGCCAGTTGCTTAGCAGTCATGGGTCGTCTCGCCTCTTCTGGATTCTCCACGTACTGCATCAAACACTTGACCCAAGCGTCTCGCTCATCGTCGCTCTCAGCACACAACACATGCTTGACGTGATTTTGCTTGTCTCTCTTCTTTGGCTCCAGGATCAAGAAAGCGTGGCGGAATTGGTTCTCCTCGTCAAGCTCTTCCTGCGCACTCTTGGCAGTTTGACGTCCAATCGATGCATACTGCAGCTTGATAGCCCCAAGCTGAGCGCCGCCAGGAGCTTCGAAATATTTGAGCGTCGGTCCATCGCAAACAAAGTACCGAGCGATCCATCCACCGAAATTCTTGCCTTTCTTGGTTAGGTAGCCATCCTTTCGTGGTTTCAGTGTCACCTGCTCGACAGATTCTGTGGAAACAGTTGGGACATGAGACGCCTGGAAGTATTCCTTGACTTCTGCACCAATCGCATCCGAGGAGAAAAAGGCGCAGACCACACTTGCGGATTGCTCATCCATGGCTGTGTCTAGCATGACCTCGAAATACTTGCCAAGAGCTGAACGTCTGGCGTCAATCCTTGCAGGCGCATGACCAGCAAACAAGGCGCGATCAGGCAGCCGCATTCTGAATTTCGAAGTCGACTTCAGCTGTGCGTCGAGCTGAGTCAAAGCTGCTAGTGTCTTCTCGATTCTCCAGAGTTGTGTATTATCGGATCGTGCATAGATCGCCATACTGAAAACGGGATTCTCTTGCGACGTCTTTGGCGCCATGTAGCTGTATCTTGAAGGTCGGAGTCGCGATGAGTCCACCTTGACATAGATGGAAGGTAGAGCATTCGGTGGAAGCAAAAGACCAGGCCATTGCTCGGTCATGAAGCCCTTGTAGATATCGCCAGGAGTGCGAGGACCTGGTCCCGCGGGCGAAAAGACAGTATTGCTCAAAGGTGTTATCTGGTCCTCGTCGAAAGCCTCGGCTGTGCCTGTTTCCAACTCTTCTGGCTTCTGCCCGCCATGATTCGGATACGTCTCGGCTCTTGTGAGATGTGGCGAGTTGTTTGTCAGTGGTGTTTGTGGAGGCATAGGAATTGGCTGCTTGGGTGCTCGCGGCGAGATCACGTTGCTTGGGTTCCTCGGTGACGCAGGTAAAGTATTTGGGAATGTGCTGAATGTTGGGTTTCGAGGCGTAGGTGCTGTGCCTGGCCTCTCCAGTGGTCGTGGGCTGATTGGCAAGCCAGGACTACTGACAGACTGTTGCGCAAGCTGTTGCTTGAGATTGGCAGCAAACTCAATATCCTGAGGCGTCTTGAGTTGGGTGTTGAGTGCATTGAGCGACTGATATGTCTGAACCTGCGCGATATGTGGAGATCCCGGCTCTTCAGGCGAACTGTAGCCCTCACTAGTAATCGACATGTTGCCCATAGAAATATCACGCTCTAGAGCTGGTCGCTGCAGTCTTTCAAGTCTGAGCTTTTCAGCCTCTATTCTAGCCGCCTTGTCCTGTTCTTCACGCTCTTGCATCTCTGCTTCTCTGTCACGTTCGTCATCTGCTCTCGTCTTTCGTCGACCGCGTTCCAGATTCGAAGATCCAGCGCTTGAATCTTCGGCGTAGTCGCTACTCGAGTTGTCAACAATCTGAGACGCTTTCTGCGGTGACAGATCGAGAGGCGCAGGTGGCCCCTTTCGTGCAAGAGATTGTGTCCGCTCCTTTGCTGCCGAGAATCCTTCTTTCGGCTGCATCGTGCTCGCTTTGGGTGTCCAGTTCAGTATCTCCGAATCTTCCCTCATTAACTCTTGTGGTGAGTGTACCCGCTGCATAGGGTCGCTCGTCATGATTGCCTGTGGGGAGCCAGTCGGTACCCTGTGTTCTGGCACTCCCGGCGATTTCAAAGAGCTCATCTCGGGTCCTCTCAGGGGTGATCGCAAGTCGGTGCGATCCGAGAATGGCGCTGCCATTGGTTTGACGTACATTGGGCTGACCAGTGATGATGCTGGTGTTGGCGAACTGAAAGAGCTTGTGGTGTATGATGGCGTATTAAGATTATCCTCTGTTCTCTCGCTTCCGATACTGGGCATCCTACCCAAGCTCATTACATCCTCCGCAGCCTCACTAAGGTTGGGTGACTGACTGTCGTCTCGTTCGTCGGTAATGCTAGACCGGATCGCAGATCCAGGCATGGTCGACACTGATGCTGAAGACATTAGTTGATCTTTGAGCTTTCTCCTATAACGATCTTTGTCCTTCACTGCCTTTTGCAGATCCTTGTTTAGGTTCTCCATCATCCCCTTTTGCTTGTTCATCAGCCGCCAGAGCTGTGCGTTTGTCTTTGCCGCTTCGTGTTTTTCGTGCAAAAGTTTCCTAATGGCTGCCTCGGGCGACCCAGACGCCGCTATTAATGCTGGAATGTCAACAGCTTGTGGATCCTCTATGGGCGCCATTTGTGGCTGAAAAGCCGTCGAAGGACTTTGAGATAGAGACATGGTGGAATCTAGTGATGCGGTCCGTTTGGCATCAACATCCGTCCGCACTTGGATAGGCGCCGAGTTCATTGCAGGCAACCGTGGTGAGGGCTTGCCATCACCGTACGGGAGTTGCGGTCCAGAGGCAGAACCAGCCATGCCTCTTGACTGCATATGCTGTATCCTGTCGCCTCTTGCTCTTGTCTTTGCTTCTTCCCTCGACCTCTCCAGCAGAGCATGTCGTGATGCGGCGGCCTTGACAGAGTCAAAGATCTTGTCGCCCGTGGAGCCCTTTTGGCGGCTGGGCGATGCAGGTGCTCCTGACGAGTTCTGAGAGCCGGAAGAGCCGGCGGTGAGAGGCGCTGGCGAGTATGGACTCCGTGGACTCCGGCCAGCAGATCTCACCTGGTCGTTTTGATGGCGGTCATATGGGATGTGGGTGGTGGCCAAGGGACTGGGAACCCGCTTTAATTGGGCAGAGCGATCTGCTGATATGTAGAAATTATGTCGTTGGACCTGCGAGTCGTCGTCTGGCTTTGCTATTCGCACTGTGACATTACTGCGGGCCCTGGGACGAGAGGGAGAGAGTTGCGACATGGTGTCCGGCGCCTGATCGACGGCTACGACTATGGACGACGAATCCCAGACGAGCCGGGAGACAAGCGCCCTGGCTGCATTGGACGAATGAGGATTGACTCTCTGGCGTGGGCGAGCTTGGTGGTGATCAGCAGACGGCCTGAGTCAAGAAGCGTGTGGGTGCGGCGCCGACTAGCAAAGAGATATCAAGATCTGGGTTTTGATGGATGTTGTTTAGCAGGAGAGCCGTGGTACGACAGTCGAGGTTCGAGAAAAGGATAATCAGTGGTGAAATTGGACATGAGAGCAGACCAGGATTAACGAGTTGAGCGCACGAGCTCGTCTTGTCAACGGTCACTCTCGCGTGGTGAGAAGGGGGGTGGGACTACTGTGACTAGGGACGCGGGCAACAGCTGTGATACTGATGGATTTCTGATCTGAACCTGACCTGACCTAACGGGCAACTGCACGTTAATAGACTGTTGTATCGACTATCCTCCCCGGGTTTTTGTCTCGCGAAGGCTGTCCCTGAAAGTATCGTAGAAGTTTGGCTATATTACCTTGGTGATTGGTCTCTCTAGAGAAGCACTACTATAGCACGACTCTGGACTACCAGGCTTGATCCCGGTCCATGCTTTCTTGCTTTGTTCGTTTCCCTCTTTTCCTCTCTCCGTACTAGACGCAATCGGGCAATTCGACGGCTCGCGTGTGGAAAGCAAGTCCCTTTTCAAGAGTCCGGGTCGATCAAACCGAGCCACGCCTGATGCTTATGCACGTCAATCTACCTTGCCCTTGATGACAGTTAATTTATCGTGCTGTCACGTTGTCGCAACTCGCTCTCCCGTCGGCTGCAACAAGAGATTGCGATATGCATGGGTCGGTGATAACAAAGATCTTGTTCTTTGTTCGCATCAGTCCTGCGATATTTGCCGGCATGGCATGGATTTTAAGTTATCTTTTCTGGTGTCTACTAATCTACTTTACCATGAAGGAGATCTGGTCATGACCTTCCATAGTCACCGCCACTCCCGCGATTCGTCGGCAAATTTCTGGTGTTCACGCGGCGTGATCCTGGTCTGACCTGGCAGGACTTGTCACTCATGGTGATGCTTGCACTGGATCTATAAGTTATTCAGGATTTTTTCTGCTCAGCCGGAAGGATGCGGTTCATGGATGGGCTTGATGGTGGTCAGCCATGCGCGAGAGGGGTCTGTGTGACCATGTTCTGTGCGACATCCCTGTCATGTTGCCCTTGGTTGCACAGCAAATTTGACAGCTGCCTTCAAGTTGTTGTCCCTCGGTACCCATTCAGCTACACCTGCGTCAGGTCTCACTGCAGGTACGCGCGCTGAGAATCCTTGTGCGACGATTGACAACAAAGCAATGTGATCTCGGATGCAGATGCATATGCATAAGCGCGTGCTTTAAAATTTGTTCGTCTAAATTTAATTACTACTGTACAGCGAGGAGAGATGCACCTTCGTAAATTCGTCGTTCCGACTCCGTGCCGCTATGCATTCTTGTATACCATGTCGACCCGGCCGATCTAGCTTTGTACAATCTCCGATCAATTTCTGTATGGCACCTCATGCCATCTCCTTGTTCGTACCCTTTGCCTGTTCTGTGTCCTCAGGCTTGCTCTGGTTCAGGATTCGATAGTCCCAGACAACTACCAGGAATGCAACCAGTGCTGCGATCCCTGCGAGTGGAATGACCAGGGTGTATGCATCCTTGAGTCCGGCCATGTATGCCCTAAGCACACCGGCCAACTGTTCACCTTCGAAATGGCTACGGAGCTCGCTCGCGCCGGTCATGATGACTGCCTCTGGGCTGACACCGGGGATGTTCTCAACGGTGTATGTAATGATGCGGTTGGTGAACAGTGACTGTGCCACTGCGACGAAGATACTGCCAGAGACAGTCTGGAAGAAGAGGATGATGGCTGTAACCGACGAGACGTCCTCTGGGTCGACGATGCTCTGTCCGACGATGACGGGGATCTGGAGAGTAAGACCAACGCCGATTCCTGGCAGAAGCTGGTACCCAATCCACTGCGAGGTCGGCGTGCCAATGTCCCAAGTGTAGAGGAGACCAGCACCAATAGTGGTGAGGATAGCGCCGAGTGCGAGGACTGGTGCGTAGTGTCCGGTGACGGTGATGACAATACCGGAGACGATCGAGAAGAGTGAGACTGCGAGGATGAGAGGCAAGTTGCGGACACCGCTCATGGAAGCCGAGACGCCGTCGATACTCTGGAAGTAGATCGGCAGATAGTACATAAGGGTGAAGAAGCCACCGGCCGTCAAGGTAATGAAGATGCACATCAAGATGATGGTCTTGTTGGCCATGAGCTTGGGTGTGAACAATGCTCGATCGCGGACGAGGTACTCGTTGACGCCAAAGACGACCAGGATGAGGACAAAACCGACAAGAGTGCCAATGACATCTCTGTTGCCCCAGGACTTGGTAGTGCCACCCCACTGGAGAGCCAGGACGAGGCAGACAATAGATGCGGTGAGGAGGAATGTACCAGACAAATCAAGTTGTAACAGCTTCTCTTTCCATGGTGCCTCGATGATCTTAGCACGCTTCGGCGTCTGGAAAAAGAATAGGATGATGGCAGCAGAAACACCACCGATGGGAAGGTTGATGTAACTAGACAAGGTCAGTATATGAATGTTTACAACAGAATTCGGAATGCCTTACAAGCACCATCTCCAGGAGACAGAGTCGCTGAAGACGCCTCCAAGTAGGGGTCCGAGGACAGATGCGACACCGTAAGTGGCTCCGAGAATACCCGTGTATGCTGGCGCTTGCCTGGGTGGGACTGACAAGGCGATGATGGAGTATGCCCCGGATGCGAGACCAGCGGCACCGAGACCGGCGATCGCGCGACCAACGATGAGTGCAACCGAGTTTGGTGCAACTGCGCAGAGAAGAGATCCGACCTCGAAAATGGCGATACTGGTAAGGAAGACGATCTTCAGATTGAAGAACTTGTATGCTTTGCCGAACATGTTTGTGGCACTGGCGACCAACAAGAAGAAGGCACTGCCGTACCAACCAACGTCTTCTAGAGATTGAAACTCGTCTGTGATCTTGGGAATAGCAGTCGCGACGATGGTCATGTCCAGGGCGACCAAGAAGATGGACAAGACCAGGGCAAGGACGATGCCTACCAGACGCGGACCGGTGGCGTAGCCAGAGGTTACGACAGGTTGAAGCTCGCCGCCATCGATGGTCTTCTCCTTGGCGAGTTGATGTTCGTGGCTACTAGGAGCACTAACGCTCGATCTCGAGGAAGTGGGGATATCCTTCTCCTTTGGGGGCATCAAGCTTGGCTCCCGACTGGGAGTGGCGGCTTCCGACATTGCTGAATCTAGCGTATTGGACTGGTGTGAAGGACAAGTATAGTACTGAATGGATCTAAGGTTAGGAGGCTGCTTCTCTGTGATCTGTTCTGTACAATAGATGGTGAGGACTACCAGGAGGAATCGAGGTATATACTTATAGGAGACCACCTGTGGAGATAGGCAATGCAACGGTCGGTGTGAGAGTAGTTTGAACACCGATACCCATTATTCAGCCCACAGACTCACTGTACCACAGAATGATATTCGCATGGAAGGAATACTCTCCGGACATAAGCCGTAGCTAAACGGCAGAATGAGGTTGTAACGTTGGAAGCTGCAATGAGTCAAAAGCCAATCAGCATATTCCTCCGAAGCGACGGGTTGAGACACAACAATTGAGTTGCGTGATAAGCTATTCTGCTGCAGATCAACGGGAAATCTCCCATGTGGCTTGTCGCGAAGAGTATTGGCGTAAGCATGTGGTGTTGAAAGAAGAAACCGGTCTATGTCAGCAAGTAGGCATCAGGCATGAAACCCTCCACGTCGGCCAAAATTACCCCGTTTTCATCCGACTGCCGACTTTTCATTCACTACCTCTCCTCTTCATTTTATGACCTGGATATACCAAAGCAAGGCCCAAAAGTCGCCGAGCATACTGGCGACATATATTGATGATAGATGTTGTACCTTTGCATATATCACCAACGACTTTCTAAGAACAAATGTGTGTTGTCCTGTCCAGCACTTGTTTGCTGGATGGTCGTTGTCCCGTGGCCGGCGGGGCTTTCGTCCGCACCCCTTGCTCGGAGACATTTGCCAGGGTTCGCTGTTAAACCTGGAGAACCGGCGTTAAGAGGATTCAACGGCATATGCCGTTTGCATCTGAATGAAAGGACACATGTCGAGTCATACCATACGAGGACATTACCTGAAAGTGTCTGAAACCTCAGGCAGCAGGTCATTCTGAGCCATATGCGCGCTCCAGGTGCGGTCGCGTTACCAGAAGTCTCGGTGACCACTTTTAGACAGTGGAGTGTCTCAAGAAGGAGGAAGCAGAACTACCACAGGTCAGGGGATGTACTCGTGTTTCGACTTGCCTCGCAGCTTCAGTCACATTGTTGTCACCACTAGCAGCACGACCGGTCTCGCAGAATAGCCCGAGTATGAGCAAAGACAAGTTGATATGCTGCAATTGGAGAGTTCTGAATGACGTGACGTTTCTTGGCGTTGATAATCGCCAGACATTCGCCTTTCTGTGGTATTGTTTTGTTGCTCGATACTCTCATATAATCCTTTTCTTATCTCTATCATGCCTTCAGCGCGGACTCGAATATTTAATGTGTCTTCTGTAGCTATCATAGGAGCGGGACCGTCGGGTATCGCCACAGCTAAGTATCTACTAGCAGAAAATGCATTTCAAAACATAGACATTTTCGAAAAGAGAGCAAAGATAGGCGGTCTTTGGGATTACAAGCCTCAGCACAAGCACATTTCAAAAGATTACGGAATACCACAGACGGATCCTAATCGAGATCCAAATATTGAGGCTGCGTCGGATACTATTCTTTCTCCCGTGTATGATGAGCTCGAAACCAATATTCCACGGGGTCTGATGGGCTTCTCCGATCTCGACTGGCCCAAAGACTCGTCTCTCTTCCCGAGACATGAAATTGTCACATCATATATCGAGCGTTATGCAAAGGAAGTACGCCACTTGATACGATTCGGAGTCAGAGTCGTCGATGCGACGCCGATCTTGGACGAAGACTCGCAAGGATGGCGAGTCACTACTGAAGACGGACATCAACATCGAGAAAACTACCACTACGACGCTATAGTTGTCAGTAATGGACACTTCAACGTTCCTCATATCCCTGCAATAAGAGGGTTACAAGAATGGCGGAAGCAGCATCCAGACACCGTTTCTCATTCCATGTTCTACAAATCTCCTAATGATTATCGTGGAAAGGTATGCTTACCGTCGACTATATGCTTAACATCACTGATGTCCCTTCAGAAAGTCCTCCTGGTAGGCAATGGCGCCTCCGGTGTCGACATCGCTACTCAGGTCATGAAAACCTGCGCTCAACCTCTTCTTCAGTCTACTCGATCAGAGTCTTTCCTCCTTTCAGACTCCGGCAGTGGACGTCTTGATCTACCCGAGATATCATTTCTCGACGCAACAGATCGATCCGCTACCTTCGCCGATGGTCATGTAGAGCGCGACATCGATGCCTTGCTCTTCTGCACAGGCTACTTCTATTCCTTTCCATGGCTCAACGTCGACCCGCCTCTCATCACAGACGGCACTCACGTCGAGAACACATATCAGCACCTGTTCTACCGACCTAACCCCACACTCGCCATGCCAGTACTACAACAGCGCGTCATCCCCTTTCCCATGGCCGAAGTCCAAGCCGCTGTCATTGCCCGCTTATGGTCGAATCGCCTAGCACTTCCGTCAGAAGCAGAGATGAAAGCATGGGAGCAGCGACAACAAGAAGAGACAGGGGGAGGTCGCAACTTCCATCTCCTCAAGTTTCCGAAAGATGCAGAGTACATCAACATGATGCACGACTGGGCCATGAGTGCCGAGGAGCCGGAGAAAGGGAAGCAGCCGCCGCGTTGGGGTGAGGAGGACTTTTGGTTGCGTGAGAGGTTCCCGGCTATCAAGAAGGCCTATCACGATCTGGGTGAAGAGAGATGGAAGGTAAAGAGTATAAAGGAATTGGGATTTGACTTCAAGAGATGGAAGGATGAGAAAGATCGGGAAGAGAAAGGGCTGGTGTAGAATCGCCTACCACCAACTATGCATGTTGGCTCGTATAGATACGGCACACTCTATGCGCCGGGATATGACGATATATCTGAATTTGTACATGTGATCTATTCCAATGTCTGGGTATATTATGCTTGGTTGATATCTACGTCGCTCGCGAGTTTTCTAATTTGGTGATAAGAATGTCCGTTCCACCCAGATCCATGATCTGATCCATGATAGTGGCCATTTTCGATCGCTCGACCATCGCTTGCACAGCGACCCAGTTGGCATCTTCCAGACTCGTGACGGTCGGCGCACGCTTTCCTGGTGTGATCTTGACTGCTTGTGGTAGTACTGATCGCTCAACGTTATATGTGCAGAGGACAAATCGTTGTGCAGCTGCCATCTGTTAGCATGTGCTGCATCCCACGTCAGACTTGTCAACTTACTAATGACGCCCCTGATGCGGCTTGTGATCAGGTCGATCAGCTCGACATTGCTTGGCCGCTTACTCCTGATCAACACCGCTGAGCTCTCAAACACTGTGCTGATCGCCTTGAGTCCCGATGCCCTCATCGTCTCACCAGACTCGACAAGATCCACAATACCGTCCGCCACACCCATGGCACATGCCGCCTCCACACTACCGCCAACATACTCTATCCGCGTCTTCAGCTGCCTCTTGCCATCACCGTTGACACCTTCCTTCCCGTACACCTCCTCCTCCAGACCTTGAAAGTACTCCTCTACCAGATTTGTATAGCTCGTGACCACATCCTTTCCGACCAACTGTTTCGGGTCGTCGATACCGCTAGATTCCGGTACTTGGACCTGCAGCTTACATCTTCCGAATCCAAGATCCATAACCTCTTCCACTCCCTCCTCAACAACCGAGCCATCCATGGTCCGTCTCCTGCCACCAGGCGCATCCCTCGTCCGGTCCCGCTTGTCATAGTGCTCCGCGACCTGATCTCGCCCTGTGATACCCAGATCTACGTTGCCCTTGCCAACAAATGTCGGGATGTCGGCTGCGGGCAAGAAGACTAGAGCAATTGGGAAGTTCTTGACGAGCGCAATGTCGAGGCGATTGTGGCGGTGGAATTGAATGTCAGAGCCGGAGAGTAGTTGGAGCGATTGCTCATTCAGTCGGCCTTTCTTAGGTACAGCGAAGAGGAGGCGGTCGGAAAGGTGGGACGCGACGTCCACGCTTGGGACGGTGTGCATATTGTGGTGGAGAAGAGAATAGAGTGGAATTGACCGTGGGCGAGGTGTGTTGTGAGGGCGCGACAACAGCCAATGCGGAATGCAGCGAGCGCGAAAGTGTTGTGGAAGTGCGATGTATGCAATGACTGTCTTGCTTCTCTCAACCCTCAATCAAACCAGACTCCTCTCAAATTTCTCGACTCACAACACGTGGGGTACCTTTTTTCTGCGGCTACCGTCACAGACGGCGGGGTCCGACGGGAGCCGCTAGTGTGGTTTTGGTGACCGGCAAAACGTCGGATCACAAATCTAGCATTTTCACCGTGGGATCCTCAACTTCACCGCAAACCATCGTAGCGCCAACGAGCATCAACGACCACACACATCTCCGAACGACTCCAAACGATCACAGATTACTCAGAATCAACTCGCGATCAACATGGATTCAGCAAAGGTTCCCGTCAAGCTCGTCAAGGTCACCCGTGTTCTCGGACGCACGGGGTCGCGTGGTATGTCATCCTAGAACTTCAGGACCTTATTCAGACCCGTTTCTAATGCTTCGAAAAGGTGGTGTGACTCAAGTAAGAGTCGAGGTGAGTTATTCTAGCTATTCCAGAGGTTCTGGCGTTGACAGAAACCAGTTTATGGACGACACAACCCGTAGCATCATCCGCAACGTCAAGGGACCTGGTACGAGCATGCACAGCACCTAGGAAGAAGCAGGAGTACTAACAGACACCCTAGTCCGTGAGGATGATATCCTCTGTCTCCTCGAGTCCGAGCGTGAGGCCAGGAGACTGCGATAAGCGATGGAAGGTCAAGGGCGAATGGGAGGCCATGAAGGGTGCTAGGAGAGGCGATGGAGGCGACGACATGGGCCACGACGATGCCGGCGATGAGGAAGCATGGATGAAAGAGCCAGGTGTGGTGAACAAGGACGAAACTTGCAGGTTGGCGCCGGTATGGAACTCCCTTCGGCGCAGACACTCAGTCAGCATGGCTTTACGGAATCAAAATCTGTTTGAACACTACGCGACCATCTTCTGTCTCATCTACGCGCTGTACTATCTATCATCACGCTTACCTGGACTTGTGAACGATGAGTTGTTGTGGCGACCCTGCGGGCAGACAAGAGTAAGGGTCAGCCACGCTGCAAATGAAGCAAACGCGAACAACACTAGGGCGCACCATTCGCGACACGCTGATGGCATGCGCTCCTGCCGCCATTGTGTACTTCATACGTGCATGACAACGCAACAAGAGCAACATTACCACGTCAGACACGTACAAAAGTCTTGACAAGACGCTCCCGCGTCAACGATATCCAATTACGCCCTACCAGCGGGCCATTCTACTAATAACACAGTGTATCTACGCATCCGCCTACCTTCCCAAGGTCGGCAAGAGCAGAAGCAAACCCTCTCCCTCCCCACTCCCTCGTCTCCACCACCTCTCCTTCCCCTTCCTAACCCAGCACTTATCCCTCCCGTGCATCCCATCCATCCCAGCAACACCGTCATCATCCTACGATCGCCTCCCCACATCCCCAAGTGCCTTCACACCCCCTACAAATCCACTATTACTCCACCCCCCCGGCCTCCTCAACCCCGTCGGCGCCTTCTTCTCCTCCTGACCCTCCCCGCGTTCCTTCTCCTTCATCAATCCCCCCATGATCCCATCCCGTCCTAGCCCGGTGACACCCAACCCGCTCACGGCCCTTATACTCCCCATCCCGCCGGACGTGAGCGGTCTCCCTACCTCCCCTCGCTCGTCCTTGGGTGGAGGCGGCGGCACGAGCTCCACCTCCGCCGCGCGCCCAGGAGACGTGCCTACGCTCACGATCTGCCCGGTCCGAGCTTGCCGTTGCGCTGCTCGGTTTTGAAATCGAGGTACTGCCGCGCTGCGGTGCTGAGGGGGAAGGGGGCTGGGGAACTGGGTATATCGGCGCCGTTCTGCAGGAGGAGTTCGGCGACGGGGAAGGGTTTGCGGACGGGGGTTTGCGGGCGGCTTGGGGGGCGGTCGGGTGTTGTCGGGGAGCCGTGGGCGCTGGGTTGAGGGGACAGAGCGGCGGGGAAGGAGGGCTTGTTCGGCGAGGCGGAGGGCATGGTGGACCCGGGGAGAGCCGGATCGGCGGCTGCGAGGGCGAGGTAGACTGCGTGAGTGCCTCGTGATCGGTCCTGGGCGTTGGGACTGGCGCGGAGGGCGAGTGCGTGGAGGACTTTTTGGATTTCGTTGCGCTTGATGCCCGTGAGAAGGATGTCGTCGGCCGTGTGGGAGGCGTCGGGCTCGACGTAGGCGCGGTCGCTGTATTTGGCCGTGATGAAATGGAGGCGTTGCTCTCGTGTACTGTGTGGCGCAGGCTTAAGGAAGCGGTCCAGTCGGGCTTCCCAGATCATGTTGGACACACGATTGCCGATCAGCAGGAGGAGGTCGATGATATCGGGAGTGAAAACAGAGGTGTCAAGGGTAAGAGAGCGGACCTTGGAGATATGTGTGCCGAGAGACCGGTGGATGCCGGAACACTCGATGCAGAGCACGATGCCAAGATTGATGGAGACCCAGTCGACCTTGCTGTCGGATCCACAATCTGCACAGTACTTGTTGCCTTCGTCGGCTTCGCGAATGCGGATGAGAACTTCCGATGTAGCATTGTCCGTCTCGAAGCGCATGAAGCCAGGTTTGTCTCCTGTTGTGGCGTGACGATGTGGTAGCTTCGAAGCATGCATTCCGTGCGCTTTGTGTCCGACCGAAGATGATTTGCCGGTCAAGACAGCAGCGATATCCTTACGTGTTGAACCGCTCGAATTTGTGGACACTGTCGTCGAAGATTGGTTCTTAGCCTCGAAAGCGCTTTGCAAAGCATTGTTGATGGCTGCAATCCAGGTCCGCATATCATCTTCTGATGGTGCCTGATATACGCGGGTGAATTGTGGCGTAATGACTTCAAAGCAGAATCGCCTGTCCGAGTTCCGCGCTTCTCTCACAGATGCCACACGCAGATCGATTGGCTCCATGTGCAAATCAAGCTTGTCTTTCCAGTTGACATACTCGGAAAGCTTGCCTTGATCGAGTACAATCCAGAATCTGGACTGATTAGTATCAACCGTAATGGGTGAAGGGCTTTACTCACTTGTGCCAGCCAGCTGTCTTCAATCCCTTCGGATCGATGTGTGCGCCCGGTCTGCTCAGAGACCACAGGAGTCCTTCCTTTCGAATTTGACCAGGATTGGCGGGCACAGCATCCGCCGCGTTATTGTCCTCGAGATCGCGAATGCCCTTGAACTTGTTGCTGATTTTCCGTGCTGGTAAAGCCGTGATGTCGGGAGGTGTCGCTGACAGAATCGAGCCATTCATGCTTTGGGTTTGTTGCAGAGAGCTTTGCGGTGGGGACGAGCTATACATGTTGATCGCATCGGATCTGCTGCTCGTGCTGGCGGCAAGCGCAGCGCTGACCTGTGCTGCTCCTTCTGGATCAATCACAGATGCTCGTGGGTTCTTCTCAAGTGCTCGCCGCTTCTCTTCCCGCTCTGTCCGCTGCATTTGGAATTCTTTGTCTGCATGGCTGACTTCCATGCAGAGAGCCTCCAGAGTCGGCACCATCTCTTCGACCTTCTTGGCGGTCTTCAAATACCCATGTGCTTGAGCACTGGCGTACCTGGTGAGCTGCGATAAGATCTCTTGGTCTTTGCGTCCACCGTGCAAGTCGTGCATGAAAGAAGAGTAGTCGAACCGCTTGAGCTCAAAGGTCCGCCTCTTCGATTGGTATTTCGAATCGCTCTCTACTCGCTTTCGTTCTTTGAGTGAGTCTGTTCGTTGTCCTAAATACTTCCCGACATAGGCGTAGTAATCTTTGCTCTCCTCCTCAAAATCTCGTCTCTTCGATTCTGCTTGCTTGATGTCGACATTGTAGAGCTTGTTGATCGGCTCGATGATGAGTTTCCGCAAGTCTTGAGCGTTTTGTCTCTCATAAGCCAAGATCTCCTTTGCGATCTTCTCAAAGTAATGCTCTAGAGCAGGTCTGATAGCATTCGCATTCGAGTTCGACGCCTCGCGCAGAGCTTCCATGAATTGATAAATGGCTTCGTTGTACTCCTTTTGAGCACTCTCGGCGGTCTCGGCAGTCCTCAATACTCGCTTCATACGCGATCGTAAAGTGCCAGTCTTAGACTCGAGTGATTTCATCGTTGCGCGGAAAAGAGGTCCGTCTTCAGTATTGCTAAAGTCCTCAGCGGGCCGTCCGACGTTGCCAATGTCAAGCTTCTCATTAGCACCAATTGAACTTGCTTGAGTGGGTATGAGGCCAAGACCGTATTCGGGTATCGGCTCGACAGTGGGCGACTGTGGTGCTCCCACATTTCCAGGCTGTTCTCCATCTGAATCACTGACAGTGCTCATCCTTGACTCTATCGATTGTGCGGACGGTACTCGTAGTCGCGGCGGAGAGATTGTTTCGAGCCGAGGTGAGCGCTGCTGTGGGCTAGATTGTTGTCGCAAGGTATTCTGGACCCAGAACGAGAAGACGGCAAGCGTATTGAGCTTATGTGCTCGTTGATCGTACTCGACGAAGCTGCAGGTCGTCCGCCAACCACCGCCCATGTCTTCACTCGCCTTCGGCGGCTTCCATTTCCAAGAATATGAGAATTGTGTGCTCGGCGAACCTGCAGTTGAATAGTCGCCCACGATTGCAACATTTGGATTCTTATGGATATTCGGGTCGGCATGAAACTCCCTGGTCACGAGCTGATCGATCTCCTTGGAAGTAGAGGCAAACACAAACGTGAGCCCCTGAATATTCGTGTCCGTCGCGGGGCTGGCGGCGCCGGCTCCATGAGGTCCTTCCGGGGATACTACTGTGGTGGATTGTCGTACAGTACAATTGAAGGTGAAGGTAAGCTCTTCATCGTTCGGCAAGCGCAAGAGGAATGCTGGTGGCCCTCCACTAAGGGTCGACTCCGGATCCTACATATATCAGCAAATGGTTCTTGGCTCATCCTGCTGTGCGCACTTGAACGTAGTCAATCGGACTGTCGTCGCCAATGTCTCTTCGGACCGCATATCGGCTGGCGGGATATGCGTTTGGCGACACCCGAAGAAGTGTGCGACCACGGCCATTCGAGATTGTCAGACCGCTTATATGGACTGCGCTTGTCAGAGTATAGTCCGCCCATGCTCTTCTTCAATCTTACAGCGCTGCTGGTCCCTAACTTGGAGGGTTGCGCCCTCATCTTGCCGGCTACTAACATTGCCCATGCCCGGTGGTAGGGCTGGCTTTCGCCAGTAGGCGTCTGTGGATTGGTAATTTGCGCCGTCTTGTCTTTCTTATATCAGATCGGTAGCTAGTGATCCGCTGGGCAGGAGGTGGTGTGTTTTGGCAGGGTCTTGAGGGGTCCAAGTCGGTCCAGGCGCGCCTGTCAATTGCTGAAGATAAGTGTCATATGTCCCGATAAGGCTTAATGTTGTCGTGTCATTCGGAATCGTTAAGATATTCGTGACGAGGCTGTTGGGATTGAGAATATCGCAAATCTGTTGTTCAGCCAGGCGGAGAGTTTGCGCCGTGCCTAACAATGACCATCGCAGGCCAAATTGCTTCCCCACAACTCGCGTCGATTGGCGCTTCCCAAGGTTTGACGCTTGCTCAAATGGATCTAGCGTAGTTCTATGCAAGGGAACTCCCAGCCGAGGTAGTCAATGTTGCGGAGGACCATCACCACCTCCGAGAGTCTCTTTCAATCTCTCTCTTCGCACACTTAGATCTAATAATTATGGTCAGCTTTGCAGATGGCATTGCCATCAAGCAGTCGTCATCGCATACGTATGAAGCGCAGTTTCATGATAATTGGTGTATAGGTTCAGGTCAGTATGCCGAAGCATGTGACAGCGGCGATCCTGATAGAAGTAGTACCTCATGGAGGATATATTACGTCTTGTTTCATGCAGGTAGCAAAGACACACTTCGAAAAGACGCTCGCAAAACAGAATCAACCACATGCAATTACGCTTCATCTGGAATTTGTACGGAGGACACAGATAGGCCCAGCCACTTTCAAGGTCAGGGATGTCAAGCTCGGTAGACTCACCTCGACGGTGCACATCCAGCTCGTCCAAGATGGTCGAGAGGAAGTCATCGGCTACTTTACTCACTCGAATATACCCAAGGAAGAAGGACCAACATTTGAGACGAACTGGCATTTGGATCCGCCGCCTCCGCCAGCGAATCTCTCAGCCATGACATCTGGCAGCGACAGCATCTGGAAGGAGCGGAAATGGATGCCGTTCTCCGAGTTCAGGAAAGCCTCTGCCAATATGAGATTCTTCTTCCCGGCGCAGGGTCAACCGCAGAAAAGCTTTGCTGACCAGTGGATGGCATTCAAGAACGGCGAGAAGTTCACCAATACTAGTCTCGGTATGGTTGCAGACATGTTCCCACAGCTACCCGAAGCATTCCGGTCAGAGACAGATCCCTACTCGGTCGAGGCCGAGGAAAAGGGTATCGACACAGAGGCGCAGGCTCGAGCGAAAGACTCTGCTAAGTTCTGGTACCCGACGCTCCTGCTCAACTTGGACGTGAAGAAGGCTCTACCAGAGGAAGGCGTTGACTTGTTGTTTTTGCGGACTCGAGCAAAGCAGATCAGAAACGGTCGTTACGATTTGGAGGTCATTGTGATGGACGAGACAGGAGATGTGGTTGCTCTGAGCCACCACGTATGCATGATATTACCCGCAGAGAGAAACCTTGCAAAGCGCTCAACAGGACAGGGCCAGAGCAAGCTGTAGAAATTATAGATAGAAGAGTGCAATTCTCCACTAATTGTGATTGAGTCATACATCAGAGTGTTCCGTGCTTGCTTACAGTCTTGGTCTTACACATGCACAAATTATTCATGTTGTTATAGGGAAACCTTTGTATAATACTCTTCCCCTTTTCGCTGCTGATTGTTTGCCCGCGGAAGTTCGACCTCGGTACATGCGCGAACTCTAATCAACCTCAAGCTTCATTGGAAATCAGCCATTGAGTACTTCTCTTGCACCTTGCGAGAACGCGACAAACATGTCGGACTACGTGCGAGAGGCGCCCGAGACGAAGACTGATACGACATTCCAATACCCGTTCGCGTCGTCACCAGATATAATACGCGCGCATCAAAAAGATGCCTACTTTCAAGGAGTTCTACTCGAGCGACTCTCTTCCGTCCTCCGCAACCTCTACGGCGCCCGCTTCGCGCACACGTACGGTTCGGAAGCACGCACCTTTACTGAACTGCTGTACTTGGGTTTGACGACCTTCGTTGGCAATCGCACCCTGGGCGAAGAATACTGCGACATTGTTCAGATCGAGGATGATTCTATGCGACTACCCTCCCTACTCCGGCGCGGCGGATACATCCTTTCTTCCGTGCTTCTCCCATACGGACTGAACAGGATCCTACCAGCCTTTCGCCGTAGTCTGCGTAACAGTCTAGAACAGTCGTTGAGGATGTCCTCGCAAAAGAGCAGGAAAACGGGCCAGAAGCCGAGCTGGCTACGGAAGTTGCAGTCATACATCCTCGCGAACCTTGATACGATCACGTCGCCGTCACCCGTATACGCATTCTCACTCGCCATCTTCTACTTCTCAGGTGCATACTACCATTTGTCCAAGAGGATCTGGGGGCTGCGATATATTTTCACAAGACGACTTGATCCCTCGGAACAGCGGCTAGGGTACGAAGTGCTGGGCGTGCTGCTCACTTTACAGCTGGCGGTCCAAGCATATACACACATTCATACCACATACTCCTCACAGCCTGCAGTGGCAAACGCCGCGTCGGCAGCTGGTGGCAGTGCGGTCATTGACGGTGGAGTAGAGCTGAGCTTGGATCCAAACAGCTACGCAAGCAACAATGCCATCTTATTCGAAGCCGATTCAGGGACAGACAGTAATGCAGTGGAGGCGAGAGTGAGAAAGACGACGCATACACCAAAGCCAACACCAAAGCCACGAGCAAAGGAAGGGGCAGCTACAGACGATGACCGACCTGACGGTGTCGGAGTCTACCTCGGTGATGAAGACGTTATGGGCTGGATCGACGGGCGACAGCAGAGAAAGTGCACGTTGTGTCTCGAACCAATGAAGGACCCATCCGCAACCACATGTGGGCACGTCTTCTGCTGGGGCTGCATACGAGACTGGCTAGGCGAGAGGGCCGAGTGTCCGCTCTGCAGGCAAAGCTGCACGCCCAGCCACGTCCTTCTTCTGCGGAGCTAGAAGCATTCCTGTCTTTCCTTTCAAAGATACCCCATAGCAATTTCAGATGGCAAACCTAGAGCTTCACCAGCAAAACACGCCACGGCCACACTTCATGTGTGCTTCTGATAGGTTCGAAATCGAGAGACAGAGATGATTTGCTTCGCACCTGCTCCTCTACTCCGACCCTACGACACGGTCCCATTGACACTCACACTCAGCGGCAACGGCACAAACGTATTCGCCACACCCCGATCCTCAAACGGCCCCCACATGGTCACATTCAACACGACCATCATACCGTACGTCTTATACTCGCCGCTCGTGTCCGTCGCAGCCGTGAAATCACTCTGAAACACAACCCGCAGCCTCTCGTCCTGACTCGGCTGATCGAAATAATACAAGCCCCTACTAATGGTCGGTATCCCCGTCAACTGATCGCTGGGCTTGTTCGCGGGCCAACGAGCGATGTAGCCACCTTGTCGTCCTGGGCCGGCGACAGTGGCGCTGCAGCCTTCAGTGCAGTTGCAGTACCCGTCGTAGGCAGTGAGGATGGTGTACCATCCGGGTGCTTGGGTGATGTTGATGTTTTGGAAGATGGCGGCGTCGATGCCGTAGGCGCCGGTGGAGGTGCGGTTGGCGATGATGGCGAGGCCGTGGATGGGGGTGGTGCTGTTGGCGGCGGTGTAGTTGACGTGGGATAGGGAGAGGTAGGGGTCCCATGATGGGAGGCTGAGGTCCCCGGTGGAGTAGTACTGGGAGCCGGAGCCGAGGAGGAGGGGGTTGGCGATGAGTTGTGAGGGAGTTGGGGTTGGGGAGGCTGAGGTTGTGCTTGTAGTGGTGGGAAGGGTGGTAGTGGTAGTGGCCGAGAGTGTTGTAGTGGTGGTTGATGTCGTTGTTGGCATTTGAGTCGCTGTGGAGATCGGGCTTGATGAGTCGACGGCGCTGAGGGTCGTCGTTGTTTCATGGCTGGAAGTGGATATTCCTGTGGTGATCGCGGCGGTCTTAATGGTCGAGCGCGAGCTGGTGCGAGATGAGGTTCGACTTGAAGAAGTCTTGGAGCTTGACTTTGGCTTTCCGGGAGTAATCAAGCTTGGTTTCTTGATAATAGCTGTGCACAGACGGTATAATGTACTCGGGCTGAGCTTCGTAAATGGTGTAGCGTCACGGCTCACTCTGCCGGATGCTTAGCAACAGGGAAGGCACCAAATTACACATACTCACTGGCTATTCCAGAACTTGCAAAAAGGCAAAACTTGGACAATTGAATTCTGCAATGTCCCAATGTCCTTGATTTGTGGGTTGGAAGGAACGACATCGGGAAGTGTGTTGTCAAGACCCAAGGATGGCTTAGTCAACAAGCACTTGCAAGCATTGTTGACGTCGGCTGTAGCCAAAGTCGCAAAGGGTGACTTGTTCTTCTTGCTGCAGCGTCATTTAGTTGTGCCTGGTAAGATAAGCATATTACTCACTTCCCACGCCACCACAAGCAGAAGACAACAGGCTCATCGACATTGGCATTGAGTGTCACAATCTGCCTGCTCTTCGCCGTGCAACCATTCGACTGTCTGGCGTCCAATCGAGATGATGCGACTGCGTCGACGACCAGTCCCAGAGTCAAGATATTCAATATTGCCGAACGCATTGTGAGACAAGTGAGGGAGATGAGTGAGGAATGTTCTTGAGTCCTACCTGCCGCGCTCATCAAATACTCACACTCCACGGGGAGGCCGACACGCCAATACCAAAACATGATATATCGAAGGAAATAATGAACGGGAAACTGCCACTTCAGATGAGCGGCGTTGAGATTGAGATAAACGCTGTGAAGCAGCTACCTCAGGGGTGAAGACTCGGGCGATCTCCGCCGCATTGGACAAGATTTCATCACAAGTATTGCTCTGCGGGCGGTCCTCGTCAATCGAACCTGTTCCGAGCGAGATGTTGAGCAGGAACATAGACTTCCATGCAATTGCTGTTGGAGAAGATGCGGAGTGGATTTCTTGCTTTGTTCGGAGAAGTTTCCGGACAAATTGGCACCAACGTCGACGCCATTGCGGCTCAAACGGCGCACATCACACCAGAGAAGCTTGCATGCCTATCGATCACAATTGGCAGCTTTCTCTGTATGGCAACTCATTTCAGCGATCGATCATAGTAGAAGTACAGTCAAATTGGAAAGTGGCAGCGAAGCAATTGACACTATAAGCACCGATCACTGAATGTCCACTTCACTCGGTTCCAGAACCGATCATGTCACCGAAACTTGAGTGACGGAGAGGTGAGAGCCCATGAAAATTCTCCATCTCACTCGCAGTACGTGGTCTACATCACCACTCTCTTTACAACAAGAGTCCTGAGTCAATCACACCGACTCGGTCTGAGGCAGCCTGCTTGCCTGACCATGCCCACCTCAGCTATAGCCTTCGCTTTTTCGTCGGTCTGCTTGACATAGCTACATCTCGAATCGCAGGACACGATATTATCGGCGCCTTGCCTAGCACATGTACTGACAATTATCCCGCCATGGACATCGTAGCCGGTATGGTTGAGTCCACCTAGCGTATACTGAATCCGTGACATGAAGATTTGGCCGCCTGATATGCATTCCGACAGGCACATCGAAGCCAATCTCGGGTCGAATACTGTTTCTTGAAAAGCCAGGTCAACTCTGGTCAAGCAATCTGGTCCATCGCCCCGGGGGCCCTGCTCGTGACTGTGCCACTGGCATGAGTGCCGTCTGGGATAATGTCGAGGTGCCCATCGCCGTAGGGCCGGGTCATGGTGGTTGAGAAGATGTAGCCTGCTCTATCTGAGGCCATGGCGAGGAGTTCCACGTCAATGGATCCACACTTTTTCGGGAACTGCGTCTTGTACGGACTGACAGCAGGTGCGGTGAGAGCCATAAATAGAACGACCTGCGAGATCCTGATGGGTGTCATCCCTGAAGCAGAGTATAGTGCCTCCTGTTCGAATGGATCCTGGCAGTGGAGGTAAGTGTATCCAGACTTCTTATCGAATTCGAGGATCCAGTACTATCTTATGCTACTACCTTGCGGAAGACCTTGGGTCGCCGTCAGTCCTTACAGCATGCCGGATTACACGTCAAAGTTGGGACGATCATATTGATATCGCACTGTATCTTGCTCTACAAAACTCGCACACATCTTATATCCGAACCACATCGAGATGAGGCAGTATAGTGACGTCGGTTACAGCTGAGTATGCCCTTGCTTGACCCTCACATCCAAGTCATCGTGAGAAGACTAAGTTGTCCCGCCCTAAGATTCAAAATTCCAATGCTGGGCCTTGACGATGCCTGTCAAGGCTGGGAGCGCTATCACGAGCACAACCGCTCTGCGCTCTCAAGGAAGCGACCGCTCTACGCTAGCACGAATGTCTCCGCTCTGTGCGTAGGCATGTCTGTGATTGTTGACAGGTCTTGGGCACGCCACAATCTCTGACAATGAAGCTGAGGATACCTCTCCCTTCTCCAAAGTCCGATCCGCTCAGCTCGAAAAGCAACGAGCTGCGCTGCTTGCGGACGATAAGGATGAGGGGAAAGAGTAATCGGCTTTGTCTGACTGTAGATTCTTGTCCAGCAAAGGGTGATGTAGACGATACGTTGTAGGGGCTTTCACAAAGGCCGCAAGTTTTCCGTACTCGATGATTTTGATAGGGGGTTTGAATTGCTTGTACAATAAAAGTGAAAAGTCAGACTGACTGTAAACTTCCCGACCCCCTTGAGATGACTTCCTCTTCGCTCCTTTGAATATCATGTAACACTTTATGTCATTTTCGCATAGCAGACTCTTTTTCTCGGGCGAAGGTCGTACCTCTCGTGCTTTACAACCGCGTTTGGATCATCGTGGAATGGTCGAACGGAGTGACTACGTGGGACTCGATCTCGCGTGTGCTTTGTATTTCGTCTCTTGCTGATGGTCTTCATGACAACTTCATCAAGAAAGGTAGTATGTAACCAAGGTCTTGACCGGGATGTCCGTGTTGACTTGTGTGCTCCAGCATCGGTCCTCGGCTTCTTCTTCTTCGATTGAGTCTGCAACGATAGGTAGAATGTTGGCGATGTCAGTGTCGTTCTGCGACTACTACCATGTAACTCTTCGAGCGGATGCGGACTCTGCGTAAGCGTCTGAGCCGCAGGTGTCTCTTTGATCTCGGCTGATTTGGTCCACGCCTTGGATGTTGTCAATTTCATGGCTGTCTTCTGGTAGTCTTGAATGAACGATTTCATCATTGTCATCCAGCAGCAGTTTTGAATCGATCTGCTGGCATGTCCATCTCCGATGTCTGTGCAACCGTCTAAGCGCTTTCAACAAACGTTCAGTATCGCTCGAGTAGCTGAGCCAGATGGGCCTATCATCATCGAGACTACACTTGTGTGACTGCAATCTCTCAGCCATGGCTGCTGATCGTGGATTGGTTGATACTATTCGAGGTCATGGTGATATCACATGTTTCCTAAAAGTAGACATGTATGTGGTTGTCGTTACCAACACGGTTTTCCATGCTTGTGAAGAGCATGCATGACCTCAACGCGTTTTCAACCCCTGGAATCGCCGCCAGATCACATCTGCCTCCACAATCTGATCACTGTGACGCTCCACCAGCCATCTCCCCTCTGCTAGGCTTGCCTCTGCCACTCTCATCGTGGTACCTGAGTGCACACTCTTGCGTATAGTCTTGGCGATACCAGCACTGGTATACGCAGCCAAGCCAAACATACCCGCTCCAGTCTTGGTCGTTAAGCTCGTCAGACCTTTCCCTATTCCCTTGATCGCCCCTTTTACTCCTTCCTCGCGAGCTCCCTGATAAGGCTTGACCACCACATCACTCAGACCATCTGCGAAACCCCAGGCAAATGTCTTTCCTGCTACTGCTGCTCCACTCTTGATGCCAGTCACGGGCCCGTGATCCCGTACCTTGTCTCCGTAATGTGATGGGATGTTGCGCAACCCTTCGGTCATTGCTAGTGGGATGTCGACCATCATTCCTTTCAAAGCAGTCGGCACAAAGCTTGCAATGCTCATTGCTGACGATCTTGTGAGCCTACTTGTCGACAGTGATTTCTTTTTGATGGAATTGGACGTAGATATTGCCGTTGACGCATCGTCTGCTTTTGACCCATCGGCGCTGGTTTGGGTGGTTCCTAGGGCATTCTCTCTATAGACCTGACGAGTACGCTCATGTCGATACTCCGTGATGGGCTTGGTAAAAAGCCCAGTGACAGAGGTCGCAAGGTCTGTTGCAGTACACATGACAGCCGATGCACCCCCTGATATAGGATCCGATCTGCGTGGTTCGATGACAATGCGCTTTGGCTCATAACTGTGCAATGAGGTCAGACAGCATTGAAGCCAGAAGGCTGAGAGTATGAAAACTCACATTTTAATGCATTTCCGTGCGGATGGATCTTTTGCCAAGATGACTTCTACGGCCAATTTCGATAATCGTGTCTCTTTCTGGCCATTCTTGAAACGCCATCGCGCTGGTATGTCTGGTAGTATCTGGCAGCGAGCGTTCTCGAGCGGCAGATTGCGATGAAAAGACTGTACTGCTGCTTCAACTCCAGCTTCCGAGGCCATACGTAGCGCAATCTCCCTAGCAGAACTAATCGCATCAGGAGTTAGGCAGTATTCGATCGCCTTGGCCAAGCGCTCTGCTGTCAGGTCCTTCTGCGGAATGGGTTGTGGGCCTGCACCGGCTGTGGCGATCATATTAGCCCAGAAAGGCTGGCTGGAAGGGGTGAGCACTTAAAGATACTGGTTTGGATGGTCGACCTACTCTCCAAAAAATGGGACGACCGCCGTTGGCCTCGCAAGTCTAAGTCCACAGGCGGTAGTGCCTGCGCCTCCATGGTGTATCACCGCCGCTACGTGCTGGAACAACCACTCGTGAGAGCAGTCCCCGACAAATAAGATATCGTCATGTCGATCACTCTTTCCACCGAGTTTAGACCAGCCCCTCGAGACGATCGCTCTGATTCCCAGAACGGTGACTGCCTCGATAATGGCAGATGTGATTCTGTCGGGGTCGTCCAGGACAATGCTACCAAAACCAATATAGATAGGCTTTGAACCCACTTCAAGGAAAGCGACGATATCTTGTGGCGGATCAATTCTCGGTGGGTCGCGGAAAAAGAATCCGCATACGTCTGTCAGTCGTGGTTAGTAATGAGCCATCGGGAGCCGTAGGAGTACTCGCCTATATTTTCAGGCCAGTCTATCGGCTTCGGCACGAGAGCAGGCGACCAGCAGTACGTGTGCGGTATGTTCAGCGATGGGATCAAGCTTGGACCATCGAACATGTTGATCTCCTTCAAATCAATGGTCGCACGCCACTCATTGATGACGTCTCCGAGGCTATCAAGCGGCTGTTAAATCAAGACTCCAGAGAGTAATTTCAGTCTCCGGAGAAGACTCACCCTTGCCAAGTCATGTAATCGACGATAGCGTAAGAAGCAAAATTAACATACCCTTTCTCAGCCCCGGCGCTGATCAGGTTCGCCAATGGGTGGGGAAACGCTTTGGTCTTTGACCAAGGCATCGTGAACATAAGATGAACAGGTACGCCAAGTGCTTGCGCGCAGTGAACATGTGCAAAGCTTGGTGGATTGGCGATGATGGCGTCCGCCACAAAAGGTGCTTCAGTAAGCGGATCCGCTTCGATGCATGACCTCCAGCAACCGTCTAGCATATCTTCGACCATCAGACGTTTTTGGGTGATCTCTCCTGCTTGTAAGCTTTTCATACTTGGAATCAGTCCAGGATTCTTGACCATATATGCCATGAGCTGCGAAGGATCGCCGCCGATCGGGAAGAATTCGAGACCGGAATCGAGGACGAAACGTTCGAAGACATTATGGGTAGCAAGTCTCACGCGATGGCCATACTTCCTTAATTCCGCGCCAAGGGCGATGAATGGTTGGACATCTCCGCGACTACCGACTACCTGAATCACGATATTCAGTTTCAACGCCCATGTTTTCTCCAAACCGCCAGTAGCATCTGTGTAAGCCGGTGAAGGACCGTTGGGCGTATCTTCGGCAGGGGAAGGGCTGCCGTAGAGTACCGAAAGTATTCTCGCCCATCTGGATTCAAAATTGATATCGACTCGTCCATCGGCTGCCATCATCAGTTCTTGGAAGAAGCCTTGGTCTGTCGGAAATATCGACACTTACGTGTTAACGTCGGATATGTTTCGACTGCCTGATAAGGTGGTAGTACTGATGGCGGTCGCCCTAGATTATTTGTAGATTGACACGAGCTGCATGATGCTCCATCACGGCTCTCTGGCCCTGCTCGGTTGTCCATGATTGCGATGATAGGCCTGAGGATGTCCGTAGTGCAGAGGGCCGCTCCTGAGACGGACGCTGAAGAGGTATGCGACTCACTGTACGTTCCGCTCACAATGAACAAAATAGTGATCGTAGAGAAGAATCCGTACAGCGCAGTCTGCGTTCACGAGGAATTCTTCTACACAATGTGGCCGGCTGTGTCAAGCACTGCCTGTTAAAACGCTCTAGTACCGATGATAAGAGACAAAGCACGCACCCACTGGCAGCGTCCCGCGCGTCTTGACGCATGGCCCGAGGAGTTTATCAACTACATGAAAGCTTTTGTAGCGTTAGCGCAGGATGCAGAAATGAAGAGTTGTTGTGGCAGATCGAGCGGGTTCCGCCGGGTCTGATTAGCGCACTTTTATGCCACCGCCTTCCAGGCATCAACGTACTACGTATCTCGTTCTTCGTATAACCCAGTGTGCTGGACCCTGTAATCCCATTTTAATTCAAGCACCCCGAGTGAGCAAATGCCGTCGTCAGCGACCAGGAAGCCACACCGCAAATCTCGAGGTGGTTGTATTGAATGCAAAAGACGACGGATCAAGGTAAGGCTGACGTTGATCAATGTTCGAGGGCGATGCCTAATAGACCACAAAATTAGTGCGACGAAGGCAAACCGTCGTGCGAAAAATGCAAAAGACATGGTATCGCATGTATCTATACCACAGCAGCATCGAGTACGCTTGACCGTATGCCGGCTGATATCGCAACACAGCCACAAGAGGTGGCATCACACATCGAGTCAGGTCAGACACCATGGACGGACATGTCCGACTCTGTGAGCTATTCCACCAGTGTGGCTCCCGCCAAGTTTACCCTGCAGGACATGGCACTACTGCATCACTGGACAGTTTCTACTGGAGCCACTATTGTCAATGATGCTCAAGCCAGTTACATCTGGCAAGCCACATTTCCTCGGATTGGATTTCAGCACGGCTACGTCATGCATGGACTGTTGGGTCTTGCTGGTCTGCATGCCGCCCACGGGGATACCAGAAATCGACTCTCATTTCTTCGAGATGCTGCCTACCACCATACTGAGGCTATGACTGGACTACGGGAAGACATGAGCTCCGTAGGCCCACACAATGGGGATGCCCTGTTCACTGGTGCCATCATATCCTTCTTCCACGCCTTCGCCTCTTTCAGCGACCTATATGATGACCAGAGTGAGGACATCGACGACGCCACTCGTACTTCTAAAATTCTCGGATCTGAATGGATGCCTCTCGTTCGCGGCACTCAAGTCGTGCTGAATGCAACTTTCGAGTATGTGAAAGCAGGTCCCCTGAGTGACCTCTTGAACATTGGTGATTGGGATGAAATCGATCTCGGATTGCAGTCCGCACCAGACGACGAAGAGTTCCTACGCCTATCAGCGATATGGAGTGGCCAATCCAATGCTCAGGTATACAATGAGACACTCACTCTCCTGAGGCGGACCGTGACTTGGATGACAAAACTCGAGAACCATGCAAGGGACGAGGCTGACCAGCCTGTGTACAATCGCGAATGGTCAGCCCCATTCATGTGGCTCTTGTCCGTTCCTTCGAGCTATGTAGCGCTACAAGTGCAACGCCAACCAGCCGCCCTGATTCTCTTTGCATATTTTGGAGCATTACTCGAACGACTTGATAGGTATTGGTGGATGGAAGGTTGCGGAAAAAGCATTGTCATTGCGGTGGATAAGTGCCTGGGTTCGTATTGGAGTAAATGGTTGGAGATACCGAAGAAGCGGGTTGGCATGCTGTGATTCCACTGAAGCCCTTTGAGGAGACCTCCATATGAAGGTTGCATGCTGCGCTACTTGTAGACAGTATCCGATATACGCTACTGCCAGACCCTTTGCAAAATCTCTCGAGGAGCAGAGATCCACGCGGCCATGGTGGAGTCTTCGCTATGCAAACGCAGCACGAAATTGATCAGATGCCATGTGCGCCAACAATCATCCGATTATTGATCTGGTCACGGCTGCGTGGCTCAACTTGCGGAAGCCGGGAGTGAAGATTGGCTCATTCCGGCTTCAGAGCGTATCTCGTACCTCGTATCTCGTATCTCGTACCTCGTATCTGCGTATATCGCACAACGCAGTCGCGGTCGCCATCGCTGTAGCCGTTGCCGCAACCTCAGAACAGTCGTATTACACCGTGGTAAACATAATCGAATTAGCTTCAATCATGGGAATTTCAGGCTCCAGAATTGAGCACTGGACTGTATATCATTGGACTGACGATCACGAAGAATCGTCCTCGCTTGCCTCACTCCCACATCTACCCCGAATCAGCATCTCAATCGGCAGCCAACAATTCTATAGCGCGAAATGGCTGAACAATACCGTCCTTCGCTGGACGATCCAAATGCGTGGGTACCATATAGGTATCATCCCTCCAAAGTGGCGGCAATCATCTTCGTCATCGCATTCGGCGTCACAACAATCCTCCACTCCGTGCAAGTGATCAGACGGAGAACATGGTACTTCATACCTCTGGTCATTGGCGGTATCTGTACGTTACCTCTGATAGTCTGACAACTTCTACGCTGACCCAAATAGTCGAGGTCCTCGGCTTCATTGGTCGCGTCTTATCCACGAATGACCTCTGGGCTCTGGGACCATACATCATGCAATCTATCCTGCTCCTCGTGGCGCCGGCTCTTTTCGCAGCGTCAATATACATCATTCTCGGACGCATCATCCTCTTGACCGACGGCGAACAGTACTCCCTCATCCACCAGAAATGGCTCACCAAAGTCTTCGTCACAGGAGACGTGATCAGCTTCCTCACCCAAATGGGCGGCGGCGGCATCCAAGCAGCCGGTACCCTCAACCTCCTCCACACAGGCGAGAAGATCATCATCGTCGGACTCTTCCTGCAACTCGCCTTCTTCGGCTTCTTCATCGTAATAGCCAGCCTCTTTCACATCCGTCTCAACAAGGCCTACCCACCGCTCCCATACAAGATCGAATCTTCCTCGTCCCATCGTCTTCTCACTCTTGGACATCGACGCCTCAATACCGGGTCTGGCACATACCTGACACCCTCTGGTGCACTAGACATCCATAATCTCCCGTGGCAACGCCACATGTACGTCCTCTACCTCACTTCGGCCCTTATCATGTTGAGGAGCGTATTTCGCGTCATCGAGTACCTGCAAGGCAACAAAGGGTACCTACTCCGCCACGAGATGTTCTTGTACATATTAGACGCGCTGCTGATGTTCTTCGTCATGGTGGTGTTCAATTGGATTCATCCCTCTGAGATTACGGATCTGTATCAGGAGAGACGACAAGCGCAATCAGCGGCGTGAGAGTTCTGACGCCCTCTCCTAAGGCCGAACGTTTCGTTCAAATCAGGAGTCACCTTTTCTTTCGAGGGTCACGAAATAGAACAGAATCGGTGTCGACACATTGCTAGTGTGAATTTAATCGCCTCGTGTTCGAGGTTTCTCTTCAGTCCGGAGTCAGTGAGATTTTGCATTGCGTAATGCATTTTGTCCTCGTCCCATGCACTATCTTCATAAATTATGCTCTCCAATCTGAGTACCCTAAGACATGCATGATATTTCTCTTAAAGGGAAGAATATCTGCGCTCCCTATAAGCTTATTATCCGTCAAAGGCAATTCACTCCCGAACAGCCTACTCCGAAACGACAAAGTGTCATAAGCATTCTTTATGCGAGGCAGGACAGTCTGTAGCAACTTGACGCCATCGTCCCAAGAGAAGTCGATATTTGGTTCGAGGTCATCCTGGCTTGAAGCAAGTTCTCAGCGGAGTAACATTGGTTTGCCGCAAACGCTGATAAGACGATATATCTCATTAGAGCAGGATAGCCAGACTGCCGATAATTACTGCGACTAAGGCGAGCATGACCGGTAACGATCGCTCAAACGCACCACTTGTTGGCTGAGGCTGTGCATTGGCAATCGAAGTTAGGTCGACCCTAAGTGTTGTGTTCGATGTCCGTAGTGTACCTTTGTTACTGGTTCCATTTGGGGCAGTACCGCTCTTGGAAGGGCGTAAAGCACCCTGCTTTGTAAGAGAGCCAGTCAGCGACTGTGTAGCGGTGGCTGCTGTCACCACGTCAGCGTTGCCGACCTGGAGTACTTCCCCGTTCGCTAAGGTTGCTGTGACTGCACCAGCCGAGAGGGAGATCGTCTGGCCATCGATGATCAGACCAGCGGATCCATAGCTAATCTCCTTGCCTAGCACGGTGACCACTTCGCCATCGAGCGTGATCATCCCGCCAGTCGCTGCGAGTATGCCGTGTGTCATCCGTCGCGAACCTCCAGCTGAGAATCGTGCTGTCGTGATCCCCGAGGAGCCACTAACAATGACGCCGTCGGTTGCAAGAATTAGCTGCTTGTCTCCCAACGTCACAACGTCTCCTATGTAATAGAAAGAGCCAGCCACGGAGACCATACCGTCTGTATATCTCTGTATTATCATGTCTGAGCCAGCCATGGTCATCGAGATAGTATCAACGAGGTATTCTCCGGCAGGCCTAGAAAAATGAATCACCGGAGTCGTTACTTGATCCACGGAGATATCTGAAATTGCAGCATCCAGGACAGCAATACCGTTGGTCTGGAAGCTGACTGTCTGCGATCCGATGACTACAATATCGCCGGCCCAATGTGTGGTTCCGTCAAGGACATTGGCATTGTCGCTTCCACGTAGAATGGTCCGTCGCCGATCACCGATAGAGACCACCACTTCTAAGATCTCAGTTGTTGCATATGAAACCCGATATCGGCCAGCCGAATCATTGTTTGTACCATCGCTGGTTTTTGAGAGTCGTGTCGTGGATTGTCTGGCAGGGGGTTGATCAAACATAGAAGCTATCAAGCCACCGATCCCCGGTGCAGACGACTGGTCATCAGCAGCCTCCCTCGTTGCTGCTGTGAATGGTGGCACAATTTTCTCTTCTGCTGGTGGTCGCGTGGGCATGTCGCTTGCAGAGGCTTCTGGTTGTGTGGACAACGCAGAATTGGGAATGTCAATTGGACTTATGCATACCGCAAGAGACCGTGCCAAAGAACTTTCAGAACTTGAGAGATGCACGTCAGCCGGTTTCCAGCCTATCATGCTGGCGATCAAGCCGCCAATACCAAGATTGTTGTTGGCTGGAGCTGAAGGGAAACTTGTCGATGTCGAAGTCGGGGGACGAGAATTAGGAGATGCGAGGGAGATGGTTGGTCGAACACGTTGTGTAGCGTCAGTCTCGTCGTAAGTAGTGAGTGTTGGTGACACAACAGCTGTCTCACGCGGTTGAGATGGAATGCCTTGAGATGGCGAGGGCGGCTCTAAAGTCGTCAAACCAGGAGATTCAGTACCTCCACCGAGGAATATGCCAAAACTCATGGCATCTGTCACCAATTCATCGGCTGGCTCCAAAGTCCTGGGCGCCATGATGGTCATGTCATTCTTGATCTTGTATAAGTCAGATCATACTTCAGCATTCCGGCATGAATGGATTTAGAATTTACATATAGAGACCGTGGTATTCCAAGCTCGCAGCCTTCCAGATTCCACTTGTTATCGATTGTCAGGATAGAGAGAAACTCTCTGGGCCAGGCTAAACGCAGAATTGGCGTTATGGGCTCTCGTTGAATACAGGTCTCGGGATAGTCGCATTCAGGGTCGCAAGCAGAGTTCCTCCAAAGGTCTTGCTCATTCAGGTCGTCAACATCAAGTTGCATGGTCAATTGATGCCTTTCGTCTCCGCATACCGTTGATGCTCGTTCCGGGAGGACAGATAGGATCACTGCGTTGGTCTGAAGTCTCGAAGTCACGGCGTCACCTGCTGCTGGAGTAGAAACATACTTGATACCTACGTACGTGACGTAGATATATGGTGAAGTGTATGTAGTTTCATTCACAACCACAGTCGACTCACTCTCTTGCGGATGTAATATAGCGACGGTCTCGAGCCGAAGATCCTGACAAGCACTTCGCAGTGATTCTGTATATGACCCTGCTCAAGCGTCAGATGTCTGTACCACGCAATGACCATTTTGCTTACAATAGATCAGCGAAGCCGTCTCGACTTCAAGGCGGCAGTGCTGCGCCTTTGTCGCTTTACACCATGCTTCTGCGTAAGAAGACAGTGGTGGGGCGCTAATCCAAGCGACAAATGATCCTTCTCTGACGCTTGCTAAGGAGGTTTTGAAGAATTCAGAAGACAATATCATGAGCTCGGCACAGAAAGTACTGATAGGTAGAGAGTCTGCGTGGCATGCTGGCGAAGCGCTAGCGAAGCTTGTTGTAACAGCCATATCCACGGGAACTGAGGTGGGTCGAGATCCCGGTGGTACTGGAGTTACATCGCAGAAATACCACTCGGTTTCTTCGGCCTTGGTACCGAGCCATAGCGGTTTCGTCCGTGGGAACGTCTCATATGCCTGGTCGAGAAGCTCGTTATAGCCAAAAACCTCATGCTGACGAAGCCTGATCGCGCATTGATGTAGATTAAACAACGCTGCTTGGTCTTCCATGTTCATATCATTGAACAGTCTGCCTATCTCCCTGTTCGCATCGTACATGCTCGTAGCTATAGGGAAATCCAATGGCACGAGTTCTATGCTTTCAAGCGCATCCCGCAAGGCGAGAGGATTGAATGCATCAGGCTGGGCAACTGTAATCGAGATGTTCTCCATAGGAAATCGTTTGCGAGGTCCATGTAACTCGATCCCATTGATCAATACCGGACTCAAGAAGACCAGGAGATGCCTCTGCAGGTACATCATGATTTGAGATGGTTGGACACACGAGTGTTGAGAGGGCAAACGATGCACGATATGAGAGAGGAGTCGAGGTGCAACAGCAGTGGGACTGCTGTGAGGAAAGTGTCTGAGGCCATAATTTGGTCCATTCAGCCCTTCCTCAGAGCAGGGAAATGAGCTGACGATCCATCGTGGTAGCTGCATCATCTCGAGCCTTCCATTTGCCCGGAGAGAAAAAAAGGCAAGGCTGCATTATTGTACAATGTGAAGTCTCTGAAGATCGATGCAATATAGCACTAGCGTCTACCTACCATATCACTGCCTTTGAATGGACAGGGGCGCCACCACGAGCTGTATGCACGTCAGCCGCACATGGCGTCGTCAAGCAACCAGATCCGGAAAATTCGTCTTGCGGAAAACTTGGCGATCGTGGTGGTAGGAACAATGTAAACCCACGATAGGGAGTCCCGCAACGGGCGCAACGGGCGCAAAGTCGAGTCCATGGAGTGCAATCTGTCGTTGATCGTGGTATAGAAGGACTAAGGGCGGGATGGCAGGCACGACCTGCGCAAGTCAACGTCGGAGCTACACCAGTGCAAGCGGGAGCGCCTCTCGATCCATCATACATTTTGCACAGACTCGGTTCAATTTTCTCCGGGATCGCTGAATTGATCGAGATAGTTTCGGCCCAGTGACGGAAGACATACAAGTAGATTCCGGAGGACGAGAATTACGCTGATGGAGGTTTGCAGAAATAGACAATACCGCGGAGGTTTGCGGGATGCATAAAAGTGTGTGCCACGGCGCTCATCCGTCTTCTTCATCGAAGCTGAAATATAGGCATTCAGGCGGCGGAACATTGGGTACAGATCTGCATTCACCCAGCTTATGTTTCTTGTCATGGTGGCCTTCAACTGGATCCATTCCTCTGAGATCACGGATCTGTACCGGGAAAGACACGCCGCGCAGTCGGCGGCGTGAAGAGACCCAGACCCAGTGACAGGAGTCACTTTATGGTAGTAGTACGAGAAACGTGATTCGTTTGGTATATGGCATAGCGTTATGATATGGTACGACGTCCGCTTCAGCCTCGGTGGCGGGTCCCCTGGCAAATCAGGAAGTGGGGTTCCTTTTCCATATAGACCAAACATCGCACAATGCATCTTTTTCTTGCCTATTAGACCTTGACCGTATTATGTGCTCCCAGATTCACATCTCAACGCACCGGAATAACCACCCTCTTGAACGGGACAATACTCGCTGTCCCTACCAGCGCATTATCCGTCAAAGGTGACGCACTCCCAAACGGCCCACCGGTGAAAGACGGCGTTACGCCCGCGTTCCTTATCTGAGGCAGAATAGTTTGCAGATAATCCCACATCGTTGTCGGAACTACAGCCAGGATCTCATTCGAACCTGTTCTCAGATACGGCGAGATATCAGCCACAGCATTGTTGTAGTCGAGAGGCGGTAAGCGTTGTCCGTTGACATAGACTCGAAGTGCGTTAAGGATCTTGGAGAACGTGATGTATGCTCCGTGGCATGATGCGTCTTGCGAGCCTGGCGGAGGCCAGTCGAATGTCGTGGAGTAGTACCCAATACCGGAGACGCTGGCGAGCTCGGGGATATCGAGCCATGATTGCAGGGAATTGAGTTGGTGGGTGGTGCTAAACTTCCTGGCTACGACTGAGGCGTCGTTGATGTTCTCTGGTGCCGCCCAGTGCTCGGCGGTCAAGGTCCAGATTGTCAGTGGTGGTGCGGGAGGTACATCGGTTCCCCTGATGGAGACTTCCCGACCCGAGGAAAGTGAGGCGACTCCTGAAGATCCGGAGGGAATATGGAGCCTAATACCTTGGTCTTTGTCGTACGTGTAGCCGATGATATCAGCCGTCAGACTTGCAATGTGTACTTCCGGTGCCGGCTCGCATCGGTCGAGAGCATGATTAGAGAATCCTATGACGGCAGTCTGATTACCTGCTAGATTGATAGGAATGGTTGTCGTATTGCCCTGCACGGTGTACACCACGATTGGCTTGATCTCTCCTGTCCAGAGATCCATGTAATATGGCTTCTTGGTGGACTGAACGATGATCCTTCCAAGAGTCGCATTCGTGTCGCTGAAGAGGTATGCGTAGTCGATACATTTAACAGTGTCCTACCTCCAGGTCGTCAGTAACGTACCGTTGGTCCGAACTTCAATTTTTGGACTGAGTCGCAGAGAACGAAGCTGAGCAGCAACCTGTCCTGGCTCGACACTGTAGACGTTTGTGGTATTAAGAAGTCTGCCTAGCGCCGCCTCGGTAGATACTCGGTCATTCAGATCACCTGATGCATATATGCCGGGATTGCCGCCACTGATGATGATCGGTAGTCCTGACGAAGCATAGTCGGCGAGATATGCCGCGCCTTCAAGTGTCATGTTCTGCGTACTCTCCACGATAAGCGCCTTGAACGCTGGCCCATCTGGGGCCATGACACCGTCCCTGACGATTGCCTGAGTAGGATTGAAATTGTCTGGCGATAGATAGGCGTATGTCCAGCCTGAATGAGTCAGTCAATGTTGCTATCATGTGGCCATTCTCCTGCTACTGACTTACCTTCGGTTTGCAGATCGCTAGGAGTATACAGAGTGTGAACTATAGGATCTGTTGCTGATTGCCGGTTGTAGAAAGCAACGTCGATCTTACCAGTGCCCGCCTACTGAACATACGATACCCTGGCCATATACTCAAGACCCTCAGCAAGACCATTGTTCCAATCTGGTCTTTTCTCAGAGTACTGATCGGAGACTCAGCATCTGAAGGAGACATATTCGGGCCAGGTCGTGCCTGTGTAGTTGCCGGTATATGCTTGTCCATGAATGATATATTGGTTCACCCCTCCCGCAGCAGCCCTGTTCATAGCGAAAAGTAGATCCGGTATAGTAAAGATGAAGGCATCGCCGAAAACAGCTCCGAGCTCAATCGAGACACCGTTCTTGCCTGCGAGATGGGCCACACCGGAGAACTGCCTGTACGAGTCAACGTTATCTCTGAATTGCAGACTCTCGCATTCAGGAACGTCGTCGTATGGTATAGATGCTTCCATGTCCATCGGTAGATTATAGGATGTTTGTGACGAGTACTGAAGATCTAAAGAAGATCTAGTCCAGTTGGTGAATACTTTGAGGAATTCTTGATAGCCCTCTGCCAGCGCCACTCTATAATCATTGACATATCCCGAACCTTGATCTTCTGTATCGAGCACGCTTTGTATAGCTCCTGGCTGACCACTCTGCAAATTGATGTTGTTGTTGCCGAAGACGATGAGCGGCAGGTACTTCTCGAGTCTGTAACCCCAGCGATTGTAGAAGCGGGAGGGGAGCGAAGGTGACCATGAGACGTTCGATAAAAGCTCCATGCTGTCCTCCCAGCCTGGAAATCAATGATTAGCTCAATGATCTTGACAGTATCGATTCGATCGAACTACCACTATTTCCTACTTGGCTGAGCAACTCTTTGGTGCCGTTCGGGAGTATATATCCATCCCAAAAGTCCGTCATCACAACAGCTCCTTTCGGATCAAAGTGGTCCATTATGAAGCAGCCGTAATCGAAAATGGTGGTAGTCTCATTCTTCTGAGGGTCAAGGTTTTTAGCATGGGTGAGATCCTGGTAGAAGGCATATATCCGATACGACACATCCTCCTCGCCGGAGGAGAGTTTTGTGGTCAGTGTTCCACTTTTTGTTACTTGGTCGGTCAATTCATCAAGTGTATCATGCTTTAGTATCACTCGTGTGTATTTCGTCGGAGGACCTGAACCGCCTCGAGGAGGAATTGTGGCATTGGTCTCGGAAAGAACCTGCGCTGAAACAACAACTACAAGATCTCCGATACCCCAACACGGTATGGTCTCGTTGAAGAGTCCATCTGATGACAGCTTCGAAGACCTAGTACTCTTTTGTCATTGTCAGCATGCGCTTGCATAATTTGGTCCTCATCAGGTCGTCGAGACGGAGTTGATTTACAAGATCCAATTGCAGACCCGGATTGTCTGGCTCGGCCGGTACTCCTTGACCTTGATTTGGCCCCATGGCAAAGTTCATCACCATATCATTGTCGCGGTGAGCTTCCAAAGCAGCTTTGAACAATAGATTGAAGGCTGAAATGCCGAAACCGTAAAGTGACCAGTCATTGATGGGGGCCCCACCGCCATAGTTGTAAAATGGTAGAAGTTCCACGCCACCAATGCCAACGTCTCCAGCCGACTTGATATCTTTCTTCAGAGTGTCTGGATCTACGCTTGCATCTGGTAGCCAATATCGGAACTTTGCGCGGACTCGTGCTGCTGGGGTTTGAAAAGTACCATAAGGTCGATCGGCCGGCCCTGCCGAGGAATATTGAAGTAAGCCAAAAGTAACTAAGCATAAGAGTAGAGAACACGTCTTCTCCGATCTTGACTGAGCTTGTTTGCATCAAGTATACAATTTTAAGACGCTATTTAAGAACCGTAATGTGCCTGAAAGCTTAAGATGGTTCGGTGAAAATACCGCCGAGAAGGCGGTGCGACCTGGTAGTTTTGCAGGGATCCTGGGCCTCATAGTTGACGTCGATCATAACCAGCGAATTGTTGAATTCTCTATACGCGGAACAACAATGCAGATCGATAGAAAGAAGGACTCTTTCGCTTACCTGATGATTGGGGAAGGTGTCATACACGTCCGGCACAGGGTATTCCGCAGAGATCGAGGTTGGGGCAATGATAGCCCGGGTAAGACTAGCTGGTAAGCTCAGCACAAGAGCAGTGTGGACGGCCGCTTGAAAGCAAGAGAACTTCTACAGCGCCACCTGCGAAGAGAAGACGACTGCCCTCCCCTAACTGCGACGGCTTGAACTGATTGCGTGGAGCAGTGGAGCTCCTGGTAGTTGGTAGCAGCTCAGTGTTGATCATAATCAGGCCGCTTTAGGGCATCGGGTGCTTCGGAATGGACAGCAAAAGCGAGGCGATACTCAAGGGGTTTGATGCTCCAGGTAAGAGTCACACGATGATATGTCGCCGGTCTGAAGTGGACGGGTATGTTGTACCGAGGCCCTTGCAGTGTGGTGTCTGTGTGACAGCTATACTCTCGAGGAAACGTTTGTCACAGTTGGCGCCGACCCCCACCAAGGAGAGAATGCCAGCACTCGAGGAGTGCAGACATAAGTGGCTGTGTCAATTGCAAAATTGTGTTGATGTTCTTAGCCGCCGGCCATCCAGATTAGAAGCATACGGCGCGGGTCTCATGTATAGAGAAGACTCCGGCGGCTGTGTATGGAAGAAAAGGCCGCTGCCATCCGTTGAGCGCCCAAATTTGGCCAGTCACATGTCGAAAGAGCATAAATGCCGGCACATCCTCTTGAGGAGCCGGAAGTGACCAGACCAGTCAACGACTTGTATCAAGAATCCTTTACAATGAGCAAGCGATCGTACCGCGACAACAAGAAGACTTCTTCAAAGTCGGTTGAGAGAGGAAGAAGTGCAAAGATGCAAACGAAAATTGAAGATTTGAAGTCCGACTTGGCTTGGCAAGCCGCCGTCAAAATTGCAATGGCAAATGCCATTTCCAATTCTTACAACCACAGCTATCAGCACAGCACGTACGGGATCAGGCAATAGAACTGTCTATAGGACCTCGGAAACATACAAGTACAACTTTTCATGATAATCGTCTAGACGCACTCGCTGGCACGTCGCACACCACGGAGATTCACCCTTAGCGATAATTTTCTCCGCCACCGCTTCGAAAGCCCCACCACTCTCTACATCGTCGAAGCACATCGCATGATCGTGAGCCTGGTTCATTTCCTCTTCAATCACATTCGTTCCGTATATCATCAGTCTTATTCAGACACTCTATATTCTTCGCCTCCCTCCAATCTTCAGCCACAACCATGTCCCGCCCCGAAGACCTCCTCCCCCCGGACCTCTTCTACGACTCCACCGCCGCGAGGAAATACACCACCAGCTCCCGCATCCAACACATCCAAGCAGCCATGACACAACGCGCCCTCTCCCTCCTGAACCTCACCTCCCCCTCCCTCCTCCTCGATCTCGGGTGTGGCTCCGCCCTCTCCGGCTCCATCCTCTCCTCCATCCCGCCCCCCGTGGGCCCCCACAGCTGGATCGGCCTGGACATCTCCTCGTCGATGCTCGCGCAGGCCCTCGAGCGAGACGTAGAAGGCGACCTCTTCCTCTCGGACATAGGCCAGGGCGTGCCCTTCCGTCCTGGCTCCTTCGACGGCGCCATCTCCATCTCTGCCATCCAATGGCTGTGTAACGCCGAGACATCGGAGGAGAGTCCGGAGGGGCGACTCAAGCGTTTCTTCGAGGGTTTGTATAGTGCGTTGAAGCGAGGCGCCAGGGCCGTGTGTCAATTCTACCCCAAGGATGCGGCGCAGAGGGAGATGATTTCGCGGGCGGCGATCAAGTCGGGGTTTGGCGCGGGAATTCTGGAGGATGATCCAGGGACGAAGAATGCGAAGTTGTACCTTGTTTTGACGGTTGGTGGGGGGGGAGGGGATATTACGAATGTGGTTGGGGGGATGGATGACGTGGAAGTGGAGGATGCGAGGCGGGGGGAGAAGCGAGGGCAAAGGCAGGAGAGGAAAGGTGGGAAGGGATGGATTATGAAGAAGAAGGAGAAGATGGAGAGGCAGGGGAGGGTTGTCAAGGCGAATAGCAAGTACACGGGAAGGAAGAGGAAGATACAGTTCTAGTAGTGAAGGGTTTTGCATCACCGGAGTCAAGGTAGCATTTGTTTCCGTGTCTTTATGAATGAAATGAAACCAACTTCAATATTCAGGGCCCACGTCTATTCTTTACAGCTTCCGGCCTGCCAGCAAACAGCTTCGCCGTTCTCACAGAAGCACCATATAGAGATGCCCGTCATTCGTTCTTCGTCCTGCTTTGTGTGCACTTGTATTGCCACGTCGGCGATGTTCCTAAGCCGGCCGATTGTCACGCCGGAGAGTAGGAATGGAAAGCAGTCTTCTTTAATTGCTGGCAGGTGCCACTTACTCGTCACTTCAGGCCACCATTCTAGCCACTCAGGTCGGGAATCTTTCCTCAGCACTGTCGGTACCCTTGGTAGATCTGGTCGATCCGTATGATTCTCGTCGATACAGCGTATGGTGTGTGGATGATCGGCCGCATCTGGCGATCGGTTGGCTACCGGAGAGGCAGCTAATGCGTCGGGTGGGATAGTAAAAAGCACTATCGTATCGTCGTAGATTGCTACAATGCGAGCGCCATGATCAGTTATGGCTGCCGCTTTGAAGCATGAAGGTCGTGGTGGACGACAATCGTTTGCTGGTGATACACTATCTGGCGGTACAAGAAAGAAGACCCGATGCATATTCCTCGGTCCGCCAAATGCAGATTGTGTACACATCGAAAGTAGATTGTTGTGGTCGTCGACAGCGAGATAGTGATGCTTGTCGCTGAGGAAGTGTCTGGTTCCTCCAAGCGTCCTTAGGCTCCAGATTGCTCGTTCTGTGATGAAAGTCTGGGGTCGGCGAATGGGGCAGTCATGACCGTCGCTACCATAATCGCTGAGCATACATGCAGGTCTATCGAAGGTGTGAAGTCGTCCGGTCCCAATGCGTGCAACGGCTTTAGGTCCTGTCGGTGTCAAACGCTGTATGGACAGAGCAGTCCCCTGAACGAGGACAAGGTAATATCCGCATTCGCTCACGTGCCAGGTGATTGCAGGAATGTAGTCGGTCGGATAGATCGCTTCGCCACGCTAGTCGAAGTGACCTGCCGATATCGTGATCTTCTCTGGCCGAGTCAAAAGCGAGCCGCCAGACATACTCGTTTGGAGCGGACCCAATTGACTTTCCCGACCTAGAATCTCAATTGCAAGAGATTGGGTTTGTGCCGTCTTCGACCAACCCAAACGGCGTATCTGCAACGCTGCAAGATCGCCATGACTGGCCACGTTACGCCACCTGTGACTGACTTGACTCGCAGCTGCAAAGCTGATGGGGTCGAGAAATTTCATCACTTGCCGTAGGATTTCTGTCGGCACTCTGTAGCTCGCCGGATACTTCAAAGGTCGGATGATGCAAGCCGAGATATACTATTTCCGCATGGTCAGACGGAAAGCTTTGAGCGTCTGATGATCCAGATGTTCGATAATTCCGGCAACGGCAGGATATGGGAAGAAGCAAGTTTGCGATGATGTTCTTGAGCCAAGCGGCAGGGTGTGCATTTCTAGTCTGGTTTTATGCCGGGACTGTGGTCTCCGGACTTCCTCTTCGTCTGACGTACTCGTATGACCCTCGTCCTCAGCGCTGCTTTTGGCATCATCCTCTACTCGAGATGGCCGATTTCTTCTCGGTGGATGCGCATTTCGATGCAAACGAGTCTGTGCTGCCGGACTCAAATTACTGATCACCCATCTACCGCCTTGATCACTGTCCGATTGATTGTCGCTGGAGGATGTCGCCGTCTTCGTTCGAAAGAGTTGCGTAAGTCTGCTGTGAAGGGGACCAGGCCTGCCACCGGTGTGGGTCGAAAACAGGCGGAGCACTGGGCCTTTGCAGTATCGCTCGGACGATATGTCACCAGATGTCGATTTGCGTCTATCTGGAGCATCTTGGTCGACATCTTGATTTGGCGTATCCACAAAGTCTTCGTCGAGCTTCACCGTCTTTGGTCGGGTCGCATGATATTTGTTAGGTAAGGCTGGGGAAGTATTGGTATCATTGAGGAAATCTTCCATGATCTCAGGTAGTGTAGTGAACGATGAGTAATGATGAGGTTAGAAAGACGATGAGTAACGATGAGGTCAGAAACTACAATGATGAGCTACAGTCGTCAAAGTCGATATTCCTCCCGCAGTATGAGTGTTTGCATAAGCACGAGTTGGGAAGAGGAGAATTCGGGAGGAGAGGTTCCATCGGCAGGTGCAATATACGAAACATAAAATTAGCAAAGTGCTGCAAAATTGCTATCGGGGTATCATGCCATTGTGCCCATTCTGATTTTGATGGAAAGAAAATTGTGCGCTTTATGACAGAAACTGGCTACTGTTGTCGAGTGTGTTAGTCGCGCTCCTTGATTGGCGATCTTTGTCGGATGTCCATGGTCCTTGAAGACTGGGTGCTGTCAGTAAGGTGATTGAACTTCAGGATATCATGTACTTACGAGACTGTCAAGCTGGGATTGACATATTGCAATTTCTCCTCCCTCGATCCACTGGTCCCTCTTGATCGATTCTCCGAAACTTCTCGCCATCGAGCCATGTCCTCTGGTAGGTCGTCATCGGCGAATCTGGGTATCTCCATATGCTCTGCTCTCCTGACGCTCCTGAGAGCAATGAACTTCATCAGTGGTCGATAGGTCCGGTTGTAGACGTATGAAAACCAGATGGTGGCAACGACCAGAGGCAGGATCAATGTGCCACGCGTGTCAATCTTCTTCAACAGCAGTTGTCCACTCACAGTCAGCTGAAACACAACGAGTCCGACGAGCACACGGTCACACATCATGATCCAGCTACGTCCTGTCGAGTGCTGTCTTTGGTCCATCGCATACAGTAATTGGTACTTGTAGATGAAGCCACCAATCAGAAAGTAAGCGAAGCCGCAGAGCAGTACCTTCCAGGAGTCGCGGAGAATGCTGTAGACCAAGCAGATGTCGAAGATGAGTAGAGTTTGGGGCAGGAACATGCCGTAGCTGAAAGTCGTTGGCAGAACAAGCTCTGCATAATCTCGAGGTGTTTTGGCTGCAAGTCGATAGAACGGATACAAGGATAAACTGCCCATCTGGAGTAGCTTGAAGGGTAGCAGACCAAATGCTTGGAGAATTAAGAAGTTGGTGTAGAAGCCAATCAGGTCATTCAGAGATTTGGCAAGTCCGTTAAGTAAGATGGTGGTGTTTCGAAGTCGTTTCTCGATATTCTCAAATAGGTTGAAAGCATTCGAGACTGTTCCAAGTGCCGTGAAAATGACGAAGAAGTTGAAGAAGGTGAAGAAAAAGTTCTTGGAGATATTCGACATCTCAACATCGGCAATTGAGGTCATACCCTGAGCATTCGAAAGATACTCATACAGGTAGGGCACAGCGACTGTCAGGAGAGAGACGAGGATCGTTGGCAACTGGTTCTCGACAAGTGACTGGATAAAGTCGTGATCTTCGAGCCAGTTTCCAAGTGGAGGAATGACCTTCTTGATAGCTGCAGTGTTCAGGGAGAAGGCGATGGGAACGAAGATAATGGACCAGAAGACGGTGAGAATGACGATCAACACTGTTATCGACCATGCCCGGAACATGCGGTGTCGTCGCGAAAGATATGTGTTCTCCCAAATAACATCTGCCGGTGCTGGACTTTGGTTTGCAAGTAGTTGCAGTGGTGAAGGGTCAAGGACTGCCTGCACAGCCATCTGACATGCTGCAACGCTGTCCATCGTGACGAAAGCCATCGGGGTTGTCGGAAAGTCCTTCTTGCGCAACTCATTGATCGTCTCGTCCACCTTTCGAAGTTTCTCTTCGTAGTAGTCGATGGCGTCTACTTGCTTGGATTGCAACATGAGATGACCGTATCTGATGGTCGTGGTCGGGCGTGCTGCGTCGTATGGTGTAACATGGCTCTGGCCGTTGCTTTGAAGTAGACCATCATGCTCATCGCCATCCGCATCATTATCCTCCCCAGTGACCTCACCCCTGTTGCGTGGCAGTCGCCCCTGGCTAGCCTCTTCTCGCTGATTGCCTTGATGCTTGATGATAGCAGTTTCCAGATTGCGCAGTAGCGAGTCACGTGTCCGCATTGCTTCATCCAATTCCGACCAGTCTCGGCAAAGAGTGACACTCTCGACTTTTCCCATGTCAAGCTCTTCCATGAATTGTTTGATCTTCTCTTCTGACTGCAAATCTGCGGGAATACCTGATAAGCGAATGGTACGGTCCGTGATGGTCGTCTGGCTCCCCAGGTATTCTTGCCGTACCTCGATCACTTGGCGGGTGTTCGATACAATCATGTACATGAGCAAGATACTGAAAACGTATGCAAAGACCAAGTACATCCAGAGATAATCGGTCTCGATGAGCCAAGGATAGCCTTCATTCGGGTTGGTCGAGTTGCCGCCTGTCGAGTTCATCGCGCCAAATGGATTGCTCGGATCGATTCTGATTGCACGTCTCATGTTTCTGGCGTTGTTAAATATGGTGGTACCGTTCCCTTCGTCTTCACCGTCTTTCCCATCATCGTAAGCATCATGGACCGGCTTGATTACTGCAAGCGCAAAGAATAGTGTGATTGCCAGGTAGACTGCTGCCATGCGGAAGAACCTCAAGAACTAAAAGTGTTAGACTTGGTTATTTCCATGAGTGTGGCATGACACACCACATAGGCGTCGAGGCCAGCCGAAGCAAGCACCTGCTGGTCTGTGATCTTAAACAGCGGTATGATCCAGCCAAAGAAGCTATCGGGCAGCTCTGGCAGGTAAGTGCCATCTTTCCTTCTCTTTCTGGCAGCATACAGACTCGACCATCGTGGGCGGAGGATCTGTGGATGTTAGAGAAAGCTCCTTGTCGTATCGATAAACGTACGCAGAAGCCTAGGAAAGCCGCCAGACCCAAGGCAACCGATAAAATTATCTGGTCGATGGTACCTCTGATGTCCCCGTTCCCCGTCAGGCGGTCCCTGATATTTTTGTCTGCCGCGCTGTATAGACTATCCATGGCTGTAGCTGCTCATGGGATGTCCTGTTGGAGATGTCGCAAGTCTGCAATCAGGCTCGAAGGAAAAGCTGCTGCGCACGTCGTCCCATGCACAATGACGCAGGATCACACCGACCATCAACAAATCTCCGCTTTTCTCCCGCAGAGCCTCACTATGCCAAAGAAACTCTTCTTCACATGCAAATCACTTTACCTCTGCCACTTCGCCGTATCGCAGAATAGAGCATGAACTTGTCGACCCGACGCGTGACGTTACTGAGTGGTGCGTAAGGCCGACCGAATGCAACAAGCAATTCTATTCGGAATACAGTCACCTTCATAAGTATTTAACAGGCATCTATCGAGTCACTTTCATCACAATGTCTGAGCAGCTACCCATCATTCATGTCGAAGTCATCTTGAAAGCTACGCCAGGCATCTTGATTCGGACAGATATGGTAGCTTATAAAGCTTACCCACCACCGCACAACTGACATTGGCAGATTCAGCAACAGCTTCCCCAGTATTTACATGATTGTTATCTGTATTTTCCTCTACACAGCGAGGTGAAGAATTTCAACGACTTCAAGTTTGCCTCTGTGATAACACAGATACACTTCCGTGAGGTAGAAGGTCCCCATGGCCATGGCCACAAGTACCTTGAGCGTAGCAAATGCCAATTGAGGGTCCACACCCACCGTGCCAACGAGACAACAAGTCCAGATGCCCCATCGAATGCATCCATCGATGAGAACCAGGTCGAGGGACTCATCAAGATCCGAGGGCTACCTGCAAGAGAATCCGGAGATAAGCGTTTCGAGAAGTAGTAAGTCTGGATATAGCATGATCTTCTCTGACGAGCAAAAGCATCGTCTTCCAAGATGACATGCAATACGATCTACTGCATTTGATCACCAACACTGCCATGTCGACGATCATACTCTTGCACGGACCACCTGGTACTGGTAAGACAAGTTTATGGTAGCCGCACTAGTCTCTATCCATGACAACTGACTGACACTGCGAGTCGAGCTATCGTTGAGAAAGCAGCATTCCGGCTTGCGCACATGTACGCATCCGCCAACTTGATTGAGGTGAATTCCACTGGACTCTTAGACCATGCTCTCGGCGGTAGTCAAACCCAAGTTGCCCGTGTCTTCGACAAGGTTAGAGAGATTGCCGAGGATGAGCTCGCTCTCTGCTTCATTCTCTTCAACGAAGTGGAAAGTATCGCCGGAAATCGCTCCACCGAACTTGCGAGAGGGCATGCTGAAGTCATGAGGGTTGCTCTACATAGTTCCAAGATCCGATCATGGCGCTGACATGATTAGGCAACAAATCGGCTGCTATCGGCACTCGACGAGCTTCGCAACAGGTCAAACGTAGTAGTTCTGTGCACAACGAATATGGTCGAGACGCTAGTATGCCGTTGATCTGACATGACCGAGTCCATCACTGACGTGTAAAGGACCCAGCATTCGTCTCGAGAATGCACGTCGTCAAGCAGATCCTTCTACCAGGTCCAGAAGCCAGATATCACATCCTTCGACAGTCTCTGCAAGCGCTCGTTGAAAGCGAGACAATCGATGCAGACAATGATAGACCAGCCATTCTTGTGGACTACAAGCCTGCACCAGAGTTCGACATGGCTTGGCATACTTTCCAGCTGCCCACTCCAGTCGCGCCAGCTCCCGGTCTGCACTACAAGCAGCTCATCGCTCAAAGCAACCCCATCAGCGACTACAAACAAGCACACTCTCTACTCGGCTGCGGAATGTCATGCTTGACGACCGATGTACTGCTGCTGGCTATGATGAGCGAAGGACTCGACGGTCGTAATCTCACGATCATGCCCGGGGCTGCGGTAAGCACGGTCGGAGCAAAAGCGGTCCCACGAGATCGTGCGTTTGTCGCCATCTACGATGCATTCAGACAGTCTTTGGCAGACAAGGCGCAAGAGGAATAAAGACATCTTGAGGATGGTGGGCACCCAGCTCATCGATCGTCTTTGCTCAGGGAGAGAATATCTGGTGGCGAGGTCGCTGGCTCAACACGAAGACGAAAGTTCATTGATACCCATATAGTACACCGCAGACAATTCACACTAGCTTCCATATCCTAATCATGATATATATAATCTCCAATCCGCCTGGTCCTCCCATTCGTCCTCTCCTTTCGGCCACTCAATCTCCCTCCACCCGATTCCCCTCACTAGTAAGAAAACTGGAATCACTGCGTACAAACCTTCACAGCCTTCAACATCTCGTCCCCGGCGAACATATCCCCCACAGCAACCATGATCATCCCCATCGTCAGCCCAGCTTCATCCGCCACCTGCTTCGTGCTGTAGAACGCACTGGGCGGGACCGCGGACATGGTCACTTGGCTGCGGTAGAAGCTTCTCCTTGCGCCTGTATGGCGGATCGGCTCGTTGGCGGTTTGGGAGAGGTCCCAGCCGCCGATGCCGAAGGGGTCGGTTCTCCCCTGGTCCGCTTCTCTTCCGGCTTCGACTTCTATTTCTTGGGCAGGACGGGAGGGGTGCAAGGGGAGGTCGTGGGGAGCTTGGCCCTGTGCTGAGGAGGAGGAGGAGGAAAGATCAGGGGGTGTAGTGGAGGAAGTGCTAGCGGATGGGCGGACGAGTGACATGCCTGTTTCGCGCTCCCAGACTACGGCCACGATGGAGGTGATGGGTGGACTGGCCAGGTGCATATTACACCACGTTGGCACGAATGGTCGTCGACCCGGCGCAGGTTCGTGGGTAATGGCGTTCCATTTGTTGAAGTCTGCTCGCTCGATAATCAGGTGCGCTTGGTATCGGCTCGCGGAGTCGCTGGCGTGCATTGGGTTGAAGCGAAATTGGGCGTTGCGGAAGTATCGCTGGAGTAAAGGGTTGAGGATGGGCCGGGAAGGGTACATCTGGCCTGAGCGAGGGGCCCTGTTCGAAGAAGCGGAGCGATTGGAGACGCGGTAGTGGATGTCTGTTGATGGTGCTGAAGAGCGTTCACGGAGTGCAGAGAGCGCGGCGCGGGAGATGGATTGTGGTCGTCTTGGACGCAGTACTTGGGGCGCCAACGGCGGCTGTGCATTGTTAGCGATCCGATTTCGAGAGTGAGCTGCAGAATTTCTCGTGAGTTCTAAAGGTCTAATGTTCTTTGGGTTAGGATGGTGGAAGGTAGTGGGGTCAAGCTAACATTCATGGCCGTTGCTGCGTCACCATTCGCTTGGTCTGGTAGGCGGCCTCTCCGAATTGCTTCAACCTCGCGGTTCAATTGCAACCATGGTGCACTATCAGGAACATCCCAGCTTCGACCTAGCGCGTCATATTTGCGATTGCCCCTGCGAGTAGATGACTCTAGGAACAGAGCCTCGCAATGCTCCTTGCTCTGGGTGATGACGCTGTGCCACTGGCGACAGACTCGCGAGCATTTGACAAGATCCTGTAGACATTCTGCTCGCTTGACTGTGGCATGTGACCGATGATCATCTGCAGATCCGCCGTCGACGGAGTATTCATCAAGCGTTGGTGGTAGGTATGATAGGATCAATGAGAGCAGCTCCGGTAGTAGAAGGATGTCATGGGCGCGGGGAACCTGTGCGGACATGTCGTCAAGAGGTGTATCCATGTGCCCGTAGTTGAGGTTGGGGGTTGGTGTCAGATCGGCAACGGTTTCAGGGTCTCATCAGCGTGCACCTCGGGTCGCAGCTTTCGCAGTCGTCGTACGCACACCAACATGATACCCAACTCGCCAGAATGCATCTGTCAGTAACTGGTATGAGGAGTTCTATCCTTTGGGCACACTCTATAATGGTTGGACAAGTCCCGTGAGGGGCGCACGACATAGCCTCATCAATGGCTGGTCTACGTTCCATAGCTGATCGGCAGACAGTTCGCAAAGCTGGCCTTATATCAAGACGCAGGTATGGGGATGTGAGAGCTAGACAAGCAATGCAGCTAATTGTGCCATCATCCCATACAGATCATGCAGAGAATTCTACAAGGCGATTATGCTCCAGCTCAACGACCCTCGACCTAGTCCCCGACTCCACAGCCTCAGTCGCCGCCCTAGTATCTATCGAATAAGGCGGAACAGCACTACTCCCGATCAGCATCACACCCCCCCACACCCATCAGATCACTCACCTCTGATCATGTAAACACCAAATAATCTTCTCCGGATGATCCAACCACTCCACCTCCTGCTTCAGGAACTCCGCCGCAGATCCCTTGAATGGCCGACCGTTATGGTTCGCCATGCCAGCTACACCCAGAATCGCTATTCAGGGCTTAGGGTCAAGACTCTGCATGATACCCTGGTAAGATCCCAGGTGAGCATTCCATAAGACTGTCTTGTCTTCGGTGATGTGGATGTTGTACATCAGCTGTCCGCCGTCGTGGTCGGAGAAGACATTCTGCTTTCTATCTTTGATGTAATCTATGAAGGAGCTCATGCCTTCGTTTCTGTGTTCTGGCGGGATCAGGTTGTCGAAATGGAGAAGACCATGTCTCATGCTTCGATTCATGTCAAAGGTCGAGAGGTATGGATTCGCTGGAGATCGGAAGGCAGTCCTTGTGTCAAGGACGTCTGTGAGCTCATCATGCGCGGGCAGAAGGCAATGCAAAGATGGCCAGACGTCGACTGTCATGGCGGCGTGCTTGGAATCCGGAATTGGCGGTGCACCAGGAGGCGCAGGTGACGATTGTATGGTGCTGTCCCGAGATTTCTTTCGAGTATCCTGTGTGAAAAGCGGTATGCGCTCCCCGCCAGCGACCGCAAAGAGTTGCTCTTCGGGAACGCCTGCTTTTCTGAGAATGTTGATTGCTTCGCAGTTCCCGATTACCACGGCACTGGTGCGGATGGCGAGTCGATCCGCTCCTGGAAGGCTGTCGAGATCAGCATACATTCATCACGTGATAGTTGGTGCTCATATACTGGTCAAAGTGAGCATGGGAAACGAAGATATAGTCGGCTTTTTCGACTTCATCGACTTTCAGATAGATCTCGAGCACTGACGGTCTCTCCAGCCATGTGTCCAGGAAAATAACAATATCATTGGCTATCAATCTGAATGTTGTAGCCCCTGCGTGGCGTCAGCACCAACTCTATTCAGGGAACCATACCTTCATCCGGGTACTTTGACGTACCAAACCATTCAAGGCTGAAAGAAGCATGAGCACTCATGATGGCGATCGTGATGCCGGAATGATCGAAAGATGTACCAAAACAGAAGCTGAACTGTTCTGATTTGTGCTTGAAGATATGGTAGAACATTATGGTGCCCACTTCCCGCTGAGTGTCAGGGGGATTGTGGGGGAGGGGATCGTGGGGAAGTCCGACCCTGTTGGTACCCAGCCAATGACAGACCACCGCAGCACTGGTAGTAATTGTGGGATGCTCCGACTGCTGGATATCTATATTGATGCGGATCCGACTGTCCAGTTTGAGATGATTCTGCAAGGCACCATTCGCCACGCTTCATCTGTCGTTTTCCATCATGTCTTCGTTCAAAGTCATTATAATCGGCTCTGGTCTTTCCAGTAGCTTGCTCGCCAACGGAATTCTGCACGCCGATATCAATGTTTCCGTGTATGAAAGACTGAAGAGAGACGCCAAAAGAGAAGGATACCAGATCCGTCTCGGCGGTGATGCGCTCAAGGGGATGCGAGCATGCCTAGACAAGCAGCAGATCGAGGACATCGTGGCCAAGTTCGGGCGCGCCAATGGTACTCGATCGGCTGCGCCCATCTGCTACGATCGAGATTTCAACGTACTCCTCGATATGACCCAGTTCGCGACATTCAACAAGTCGGCGCCCATCAATCGAGTCGTTGTGCGGGATCTGTTGGCGGCACCCCTCGAGAAGGCAGGAGTGTTGACGTACGACAGGCAGTTTGAGAAGTACTCGATCATTGACACCAATGGGCATGAAAGAGTCCGAGTCCATTTCAGCGACGGGTCCGTGGAAGATTGTGATATACTGGTAGGTGCCGACGGCAGTCATTCCCGAGTAAGACCTACCAGCATGTGTGTAGATCGGAGCTGATTCCATTCCAGATCAACGGCCAGTTGGGTCTAGACAACTTACGTCAACTCGACTCTCACACAGTTGTCATATCCAAGTGCGACTTGCCATCCCACAGATTCCGAGAGCTGGCTCCTCAACTCCGAGACTACCCAGTCATGACCTTCTCCGACAACAAGACATTGTACTACTGTGGTAGGTGACGAGATTTTGGTAAAGATAAGAGAAGGTCGGACCAATGAAGCATAGCCTATCTTCCAGACAAGAAGAATGACTCCGGATCATCAGATGACAACAAAGATGAGATCGACAGTAGTCTGTCGTCGTGCATGTTTGGCGTGCAGATACCCACCAATCACTGTCCACCAGATCTCGCCAGTCTGCCCAACAAGGAACAATGGGAGTTCGTGGCAAGCGAGCTCAGAGGCTGGGCGAATGAATAGTATGTTGTCGTACATGTTGGTGTGGGTGCCGAAACGAGCTGATATATTGATTTACAGCCACGAAATTATAACGCTTTTGCAAGATTCAAAGCCCTACGTCTACCATCCACGCGCAAGTACAGAGCCTAGTAGGCACTGGAGGCGGGCAGTGAAATCCTCGGCCGTCCCGGAGAAAGGCCATCCTCGGGTATGGCTGATTGGCGACGCGATGCATGCCATGCTTCCAAACAGGTAGGCTGCACTACTATAGCCGTTTGCTATGCCATACTGAGAACACACAGAAGCATGGGCGGGAACACTGCCATGCGAGATACCGCGACCGCTTTGCCATTACTGTCAGACTTGGCAGCTACAGCCTCGACACATGGAGGTCGAGTGATTACCGACGAAGTGGCTGAGAAGCTGAAGCTCTTTGAAGACGAAGTCATGCCCCGAGCATTTGGCTGGGTCAGGAAGAGTGGTGGTACCACACTGGTCGTGAGTATATCCGTCATCGATGCGGCGTGCGCTAACAGAATTATAGCCCCTCGATACGAGCAAATGGACAGGACGCCTTATACTATGGGTGGCTGCTCACGCCCTGAATATCGGAGCTCTGTGGTTGTGGCTACGGTCATTCGTCGTAAAGAGTGTCAGTGTTGACGATGCTCCTGAACTTCGGACTTCACGTCCAGAAATCGATCAATCGACAATGATCCTGATCTGTCACGTTCAATGCTTTATCCGGAGCTGCGGTCGTTCGCCATTGTCCAGCTGAGCGAGGCTTGCCGCGAGCCCATGACAGAGCCCACGCCACTCCATCCTAGCCGATAAGATACGTCGTGTTTCCGACAGTATGTGGGACGGGCTTTTCAGTCCATCCAAAAAGCCAATGCCGGTAATGTGTATACGGACAGGACCGCCGATCTGCAACCAATCGTGACAAGACTGTGCTTGCAGTGAGCCTCCCAGACGCAGTATGGGTAGATCGCCAGCAAATGGAGCGACAGTCTGAAGCTTGGCAGTCGTTCTGTCGTATATCCAAGCATATAGTGTTGCATAGAGAAGGCAGAACGGATCATATGAATCATAATGCTCCTTCATCCGAAGTGATGGTATAATAAGTATTGCCAACAGAAAACAGCTTCTGGCCATCCTTGACTCGTCCTGAAGCCACAAGCTGAATGCATCTTCTGCCTGGAGGGTCTCCTGTTCGGTAGAGCGCCATTTTCCGATGGCTTGTAAGGTCCGCAAGGGCATGGCGTTCAGTAAACGGAGAGTGGGATAAGCCATACTAGGAACATCCTGGGGATCTATGAAGAAAGCGTCTAGCTCTGGCAGGTTACACGAAGGCTCCAGGATATGCTCAGCTGTTTCCGTCACAATATTGTGAAGTCTGCCGCTGTCCACAATCCGTTCCCCGCCAACAGTATCGACGAGAAATCTAGGGCGGACTATCGTGTTGACAAGGGCCTTGTGTAGCGGCGACTTCTTCAGCTTCTCGATAGTCATCCGCGCCTCTACGAACAAGTGCAAAAATTGGAGTCGAGTTGAGAAAGGTCGTTGCACTTTCTGTCGGTCTTTGACAGTGCAATCACCGTGGTTCCGCGAAGCGGTACATTCGAGTTCTCAGACACTATCCCCCTCCACTCCTGCTCGTTGCGGCACTGCCATAGTCTGTCTTCGCATGGTAGATATTCTGTGAGTTCAGAAAGATCCGTGCTAGGGCTGAAGTCCTGGAAGAGAGAGTGCATGCACTGGAAATTCCTTCAACAGGCCAGCGATCTCCGCCTCAAGGATGATCAGATCATCAGTGGAGAACGGAGGACAGAGATCTTCGGCAGTGACGTCCGGAAACTCATTAGTGGGTATCATACTCATGTGTGTTGGATAAGCACCATCGGATATCACACCCAATTCTGTCATGGTCGAGGACAGGTGATCCGTCCTCTCGAGATACATTGGGTCTGCCATGGGGTTACCAGGAATTGCCGAGAAATCCCAGGAAATGCCATCCAGAGTATGAAGATCGAACCCAAAGCTGTTCACTGGCAACGAGAAGGTAAGGCTATCATCAGCGGTCGTATAGTCAAGCATCTCAGGAATAGTGGTGGGTCGAGCACTTTCATCGCCTGGCACACTACCATACTGTGCGGCGATGGACCCTATCGATGTGGTAGCCATTGTCACTGTATCCATGGATTCATCGACATTCATCGGTCTGCTCGAAGTTGGCAGACCGGTAGATGCAGCATTCCCGATTTTCCTCATTCTGCTGACTGCCAGAAGAGAGACGGGATGCGCGCCTGAGACATGGCAGTGCCCGCCTTTTGCAGGTGCTGCACGGTAGATCACCGCTGCAGCGCTTTTTCTGTCTATAGCAATTGACGCATGCGGTTGGATCGCGGGCTTTGCCTATGCGATCAGCATCAACGTAATCTGGGTGTATGCTTGTTATCTTTTCAAAGCATCTCTGAGTTTTTATTAGCTATCGTGATTGCGCACAGTGGTTGACCGTCTTACCTCCTCACGAATCGTCGACAGCAGACTGGACAAGTGCACAACTTCTTGCCATCATGCTGCGCGATGTGGCGTGTCAGGTGCTCCTTATGCTTGAACGAGGAATCGCAGTACGAGCAGTCAAAAGACCTGTCAGATGTTGTGTAATTATTCTGCTTCATGCTTAGTGATGACATGTAGAAAGAAAGATGTGGTGGAAGCTGGCGGGTTTCCCATCTTCAAAAGCTGGGATTTTCCCGCATTGGGCAACGCCGGAATTTGTCATTCTGCTCCCTTCTTTCCTGTCTTGTAATTTTCATGTCATCTACATCAGCACCAGATCTATGCGCATCAAGTCGTACTCGACAGCATCACTCAATCTATTCAGTCTCGATGAACTTCTTGACCTGCTCCGAAATGAAAGCATTGTCCTCTTTCCGGCCACCTCCGCCGCCCGCAAGATGACCCCACGCGCTCTCGATCACCTGCAATTCTCCTCTCTTGAGGTGTTTTACTTCCTCCTCGCTATCTTCGGGTGGGAAGTAGGTGTCAGTCCGACTCGGCATCAGCAGTACTTTTGCCTTGATACTGCCTAATGCTTTCGGCAGATCTCCCTTCTCAGGGCCATGGAGTGAGATGTCTCCTCTCTGCCATGTCTGCATCAAGCACAACAGATCGTGTGCATCCCATGTCAGAGTTCTAGTTTCCCAACCTTTCTGTATATAATCCTCGAGCGAGCCGAAGCCGAGCTTCTCCCAGTTCTTCTCGCGGTACCATTGTGGACTGAGAGCCCAGGTAGAGTAGACTCTCGAGAATGCTTTCAGCCCTCTGGTAGGTGGTGAAGTATATTCGCCGTCCTTGAAGTCGACGCTATTGACAAGTGCCGCTCGCGGACCTTCCAGGAAGGACCAATTATGCCAGCTTGTGCGAGCTGAGCTGGCAAGGACTACAATGCGGGAAACAAAGTCCGGGAAGATGGTTGCCATATGGTAGGCTTGTTGGCCACCCATGCTGAAGCCAATGTAGGCATGGAGGTGCTTGATCTCAAGAGCCTGACACAGCGCGTGCTGGATACGAATATTGTCCTCTTTGCATATGTCAGCGTTACTGTTCCTCATGTTATCGCGACTTGAAACATACCATAAGATGGCGTGCCAAACTTGGCCCCCTTCTGCGCTGAGGGTGCGTTTGAGGGCGACGAGGACTGACTACCTCCAAGCAGATTGGTCACGATTACAAAGTAGTCCTCGAGCACTGCTTTCTTGCTATCTGATGAGGTGTACAGGAAGTTTAGAGTATCCTCAATCCTGCCACTGTAACACGTAGGTAATAGTACTGCTGGGTTGGACGATGACCCATATGTAGCATATGCAAGTGTGTATGCTTTGTTCTCGGATGGCTTAGCAGCATTGATATTGGCTTCGGGCTCAGCCGTAAAGTACTTGATTTGTGGTGCCATTTTTGGGGTGTGCGACGGCTTAGTGGTCGAGTGATGGTGTCCGTGTGATTGAGATACTCATACAGACAGAAAACCTTGACTCAAGTGATTGTGATGCCATCATCGGGTGGAGCGGCAAGCAAATGCCCCGCTCCTGACTGTGTGGAGGCGGGGTCTGCGGCGGAAGTTCTGCCTCGGGTCTCTCTCACTCAGCAACTTCCAACAACCATGCTTCTTTCTCATTACATGATCAAGGTCTACTGTGGTCTCGATGGACTACAGATTTAAACGGCAGATGCGATCTCGATGAAATTGCAACACTGTTCGATGATGTAAGCGTGCTTGGGCCTGAATTTCACGTCGGATGATACGGACGTTAGCTAAACCCCGACACGAGCTCACCTCAAAGGTAAGATACCAGGATGAAAAGCATCATTCGGTTCAATCTCATCATCGCCCTTACTTGTCCATGAATGCAATTTCGTGAGAAGAGAACATGTCTGCAATGAAACAGACACCAGCAACACCTGCTGCACCGCAAGAAGACTCTGCTAAATCGGCTACAACGTTTGCTTGTATTCCTTGCCAACAACGGAAGGTCAAGTGCGACCGGAACACGCCCTGCTCACAATGTGTCAAGAAGGGTATCGATTGCAAGCAAGCTCCCGTAGGACCCCGCCGACGACGGCGCAGGTTCGGCGAAGGCGCACTCTTAAGTAGGTTGCGTCAATATGAGACTCTCCTCAGAAGCAATGGTATCAAATTTGAGCCACTGCATTCAGGGTCAGGCCAAGATGTCTCAACAAGGCAGTCGGCTATTGGTGGCGACAAAGACGCAATGAGTCCCGCAAATCAGCCTCCAGCCATGGCTGGTGGTGGCTTTTCAGGATCGATAACTATCGTGAGGTAGGTGCACCACGGAGTGAGATTGACCGTATACCAATTGATGAAAAGCAGGCTTCTGGACGTATCTTCTTGTCGACTGCTAACCAAGGTTGTTAGTCTCATCTTGACACGACGGAAAGCGACGAGAGTGGCCTGGATGACGATCAGCCTGACGATGATCTTGTTGATCACAACGCCAGACAGGATGTCGTCAAATCATACTGGGAATTGTATAAGGACAATGATCACCTTCTACTTCTCGGAGCTCAAAGTACCGGCACTGATTTAATGGCACTACATCCCTCGCAAGGCCACATCTTCAAGCTCTGGCAAATCTATCTGGACAATGTGGACCCTTTGCTGAAAGTCACGCACACACCGACCTTGCAGCCAAAACTACTGGAAGCAGCCACCAACCTTGGGCACCTGACTCCGACCATGGAAGCCTTGTTGTTCGGGATGTACTGCGTGGCCGTCATTAGTCTCACAAATAATCAATGTCTGGAAGCATTCGGTCAAGCGCAAGACGATCTTCTCAGTGCTTATCTTTTCGGGGCTCAACAAGCACTTCTGCGCAGTAAAGTACTTCAGACAAGTGATCGAGAATGCCTGACAGCATTCTACCTTTATCTGGTAAGCTCTTCAAGAACTTGACTTTGATCAAGAAGACTGACACGAACAGATTGCAATCCGACCACGAACCGATTCGAGATCACTATCTGCAATGCTTGGTTGTGCCGTCCGGACCGCCCAACGACTCGGCTACGATTGCGAGCGTTCTGTGAGCTATGGTAATGCCATCCTCGAGGCCGAGTTGAGAAGACGACTGTGGTGGTCGCTTGTCAGCTTTGACGCACGACAGTATGAAATGGCAGATTATAGATCGCCTGCCAGGATACCTGCTTGGACTTGCAAATTGCCACTCAACGTGAATGACTCTGAGCTTCGACCACAGATGAATGCGCCACCAGCGACGTACGGCAGAGCAACGGATGTGCTTTTTGCGCTTGTCCGAAGCGAGGTAACCGCAATTACATACGCCGGCACCACTGCTCATGAAGTTTACAACCCAGACAATAAAACTCCGTCCAAAGCGGCTCACATGGGTGAAAAACTTACGGACGGGATGCAAGCCATCGAGAGTACATATTTGCAATATTGCGATCCTCACAATCCACTCCACGCCATGACAATCTGGATGTCTCGAGCATTCATGGCAAAGAAGCGCTTGATCGAGCACATGGCCACTTCTTCCAAGTCATCGCAGCGGACTGATCGACGCAACATTGGCATGAGTTACGCACTCTATATGCTGCAATGTGATACCAAGCTGATATCCTCAATCATGATCACGGGATACTTCTGGTTCCTGGACATGTACTTCCCCGGGTTTGCATACATATCTGCATGTCAATCTTTGAGGCAGCACCCTCTCCAGGAGCATGCAGATCGAGCTTGGGCAATTATGAGCGACAATTATCAGCATCGATTTGGTCGGGCGGAAGCTATCATGAACCCTCTGATTCGAGCATTTTCTGGCGTCGTCGTGTCAGCATGGGACGCACGTCTTGCGGTTGCGGACGTAGCTATACCTGACGAACCTGGTGTTGTCACACGCTGCAAGACGCATCTCGAAGATACCGCTCATGAAGAGGATCCGATGGACATATTCGCTTCGCTGGCGAACCTGACGACCTTTCCGGATACTGCGACTCCATCTTCTACGAGCCATGATACTCCAGGCAGCGCAACGATGCACCAGAACGCCATGATGGCCCAAGGGAAGCCGGTGGGAGTCTTGGATGAGCAGTGGATGATGGGTCTAGACACAGAGCACTTTGACTGGACCTTACTCGATTGGAACTCGATGAACACGCAGTAATGGTCTGCAGTGCACCCGAATAATTACTGGAAAACTTGACAGAGACTATGAAAGCCATGAATAGAACGCGTCACACGAATGGATGTCATGAAGCTGAATTTTGCCATGATCCCTCCCTATCTAAGCGGATACATTTGCTATCAGACATCGGCAGTGCCTTGAATATCTGGCAACGACCGCACGTATTGCCATTGGAAGCATTCTGTCACTGGTCACCGTTTCACTCGCAGAGCCACGGGATTTAGCTATCTCCCGAACTCGTCCGCCTCAGGCACCATCACAACCTCGATAACGGTCAACACCAAAATCGTCCTCGGACCTCCGCAACCCCCGAACTTACCTACTATGCACCAAGCAATTCCCAATCATATATATATCTCTCACCTACCAACCACATCTCCCTCACAACCACAATATCATCATCCCTACTCAGTGGCCAACATACCCCTTGCAACATGCCAGCCCGCACTATCCAACCCCTCATCGCCATCATCGGCGCCGGTCCCGCAGGCCTCACCCTCGCGCGCCTGCTGCACCTGCGCTCCATCCCCTTCACCATCTTCGAGCGCGACCCCCACCCGCACGGCGCACAACAAGGCGGCACACTGGACATCCACGCCGGCACAGGGCAACTCGCTCTCCGTGAGGCCGGGCTTCTCGAGGAGTTCCGTCGGCATGCGCGCTACGAAGGCGTGGCGAACAAGATCGCTGACCTCAAGGGGAAGGTGTGGGTTGATGCGCCTGTCGAGGAGGGAGGGGCGAGCGATAGGCCTGAGATTGATCGGAAGGATTTGAGGAGGATTTTGCTGGAGTCTGTCCCTGCTGAGAAGGTGCAGTGGGGAAGGAAAGTGAGGGAGGTTGTGAGAGGGGAGGAGGGGATGGAGGTGCAGTTCGTCGATGGGGAGGTGGAGAGGGGATTTAGGCTTGTGGTTGGTGCTGATGGGGCTTGGTCGAAGGCGAGGAGACTGGTAGGTGTTGTGCATAGTGATATGGGTGCATAGGCTGACGTTGTAGGTTTCGGATGCAAAGCCGCAGTATTCAGGGATTCACGGATTTACGTCACTGATCAAGCCTGACGATCCTTGCTATGGTCATGCGACGAAGCTCGTGGGTGGCGGGAACTACTTTGCTACTGGAGGTGGGAGGATGCTCGGTGCTCAACGCATGGGTGATGGGAACTACATTATGACTGTTACTCTCAAGCTACCCGAGACTTGGACTGAGGACACCAAACTCAACGAAGATCCAGTCGGGATGCGAAAGTGGATGCTCAATGAGATCTTCGCCGATGCGGATGAGAGTAACAGGCGGTTGATTCAGCAGAGCCAGGGCCCATTCAGATCATGGCCCCTGTATGCTCTGCCCGCCGAAAGCGTACCTTGGAGGTCGTCGCCGGGAGTCACACTTGTTGGAGACGCTGCACACTTGACGTACGTGACGACCCTTTCGCAACGATACTTGATACTGACGTTTGATAGACTACCTTCAGGCGAGGGCGTCAATATGGCCATGTACGACTGCTGGCAGCTCGCTGAACAGATCATCAACCTTGGAGTGGATAGAATAGACGAGGCGGTTGCAGCATACGAGCGCCAGCTGTTCCAGCGAGCACCAGCGATCTTCGAGGGACAAGATGTAATGCATCAACTGATGGCAGAAGATGCGCCGATGAGCTTCTTGCGGGCTGTGGGCTTCATCCAGGAGTGAGGAGTCCTTACAAGCTGCAGCGAGGAAGTCGAATAATCTATAGAAGTAGACCAGCGCACGAATGCGCCATTAATGTATCTAATATCTTCAGCCAATGTCGCATATCTTCGCTGTATAGAGTCATTCGACGATCATTTGTAATCTGGTGAATGGAGATGACAAGCGTTCTGACATGCAGATGATCGACACCACCACCCGCAACCCTGTTGCCTCAACGTCACTTCTCCTCACCTCCACATTTGTTTACACGAACAATTACGGATCTACAAATACGGTGGTATGCTCTGTAAGTTCTCATCCTCGTCGCAACAATTCAAGGTAAGCGTCATTACTTGTGTTCCCGACAACATGAAATTACCAGCTCTGCTTGCTGTTGTGGGATTGTCCTCCATTAGCGTCGCACAATCCCTACCACTCGCTCTACCACAGTCCAATACCTTCAACACCTCGTTCCAATCCCCTTCTCTCTCCTCAATCAATGCCATCCTCTCCTCTTCCTCCCTATCCAACGCCACCCAATCCGCAGTTCGCGTCGCCCTCGACTTCGAGCGCTCAAACTGGGCCGGCCTGTCCGCCCGCTTCGACCCCTTCTATACCTCCCTCCCGGCAAACACCTCCTCCTCTTCTCCCGGATCCCTCCTGAAACTCGAAGCGCAGACTAACACAACCCTGTACACCCTTCCGCCCAATGTCGCCCTCTCCCGCATCGTATTCCAATCCGCCACCGCAAACGGCACGTCCGTCCCCTCTTCTGCTTTTGTCCTCTGGCCATGGCTCCCGCGGCACTTCTCGACCCAAGGTCTTCCGATCGTGGCCTGGGCGCACGGAACCTCAGGGTGGTCAGCCGAGTGCGCGCCTTCGCATATCAGGAATCTATGGTATCAGTACTCTGCGCCTTTCACCCTCGCTTTACAGGGATATGTAGCCGTCGCGCCAGATTACACTGGTCTTGGAGTAGGGAAGGATGCAGAGAACAGGACGATCAGACATCAGTATAATGTCCATCAAGCGGCTGCTAATGATCTGGTGTACTCTGTTCAAGCAGCGCAGGCGGCGTTCCCGGAGCTGGGGAAGGAGTTTGTGGTTATAGGGCATAGTCAGGGTGGAGGAGCGGCGTGGGCAGCGGCGCAGATGCAGGCTGAGAGTCCGAGAGAGGGATATCTCGGAACGGTGGCGGGGAGTCCGGTTACGAACCGCTTGACCGAGCTCGGATTTGAGGGGCTAGCACCGGTGGTGGCGCAGGGGCTGGATAGTGTGTATCCTGATTTTGAGCCGGGTGATTGGTTGTCGGAAGAAGGGGTAAAGAGGACGAGCTTGTTGCAGGACTTGCAAGCATGTCAGAGCACGAAACTGGAGTTGCTGGGATCTGTTGACGCGGGCAGCTTGATCAACCCGGCCTATAACGAGTCGTGGTACTGGGATACGTACCTGAACTTCTCGAGAGTGGGCGGTCTGCCGATTGGGCCAGAGCCGATGCTGGTCCTGCAGGGGACAGACGACTCATCGGTCCCTGCTGCGACAGTTGATCTGGGGGTGAATGAGACCTGCGCAGCATACCCAGAAAGCAACATCGAGTACGCAAGGTTCGAAGGAGTCGAACATGTTCCAGCATTGTTCGCGAGCCAGCGAATTTGGCTGGACTTCATCGAGGATCTCTTCCGTGGTCGTAGACTCGATTATGGATATCAGAAGACTCAGACTGGGTGTACGACAAGAACCTACCAGCCTTTCTTTGAAGTCGAGCGGTATCAGAAACAGCTGGCATACTTCCTTCAGTGGCCGCAGTATGCCTACGAAATAGCTTGAGGACTTGAAGCCATGCTCAATGGAAGGCTTGTTCTTCGCATCAGAATCACAGATGCCTTGTTAGCTTCGCATGACTATGTGACACCGAATCGCATCCTACATTATAGTACCATCATTGTTTGAGGGATCACTTATCTCTTGTGCCTGTCGGGGCCCAAGAATCGCCAGTGGCCTTCATGAGACTGATTTGGCGCTCGGGTCGCTTGAGCGATAGAAACGTACCCAGCCCGGGTCGTCCATCGTACAGCCCAGGTGGCGCCTGGACGAGTCACTACACCTACCTGCGACAATATTTGTATGACAATCAGCGTCGATGTAGACGAGCCCATATCGTCTGCAGGTAAAATTGAGTATTTAAGCTTGGCCAATGACGTCCGCCAGAGCTGAGGTGCACGTGCCAGGCGGACAGCCGCGCGAGGGATGAACCACAGGCACGACTGCCCTGTTTATAGATCAGACCCTTCAAACGTCTTTTCCCAAGCAACCTCAATACACCTCGATTTAGCGATCACGTCCCATTGTCATGTACAATCAAATAATATACTAATCATACCACACTCGACTGCTACTGCTGCTGGCTGGCGCAATTGCTACTATCTTCTGCTGGCCGGAAGCGAGTCGAGCTAATCTATCCAAGGATAGTCAATATCCATGTCGACCTTTGCGAACTCTTTCTGGGGCGGCGGCGATTATGCTGCAGGTACGAAAATCCCTCGCGCGTTGACGGAGACCAATACTTATCCGGTGCAGGCCTCGGCGTCCTCTTCCAGAAGCTCCAACAAGGCGTACAAGAAAATCAGCAGATGCTCACGGTAGCTCGCATGAGAGCGGAAGCGGAGGAGCTATACAGTCAACGATTGGGTGAGATCGACTACACGACGAATCGCATTCAGGGCGGCTTCCAGCGCGATGACGGTGCCAGCGTCAAGAAAGCCTACGACGGAGTGAGGACAGAGATGGCCGAAGCCTCGAAAAGTCACCACAAGATTGCGTCAAATATTCGAGAGCTGGTGGTCGCGCCGTTTGGTCGCTGGTGCGAACAACATGCGCTGCGAGTCCAAAATTCCCAGGACGACCTCCAATCGCGAGTCAAGGCGCATGATAAGCAAGCAGAGGTGGTAAGGTCATGCAGGAGTCAGTACTACAACAAATGCAGGCGCGTTGAGGACCTTGACGAGGAGGAGAAGCTGGCTTTCCAGGATCCACAGAGCGAGCTCAAAAGCCCAAAGAGCGTGACCCCGGCACCGACCCTCAAGATCTCGGAACCAGATGCGGAAGAGGAAGAGCAGGAGCCAATTGACCTTGGCGATGAGACGTACAGTCCGGAGCGATTGAAAAAGGTTCTGGCGCATGCGCTTGACAACATCAAGCTTGGTGAGACCAAAGTGCCGATTCTAGGAACATATCAGAATGTATCGAGCGGATCCGACATCACAGAGTACGTTCAAAAGAACCTCAACGGTACAAGCGTGGCATACGCGGAGCGGATAGGTCAAGATCTGGTCAGCAACGGCTTCTTGCGCTTGGTCGGTAATGTTGGTAGTACTTTTGCGAACAGCAGTCGCATGTACTATCAATGGAGACCAAAGGCATTTAAGCTTGCGGGTTACCCTGAGACGAAGAAACCGGTCGCCCGATCATCGACTGTATCCTCCGGCGACTCGATCTATGAGAACCCAAGTGTCAGTGCTGTCGGTGAATACCTGCAAGGCTGGAACCCTCTTAACAACCCTCATCCGAACGAAACACCTGCTGAGAGACTAAGGCGAGAGGCAAGGGAGAGTGATGAGAAGTACAAGGCGGCAGTGAAGAAGCTCGACGCACTGAGATGCACCTTGGAGGAAGCAATGATCGACCACATGAAGTTCATGGAGCGATGCGAGCTGGATAGGTTGAAGGCGATCAAGAGCGTCATTCTAGACTTTTCTGGCGCCATCTCCAATGTTATCCCAAGTCTGCAAAGTACAGTCGACAACATGATGCTCTTCCAAGAAACTGTACAACCACAAGCCGATCTACGATATCTGTTGGAGAACTACAGGACGGGTAGCTTCGTACCACGAGTGCAGATCTACGAAAACTACTACAATCAGATCGGAGGTGAGCTTGATCATTGATTTGAAGGATAATACGATACTGACTAGGTTAGATCAAATATTCGGTGTCGACATTGAAGCCCGCGCCAGGGCAGATCGCAAACGAGTCCCTATCCTCGTCACGACGATTCTTACATTTCTCGACAACAAGTATCCTGAGCTCGAAGGAGACGAGGCGCGAAGAGGTATTTGGTTGGTAGATGTTCCTCTGGGGGCCTCTCATCATCTTCGCAATGCTATCATTACCGCACAAGGAGCGCCGTTCGAGCTGCTGGAGAAGTACGATGTTCCGATTGTGGCCAGCGCATTGAAACTGTACTTGTTGGAACTGCCGGACTCCATTGTCTCGTCACAAGTATATGAGATTGTCAAGACCATATACACCACGACGGCGCAGAGCACAGATGAGGCAACCAGAGTCAGCGTCATTCAGAGCACACTCGGGCAGCTGAGACTTGCCAATATTGCGACACTAGATGCTATCACGACACACTTCACAAGATTGATAGAGCTCACTTCGGCTGACGAGCCATACGTCGCATCACTGGCGACAGCACTTGCGCCTTGCATACTACGACCGAAGCAAGAGAATTCTCTGACTGTGACGGAAAAGTACAACATGCGCCTAGTGCGCGATCTCTTTGCTCACAAGGACGCCATTTTTGGAGAGCTGAAGCGGGCAGCATCCCTCTCATCCGCGCAAGCCAAAGCAGCAGAGCAGAGGCAGAAGTACGAACAAAAGGGTGAATCGAATCGCCGTGAAGCGATGGAGGAACGTCAACGTGCCATCCAAGCCAACGCGGAACGTGTTCGTGCACCGAGCCCGAATCCGCTCTCACGCATCTCCATGAATCAACCACTCGCACCTGGCCACCGACGTGAGCGCAGCACCTCCGCTGAGACTCGCTTCCCGATCGCCACATCTGCATCGAATTCTCCAAGCACGTCCCGTGCCCGTGGTGGTAGTCTCGAGGTGCCGGTTTCTCCACCACACGGCCCAGTCAGCAACCCTATCGCAGTACCTACAGACCGACCACAGACAAACGGCCACAATTCGCAAGCCCCTCCACCGCCACCCAAGGATGATGTATCTCCCACTAATGCCCAGAGCGACTCGAAGCCTACTTCCCGAGACCGCTCCACGACCGTCAACACCAACACCGCATCCGAGGCCAGCCCGATCCACCTCTCTTCCACCCTAAGCTACCCAGCAGACTTCATGTCCCCATCACACTACTACAGCTACAGCCAAGACGACTCCCTCCCGCCATCTCAACGCACCTCTGTGGCACAGAGCGAGTCTGACAACATACCCCGCCACGGCAGCACAGCCAGCATCACCGCCCGCGAAGCCGTCCAGAAGCGCGATAGTCTCACGCGAGGCGGTGCGGGACGGAGCGGATCGAATGGACCTGGCAACTTCTCGAGGAGAGGCACGAGCGGGCTGCAGCGCCAGAGCCTGGTTGGGAAGAGGGATAGTGTTGGTTCTTCTGGTAGTGGGGTGGCCGGAGTGTTGGGCGAGTATACGGGGCAGGGAGCGGAGAGGGTCGAGGAGGAAGTGGAGGAGCGAGGGAGGAGGGGCGTGGAGTTGGTGGATAAGCCTATGGATGACTGAAGTATGAGTCTATGGATTGTATGATGTAAGGGCGGCAAGGATGATGGTATGGGTGCAAGGATGAGAGGATGTGAGCAGGATAGAAGTGATTGTACATTGCAGCGAATTAGCGAACAGCCTGATGTATATGAGCATCCCAACAAAACACATGAACCCCACGCTCGATGTGTTCGTGTGATGAGCGGCATGATCATCGTCTTTCTGAAGGGGGAGCAAGCATTCGAGTGACCCTATCGTTGCAACTGCCAGCGACGCTTACAGGAGGCACCAATCCGTGTCGGCCCCGCCAAGCACTGAATCATGAAGCCCTACCACGGGGACCATCTCACGAGTGCGCATGCAGACTGATCCGCCTGCACCATCGAATTCTCCTGGATCACATGCTGAGGATAGATGGGTGGTACCGCGATCCACTTTCAAGTCTCGGAAAAGCGCCTCTCTAGCATTTCCTGAACCGCAGCTAAACACTCATCCTTCCTGTACACCCCCAGATCAGGCCAATCATACTCCCGGTAAATCCCCCGCACAGCCGCTAGCTTGTCACCGGTGTTATCCGGAAACTCTGTCCAGACATCGTAGACCTGCTCGGAACTAATAGGGACATAGCTCAGATCTCTGAAGTGGTCTTTGAGCACTTCGAAGAAATCTGCGATAGCCCACGCCGGAGTCTCGCTCCGCCACTCGACCTCATCCTCATCAGCAAAGTCCTCTGAGTCGTCTAGGACTTGTTCCCTCGTAGCGTTTGTGATTGGATCGTTGTATTGATATGACCAGTATATTATTCCAAGGTCAGTGTCGAGAAGTAGGGTGGCATCGTCTCTGCCTCCCGTAGTCAGTCCAATACACGAGGGAGGTATCTTGTGCTGAGACAAGTCGCCGTGGGTAATTGTATTGAGATAAGTTGCGGTCGAACTCGTGCTTAACAGCCATCTCCAGTCTGCAAAGACGATGTTCGCTGCACCTCGTGTTCCTGGTTCCAAATATGGTAATCGACGCAGCAATGCCAGTACATTGTCTCCTTTGTCGAAACCTGCTGGGAAGCCAGCGATGTCCCAGCCATCTTCAGGGGGTTTATGGACGCACGCCGGATCAAGATACATGGCTACAATAAATTGGTAGAAGTCCTGAAGTACGCTAACAGTGTCCGCCTCTGTGTACGCGATTTCCTCCAGGTAGGGCATGATTGACGGGATTTCGGCAGATGAGGGACTGGCGGGTATGAGAGATGACACAGAGTAGATGTATGAAAGCCCGGTCGACCAAGCGTGTCCTTGTAAAGGGAGCTTCACTCTTCTTCCTCTGGCGTATAACTTTCTGCATCTCTAAGAATAAGTTCGGTCGATGCGTTCATTGAGGGATCTTCCCAGTCACACATCAAGTAGATGATGCCGAGCTTGGTGTCCAGTATCAGACACATGTTGTGAGCCGCAGCGACTTTCAATCGGATGCAATGAGGTGGGACATTCTGCTCGAAAATGTGACCGTCCTTGAAGCACTTGAGCTGATAGTAGTCGCAGTCTCTTGCTGAGGGTAACGTAGCATTCCAGTTAAGGCTCTCGACGTTTGGACCAGCGTGCTTCCCTCCTCGTAGGCAGGAGAGCTGACGCAATAGAGAGCGAACTTGCTCGGTCTTGTCGAAGGCATCAGGGACTTCTGCCATTGGCCAGCCTCCTTCTCGTGGCTCGAGTATGTCCGATGTATCGAGGTATATTCGACTTAGGAAGCGGCAATAATTTCGCACGGCTGCGATCGTCTCTGCCTCGGAATACGACGCATCGTACAACGCAGGCATGTTTCTGTAAAAACTGCGTATTAATCGGTAACGTTGTAGATGGGACTTGTTCGTCGAAACACTTTGGTGCGAAAGGTCGTCACTTCGATTCACACATTTTGCAGCCAAATACTGGCTCAAGTTGCCTGGATTGGGACTGATGCCACACCCTGCTCATCAATGACTTCCGGCAGGTCTCTGTTCTTATGGTTGACGTAATCCTCGAGTTCTTGTTTGTGTGCAGTCTCCAAATCATTGCCAAGGGAGGGCGTGATGGTAGTTGTGGCCTGTGAGGTCGCTGGTCCAAACATGTATAGTTTCCTTCGCAAACGATGAATGCGAGATCGAAGTCGGCCATTCACATTCAGACTGATGTGGAATGGTTCTGGTTTAGGGTCATCGAAGGCAAGCCCTGCCAACAAGTGTACTGGTCGATCGAACACACCGCTTCGAGAGCTCCGCTGATCCTCTAATTTCCACCGGAGGCGGCGCAGTCCACAGTCCGAAGAAACTGGCATTCGGGCTGTGGTGAATGCCCATCGCTCGTACAAGCTCATCTCGACTGTCCTCCGGCCACCGACTCCACCAACAGAAGCTCCTCCGCCTTGGACCTCAGGTATGAATTGCTGCTCCGTTCCGACTCTTCTCTCGTGTGATGCTCCTCTCAACCCTGTTGGACAGACGTCTTCGATGGCTGCTCCCAACGGGAAGTCTATGTCCCCCAGCACAGATTGAAGATGCCAATCATGGTCTTCTACAAACTCGACGCGGAAGACAAGAAGACCGCATGCCTCTTGTTGCACCACGGGCGCCGTCGCGGTTGACTTGAGACCCCATCTTGTCATTTTCTCTAGTGTTACGACTACTTTGACTTTACCGATGTCTCTCGCGCCAATCAATTGATCGCGCTGTCGCGATACCATAGGAGAAGCGCTGACCGCTGCTTTGGACAGAGTCGAGGTATAGCTTGGGAAGTTGCCAAAGGTGGGTGTGGTTCTCTGCGCCCCATGTATCGCTTTTTGCAGTGGGGTCGCAGATGTGCCGGGGGCAGAGGTGGTCACAAGAATTGTCTCCGACATGACGAATGTTCGCACCAGACAACAGGGACTTTCATCAGCAATTTGGAGATTCCATGTCCTCATGCAGTCGCACCATTACATGGCCTAGCGTTCTTCCATCCTCGATGCACACTCTCTGATTCGCTGACGCTCTCATGCAGCTAGCGATCTCACCGCATCCACATCCCACACCAAGACGATAACGTCACCAGGGTCTCTCTAGAACTTCCACATGATGTCCGCACAGCACTCAAATATCATTAATGGATACATAGCTGGCATACATCAATACCCGGCAATTATCCCATGGAAACGACGACTTCCAGCCCCGCTAGGCCGCTTGAACCACCCGCCCTATCACTGACGCTGCCTATCGTAGAAGATATTCCTGCCGAGCTTGGTGAGTTTGTCCGCCTGTATAAATATGGCTTTTGGAACGAAGCAGACGACTTCTTCCAAGACGTTCTCGCAGACCACATCTGTCACTTCCCCGTTGTTGCTGAATTGATAGAATTCCTTGTGGAGCAAGGGAACTATAAGCGTCTACGGCTGGTGCTGGCAAAAGAACTGCCACGGCGCCGCGGCAGCGTGGCGGTCACTACCAATGGGACGGAGGAGAAGAAGTTGCTGGAGCACTATGAAGCAGTCGCTGTTCTGTACACCCAATTTAAGATCGACGCACTAGCTAAGACCATGGCGGAAGACTACCTAGATAGACTGAAGAACAAGGATGCTATGTCGGACATCGAGGTCTGTGGTAGTCGGACATCCCTCTCCTTCTACACCATTCGTTGACCGTACTTTAGATCAGACACCTGAGCCTCTGTCTTCTCACTGCATCCGAGATGACAAGCCAGAGAGACGCGCTTGCAAGGCTTGTCACCTCGCTGCGTGAAATGAAGATCCTGCGAACCGATTTGGCCGGAGCGGTATACAAATGCTTCGCCGAGGGGAGACCAGCACTGGCTGCACTATTGGTCAAAGGCTACCTATTGATCTCGGCTGGACCCGCAGCTTTGGTCAATATCGTCCATCAGCTGGACCAGTGCAGCATCAGGCTTCAAGGAGGTGGCCTTCTAGGGAGTGATGTTGAGCTACTTCAATTCACGCATATCTGTCACACTGTCTGGAATCGAGTCTTGATGCTCTTAGGGCCAGACTCGGAAATCGTCCAGGAAGACGGAACTGGCGTCAGCACGCTTGTCACCCTATTTGAGACATATCTTCCTCTACATAGGCGGATACTCGGATGCTTGCTCGCGCAGGGCTTAGGAGCCACACCAGCTGCGACATCTCACATACTTTTCTGCTCGGATATGACAGGACCATTCACGTGGCTACTGTGGTCTAAAGAGGATCGTCCTCGTGACATGCGAGCTGCAGGGAGGCTTATCTGGTCCAAGAATTCACAGCATACTAGGTTCGTATCTTCGAGCCGCGAATTCCTGCTATTGGAGGATTATGCTGCATGTTGGGAATGCTTGCAAGTGTTGTGCAGCCGCACCGACGGCGATATACCGCTAGATGTTGTGGTCTCCCTATATGAGGCCACGAGCAATCGTTTGTATTACGAGCAAGTCCTAGGAGCACGTCGCCAATTGGCACGCGCCCGGGCCACGGAGTCGCAGAATTCTGAGGGTAGCCCAGCAGAGAGTCCACTGCCATCGTCCGGACAGGTGAGCACCACGAATTCCAAATCGAAGCGCCAAAGAAAATCGACCATGGATATTATACGCGATAGGACGGTCATCGGTTATCCGTTTTAGTGCCCCATCACAACGTGATGTGCGGACCGAAGTCACCAAGGAGCTCATGGTCCGGTCGACTATGAACCATGGGGAATACCACTATGAGTAGACGCACAAGTACTTCCATATCGTAGACTGTCTCAATTATGTAAGTGGGAGGATACCATTATTGGTTCGTATGAGGGACGCAGTTTGACATCACTTTAGGACGATGTACTTCACGTTGTCGAGATTACCGATTAGATACGGCGAGAGGAGAAGCTGCAAGCACGGACAAAGGCGAAGGGAGAAGACGTCAGGGAAACGCCTAACGAAGCTTCGAGTTCTTTCAATGCATAGTAAGAATACGGACTTGGCTTGTACTTCGTATGCACCGCGCGACAGTGGGATGGTCGTGATAGCAGCTCTCGGGTGGGGACACCATGCCATGTGTAGGGTCGGAAACATGCCGCACCCTCTCGGTCTTAAACCATGTCCGCCGAACTCGGTTGTGTTCATAGGGTTGGTGGAAAGGTACAGTCAGTCCGTTCCAATATTTACTTTTCAATGCCGCTGAGCTGGGTAGTGTCCACTTCGGTGCACCCGTCCGATCGAAGTATGAGATCTTGGTCCCGTCAGACTGCTTTGTGTGTCCCACTGCACAGACGTCAGATCACATGATACACGCATGTGGAGGGGGTTCTTAATGATATTTCAATATACGATCTTAAGTCCTCCAACCGAGCCCACTTGCGTTCGCAAAGGGGACCAGGAACTCCGTAGTCAAGTCTGATCTGGTAGGATGCGATCTTCCCACGAATCTTGAAGTCCATCACCTCAGTGCTGTACTCAGCATATGTTGAAATCAAGATACTTCTCCTCCATCACTTTCTTGACGGCAGCCAGGCATTCCTCTTTCCTGTAACGGCTCAATTCCGGCCAGCCATGCTCTCTATAGATACCTTGCACCTCAATAATCATCCCGTGATGGTCGCCTTGCCCCTCGGTCCAGACATCATGCACAAGATCAGGCTTGACCGGCACATAATTTAACCTCCTGAAATGCTCCTTCAGCGCCTCGAACAGATCAGGCACCAACCAAGCAGGAAACTCCAGGGAAGGCGGCGGAGTAGGGAGAGCACTTCATCGGAGACTTTGAAGCTAGCAGGTATCTCGTTCATTGGCCAGCCGCTTGCGGGAGGTCTCTTGACATGTGGCTCGTCGAAATACATGCTGGCCATGAAGTCGTAGAAGTCCGTGATGACTTGTACGGTCTCGTCTTCGCAATATTGGATGTTCTCGAGTAATGGCATTATCTATGATTGCTGGGATTTGACTAGAATCAGGGTGTGAGAGATTGCAACCTGCAGATTCTCCGTCGCAATTGCGAGGAAATCAACTCGCGTTCGCCCCACAAAGAGTGGTTCGTCTCGTTGCTGCCTACGGTAGCAAATCTTGCCATTCTGAAGCTTGCAAGCGTGACGAGGGACTTGCAAGCATTGGTCTGCGTCGTCGGCAGCGCACGTCGAGGTGTCCTCGATCCAAAGCTTTGGGTGCCTTCCGCACTCATGCTTGTAGGTTTACGGTACTAGATTCACGCCCTTCAGAAGGTCGTTCACAGTCTCGAGACTGCTTGGAGTAATTCGTCAGAGTCGTATGCCATGTCGCAAATGCACGAGGCCTGTGGACTCCTGAATTGTGTGTCAATTTGGTGCCTGCTCTTGCTGAACAGAAGACACGTGACCCGTTCGCAAAGCTGACTCAGGAAAGTATGTCGTTGGTCCAGCATCGACATGAAGATATTAGCATCACCGTCGCGCAAGTTCTTGACACTGGATCATCAGCACGACACGTCATCCTGACATTCTCCTCGACTTACCTCGTGTTGCTGATATCTGTCGAGAAAAGCGCAATGCCCCCAATCGAGAAACGAGTCAGGATCTGATACCACAGCTTGCCTGCTGCTAGCTTGTTCGTGATTGTTGTTCTATGCGTTTGCCAAATGTGAGGTCTGCTATCCGTCGAGGTCGCTTCGTGTTCTGCGCACATAGCGTCGAGCACTATCGTTGAATGACTTTGGCCTCGGGTTGATTTGAATCCGGCCAAGTCAGAGACCCGGGTTTCGTAATCTCGACGCAGATACGCGAGGTACATGCGTAGAAGGATCGTCGTTGCTATGCCGTCGTTCTCCAAACGATCGATGTTTGTAAGTAGTTCTGTAGCAGACATGCTTTCCTGCGGTATGGAACGCTGTGTCTTGTCGTTCAACGCTGGAAGCGTTCGGCAGAGTTGCGATATTACGGTCGGACTGCCAAATGACACAATTATGAAAGTTAAGAGGGGAACGTATTTCGAGTCGATAGGAAGTTTCTTCGACACTCCATACTGTATTCTCTCTGCGCTAGAGTGAATTTGCTTTGCACGGTCTTGTAAGTCTGTCTTTTTTGTCCTCCCAGTTGCCTTTTGTTTTGCAACCAGATCAGCTGGATCTGGTGTCAGTAGAAGCTCTGGTGGCGTATGTATTGAGAACAAGTCATCGATGCGTGGCAATTCACGAGATGAGCTGCTGGTGTCAGCTGCCGGATTTAAGAGGGTGTCTACGCAAAGCTGATCTGTAATTGAATTGCACCCAATCTGCTGGTAGTCCTGTACCCCATTGGGGATTGCCCAGTCATATATTCGTGTCGCTGAGAGTAGATTCGGACGTAATGTAGTGAGAGTTTGCTGGAATAGCCCTTCCAAGAGATCTAGTGCTACATCCGTAGGCTGACCTTCGCCAATTGTCATACGATAGAAGTCAGAGAAGATTCTTCCGGCCAGTTCGTTCAGTATCTAAGAAACATTAGGTTGATTCTGTTGCAACATCTTTCGACCATACAGCATTCGTAGTGTCACTGAGTGCCATCTTGCTCATCTGGTTCGCGAGTGTCGAGTTGTGTTACTTGACAACAGGCAACATCCAAGTCTCATTCCTCAAAGACAAACAAAAGATCACAACGTATCTGGTGAAGTTATATTCGATCTGCGATCCTCGATGTACGACTCGCATGTCAGATTCCACAAAGTCGGGAAAGAGATGCTGGACAAAACAGTGAATGATGTCACTCTCTGCCGATGACAAGTACTTACGCTTCTATCTCGCCAACTGGACATAATCTCTCTCACTTCTGATCTGCAAATCCGCACATAGCTTCAGTTTTTGCACAACAAGTTCGCAGGGAATCAAACTCATGAAACGCTCGTGGTTCAGTGGATCAGAAGCGAGCCCGCAAGGCGTGCAGGCAGTAGGGTATGAGCCTCACAACGAGTCCTCATCACGTACATGTGCTCACTGTGCTCCAGCACCCCACCTTTAAAACGGTTCAGAGGCGATTCCGTAGGCATGAAATCAATGTCTGAGAGGGATCCCACTGATGTCTGCAGGTGAAGCACGAGGCAGCTCCTCCAAGCATGTCGGGTCTGGATGTAGGCACCGGAGCGGTACCGCTGCAGGCGACCGAAAACGCCATGTCGACGAGCTATAACGACATTGATATGCTCTCATGTCCAGGACTACAGACATCCCTGGCATATTATGGTCCATCGCAAAAATCGGAGCCAAGTGCGGGCCAGGAGACGCTGAGACACAAGCGAATACGTGCTCTAGAAATACTGAAGCAGGATGTGCGAACGAACGTACAGGATCTTGAGAAAAGGATACAAGTAGGAGAACGTGGTTTAGGCAGTCTGGCCACCGAGATGTCCCACATACGGACAGCTATAGAGAAACGTGTTCAAGAATTGAAAAGGCTGAAAGCAGAGGTAGATGCAGAGGAACGTCGGAAGCATGACCTCGAAAGCGAGATTGCAGAATTGAAACGGCGCTCTTGACTACATGCAGACTTATACCTCCATTTGCACTTCTTTCTTTCAGGGATATATGGCAATCCTAGAGATGGGTCAGCATAGAGGACAAAGCTGCTTGATGGCAGCAGAGGACATACCCAAGTGAGACAGCTATTGGTGACCAGATGTTCAGTGCGCCGCCACAGTCGATCCAGAGTGCGCCAAGGACCGCCTTCAATGTATCAGCCATGAGTGATGGCTGGATATCATCATTCGCGTGGCTGGGATTTGTCGCGATGCACATATCTAGGTTCGACCTTTGTGTCAGGTTTGCCAACGTCGTTTGAGAGACGTATGGCTGGATGTTCGCAGAAATCACTGCTGCTTATGATGAGCTACATTTGCTTCTAGGCCATCATGATGCTCTACTTACCTCTGCTAGATCCGTTCTGATAGCTATTGAGGGTAATTGAGTGGATGATGGCGTTGATTCCCACTAAAGCCAGTCGTTTATTGCCGTCTTCTATCAGTCTCCCACGGATAGGTTCTGAGGCGCCAGCAGCTTGCAGGGCTTCCCTCAGCAAGTCCACGTCCTGGAAGAGGTAGTTTAAGATTTCCTGTGCGCGGACAGGATCCGAGAGCCTTGCCATGTTGTCAGCGACCGTTGTGAGACTGTTGAAAAAGTTGGATGTAGCGCGAGCATGGTAGTTGATGATATAGTACTACCACTAGCGACCGAAAAATAGGGAGGTCAAAGTAGGGCATACCTCAGAATGGCAGCTTTGCATGATCGGTGCTCGGCATCGCTAGGTGCCGACTACGAGCGTAGTCGGCGAGGCTCCTGCCTTGAATCAGCCGACTATCACTTGCCGCATTTCGATCTCAAATTCTGAGATGACGATACAGCTGAAAGGTGGATGTCATTCGTACCTCAGGACGGGTCTGGAAGATCAAGAAGCTAATATGCGCAAGTCAAGCGATCTTTAATTTCCGGGGGTAAACGAGGCAATGGCTTTTGAGGCATAGGAACTTCTCGTTCATGCTGGCAGACTGCGTTGCAATTGAAATCCTTAAATGCAGTGACAAGACTCGAGCTCTTGATGATGATCCTTCAGAGCCTTCCTAGTCGGCAATGCCCATGCTTGCACCCTTCACATAGCTCGGTCTTATGTGGTAATCGGCTCGTTCCAGAATAAGTGGGCTGTTCAAGTTCAACTCCTGCCCATTTCGCTAGCCGATAAGACACCCTTTCTGCGTAGGACTTATCGAGCTCTGGCCAGCTCAGAGAATTGCAAGACTCGCACCGCTGGTTGTAGACTCTGGCATTGTAATCGGAATTTCGATACTGTCGAATCGTGATAGCGATTTGCTTGCTTGTCCAGTTCCTCGTTGGACAAGATTCATCATTGCAAGTGAACTTGCCCATGATAGATGTGTCGTATTCTCGATGGAGATCGTGTTCGTCTTCAGTCCTGCGAAAGCCGAAGGAAAGATTATGCTGCCTTAGCAGACGTGACACTCTGCGGTGCAGAGAAGGGTGCATGCTGTAGGGGGGTATATCCGTGACCACACTTTCCGTCCTCTCTGAATGTGAGGGAGAAAATTGGACGTGATGCCGCAATGCAGCTTCTGTCGTGAAGGCACGACTACAACCTTGGCAGCTGAATGCGGTGTCATGGTTTGGCGAGTCTCGTACATGCTGCTGAAGAGCTTCTCTTGTGCGGAATCTCCGGTTGCAATCCTCGCAACGAGATTGCATGGCGGAAAGAAGGACAAACTGAGAGCTACGAGCAGTCCAGCGCAGTTTATAAAGCAGTGCCGAAGCATTGAACCAAGCAACAGCAGAAGTGTTCTTGTCATCTATTTTGCGACGTGTCATTCCCAACGTTTGGTGTATAGTGTAGGCCGTGGTGATTGTCGTAGGTGCCCAATCAAGTACGTTGAGAATGATGACCTAAGGTGTTGGCAGAACGCAGGAGCAAGCACATGGCATCTCCCACGCAACCCTAGTGATTGAAAGTATATTGAGCATGGCCTACACATTTGACCGTACCCTTCCTCCTTGGCCCACCTAATGCATTTGCGCTTTCATGCAAGCCCGGAAGACGCCTGGTATATCCATACTTGCCATGCAGACCTTCATGCCCAGTACCCAAAAGCACAAACGCCGTATCATATCAACATAGCACATTTGCTCATGAAGCCAGCTCGCCGAACTGTTTAAGAGGTCCTACTGTCCTTCTTCGCCATGGACCCTTTCCAAGGATTGGTTCTCCTCACACGCGCCATCTCATCCCCAAGTCACCCGCCTCCGTTCCTACCTCGGCGGCGTGCCAACAGCCAGCACCGGACTACCACTCTTCAGCTTCGCAGTCGTCATACCCGCGCCAGTCGCGCCAGAAGACATCCTTCTCGCCTCCCTCTCAGCTTGCGCTTGACCTTGGATCTTCTTCACCAAGCTCCTCAGTCGATATCTCGTACCATCGAGCACTGCGATCGTCAGTCTGACATCGAAATCCTGGTATCCTTGCATGATACAAGGAAAGGGATACTTACACTGCACGACAGCCCTCCTCTCCTCCCCGTCCAGCCCCTCAACGCCTTCTTCTTGCGTCTCCTTCTCCCTGCGCTCTCGCTCGCCTTTGCTCAGGAGTGGCTCATCATCCGCCTCCAGCACTGCTTCGAGCAAAATAACAGCAGTGCGGTAGCTAATCTCGCACCCTCTCAGATCTTCGCCCACCAGCTCATTGACAGCAGCAGCACGGCTCATCTCCACTGCACGCTCGAACATGAGTTTCTCTGCCGTAACGCCCGATGTCAGCTGGATATTCTCCGCGGCGGCACCTAGGCTGCCAGCTGAGCTGCCGCTAGAGCCGAGCTTGTTGGGTTTTGTGGTCGAGCCGGAGCCGGAACCTTGGAGATTGCCATGGTTGTTTGGATGGCCTGGATGATCGAGAGGTAGGTGGCGTTGTGCTTCGACCAGGCGACGGCCGACGATCTCGGATTTCTCGAGACATTCGTTGAAGCGATTGCGCATCCACTGGACGACGTTGTTCATACGGCGAGAGACATCGGGGTTGCGGGTGGCGTTCGCGAGGGGCGAATCGTTCTCGGATGTGGAGAAGCGAGATGGTGGCGAGGGAGATGGACGTAAACGATTTTGCGACCACCAGAATGATGCGAGGTCGATGGACTTGGCGAGGATAGAGAGAGCTTTGACGAAAAGGACCAAGGCTTCCTCGCTGACAGCCACCACCGCAATTTGTGTGAGTTCTTGATCCTCTTCTGATGCGTCATTGGAGGCGGTTAGAGCGGGATTCTTCTCGAGAGCGCCGATCTGTCGTATCGAAGGTCCCTCGTCGGCCGACGGAGTCGCGGGAAGCAATTGTCGGTACTTGACTTCAGCGAAAGAGTAGACAGTATCGGACCTCGTAGCGGCTTCTTCCACTATTCGCAAAATGCGGCTATCCTCGTCCTGCGCACCACGAGGGTCCTCTCTACCAGTCGTGATCGCAAGACCAATGGAGGGCGTAGGATACGACGGGAAAGCAGTGTAGCCACGTGGTGGGGACATGCCTGCAACAGGAGGCGACGCACCAACAGCGCCGAACAACCTCGCATTAGCCATGTTCAGTGCTTTCGATAACATGTTTGCAGCTGAGGATGGGTTCGGCGCAAATCGTCGCTCGAATGATGCTTGTCGATTATGTCCACTCTCGCTTCTACGATTATGCGCCAGTTGCATCGCTGTAGAAGGACTTCCTACTTGCGCTCCAGACGTCGACGTGGGAACACCCTGTGATGTTGATCTTCTTGCTAATTGGCCGATCTGGCCACGATTGTAAAGGTGTGGGCTGGCAGCCAATTCATCGGCAAAGGCATTGACTTCGACAGCACGTTTCTCGACCAGGACATATTCCTTCTCGAAAGCCAGATCCTGAGCAGTCTTCTCGGCGTCTTGCTGATCTGCCACTCGCTGATTCCTCTCGGTCGACCTTCTGACTGGTATCGGAACAGATTCTCGTGGCACCGAGGTGCTTGGAGCTGGACCTGTTCTGCTGCTTTGCCGTCGAATACCGGTCGGGTTCCGTGCAGAATATTGCTGACCCATAAGAAGGTCTCGCGCGGGAGCTGTAGCGTGAGCCACTAAAGACGGTCGTTCTTCGTGTCTATTAGGTCGCTGAATATCGACTGGTCTGCTACCCCCAACCGTAGCACCTCTCGAAGACAAAGAGGGTCTTCGGCTGGGGTCTTCTAAAGGGACAGTAGTGTGTGGTGAAATGTCCTCTGGTGATGCTACCCGTTGTGGTGGTGCAGGAGATGGCGCGGGAGATGGCTGTGCAACCGACTGCATGGGATCATCTATCGCTTGCCGCTGCATTCGTCTGCTCAGCTCTGACACCCCAGGATCCGGGATGGGAACGCTTGTTGTCCGTGGCACATCTTCGCCGACTAGGCCTGGAATGGGACCGGTGATTGGCGGTGATTTGAAGAACCCCTCGAAGCTAGTCCTCTCTGTTGGCTGGCGTTTGAGGAGGTGTCTAATCAGGCGAAGAAGATCTGAGCTGATTTGAATCCCCGATGGAAATGGGATCCGGTCTTTGGCGTCGTCGATCTTCTTCAGTAGCTCGATATGATTTGCGGCTCGGAAAGGGGGCTTTCCGCACATCATCTCGTACGTGACGGTTCCGACAGACCATAGATCTGCTTTGGCGTCGTATTTGTGATAAGACAATATCTCTGGAGCCATGTACAGTGGAGAACCACATAAGGTTTCAGCCATCATGGTCTGTGGTAGATGTCGAGCAAATCCAAAGTCGGCAATCTTGAGCATTGGCAGAGTCTCCACCCCAACTGCAGGTACCAAAGAGTGTTCACTTGCAGCCAGGGGAACATCTTCTGGCTTCTGCCTGGCCATATATGCGGGTGAAGGGTTGAGCAGAAGGTTCTGGGGCTTGATATCTCGATGGATGAGGTTGCGGACTCGAAGGTATTCCAGGGCACTTGCTATTTGCTTGACGAAATGCCTGACCAGAACCTCATTCAGACCATATTGCGAGTTTGGATACTTCTTGAAGATGTCGGCCGTCTCGGGCAAGAGTGTGAGCTGCTCCCTCTTCTTCATGAACTGTGCGAGGTCCGAGAGCTGGCAATACTCCATCACCAGATAGATGTGTGAAGGTGTCTCGGTGCATGAGAATAAGGCGACAATGTGTGGATGCTGCAAGCTCTTGAGGATACGGATTTCCGAATCGAGGTTGTCCTTGAGCTTCCGAGTTAACTTGTTCTGGATGACGGCCTTTACAGCGGCATAGGAACGCTTTGACTATGAAGCGGTCAGTGACAGTATACCATGTCTTACTTCGCTCTTGATAGGAGACATATTGTACCTACCTTGTGTGATGCGATGTATACAGTAGCAAAGCTACCTTTCCCAATCTCTTTGCCCCTAACAAACTCGCCTATCTGAATGTCGGGTTCTGCATCACCGCCAGATCTCCGCGATGAAGTGCGGTGAGCCATCTTGACGTTGTCGAGCAAGGATGGTTGTTGTCAAACAGTATTGTCTCTAGCTAATCTGGATGCATGAGGGATATAGTAGTGCTGATGCTATGGTGTATGACGTGGAGCCGCCGCGTGTGGGAGGTGTCGTGTTGCTGTTGATAGCGGACGCTGTTATCCGAGCTGTCGATCTGGGGTAATGTACTGGTAAAGGTTGTCTAATCGAAGGGATGCATATGATGATTTTGATTATGTCGCTGCTGCTTTTGGACAGTCAGAAATGGCTGTACGTCACCGAGCGCGAGGGTTGTGGTGCTGAGTAAGTCACGTTGTCGAGAGGGTCATTCGGCTTGTGCTGTCTCGGTCTCGATGGACCAGAGTGTCTGCTGAGGAAGAGGTTAGCTACGATGTCCAACTGATAATACGATCTCCCAATATTGATCGGGAGATAGCAGCAGTCAGTCAGTAGCTCGAGCAGTCAGGAGTCGGTCGTAGGGAGTCGCAGTCGTTCAGGTGTTGTAAGGTTGAATGAGGTGCTCGAAGGCGTGCATGATGAGTCGAGGAGAGCCGCCAAAGCATCACCTGACTCTTTCGGGTTAGAGCTGGACATCGAACCCGGAGATTACGGACCGAAGATGAACTTTGATAAGATAACAGCACATGCGACCACAACAGATCGACCAGAAGCCAAGGTCCCTTCGGATCTTGTTTAGGAGCCACTAGTCATTGCTTGCGCGGCGGTTTTGAAGCTCTTGGGGATGACGCGCAGCTCAACCACAACCGATACCAAAAATACATTTGCGCTCCGGCATTCTTTCCGTCAGCTTCAAAGGTGACGATGAGACCTGGAAATTCAACGCCGATGCTACTTGGAATTAGTTGGAATCCCAAAAATGCTGGACGATGACAGCAAAGATGACCATCCACCGCTGCTGCGGGATAGGTCTCCGCGGCCCTACAACTTCCAGGAATACTCGATATTAGGGCATCATAAGACTCGATCAAATTCCACGGGAGGTATTACACCACCGCGATTGGACCTCAACTCACCAACAAGTCCAGCACTAAGTCGGCATTCTAGTGCTCCTGACCATGAAGGGAGCGAAAGCGGGACCGAAGCTGACGACGAGAGACCACAATTGTTGAAAGCACTTCCACCAGCATCTGTCAAGCCACATAAAGGACTCAAGCACAGTGATGGATCTGCTTCGCCGCTACTTACTCCAACCCAGCTGGACTGGCAAGGACGAATTCTCTCGAAAGATTATGTTGATGAACGCAGGCGGAGTCGGAGAGCAAAAGAGGAGGATGAAAAGAAGCTCGAGGAAGAGCGGCGCATATTTGAGATTCGACGGAGGGCAGAACGAATACGACGTTTAAGCGAAGCCGCTTTGCTCGGGGCGATCGGGCTAGCTGTAATCTATGGCAGTAGGATATGGCGGCTTCAGTGGCAGTGGTATCTTCTGCTGGTTCTAAGTCAGGTGTCAGCTATTGCTGCACTAATAGCTTTCTATCCACTACGCTTGGTGTCCGTGGAGGCAGATCGAGGTCACGTTCACATCTGGTCTCGATTCAGGATACCGCCTTCGTTCGACCCGGCCAGTGTCTTGTATCCGACGTTCCTGCCAGTCATGGTTTCTCTTTCGCTGGTACAGCATACCCCGGAGATCTTCTTACCCAATGCTATTCTTGGTCTAGCTTCTCTACCACCTCGATTGTTTCCTGAATGGGCGAACTTCAGTGACATCAACACTCTGCACTGGGTGGCCTCGATAGCGCCCATCGTGACTTCTCGAGGGTTGGGTTATCTGGCTCGCAGATTCCCTGCTTATCTGTCCGGTGTACAAGCGCCACAAATCGACGGCTCGATACCAGTGCAGGCACAATTACTGCTCTTTCCGCTTCATCATGCATTGATACCTGCTCTTCACTATCTTACGACGTCGTCTCTTTTACCCACGGAGAAGCAGCTCCTGTCTACGGCTTTGGTGAATGTCCTTCTTTTCGCCAGATCGCCTCAGATCGCCATCTTGAGGTCAGCTCTGTGGGCTGGAGGAGTATCAGCACTGATCTGTTGTACACACATTCTGCAGTGGAATGTTGCACTGGCACGAGTGCCAACTTGGCGTTTGCGAGACTTCCGAAGATCAAGTCAGGACAACACGATCCTCGGCGATGTCATTGCAGAAGCCAAATCTTCTGTAGCAAAGATCATCGGTCGACCCCAGATAAGAAGTACATATGACAGCGAGACAGACGATGACCCGCAAAATTTCGTCAAGCCGAAACAGAGGCGTGCTCCAAGTCTGATCAACGCCTTCACATTCCACGAGAAGCCATCAGAATCTTTGTCGTCGAACGAGAATCCTTCAAACCACTCTCGACCAGGAGCGCCAACGAGGAGAGACTCGAGGCTTGGCGTCATCAAGAGACGTGCTACCATTGCCAGTCCACTTGTCACGAATTTTGATATGTCGGTGAAACAGCCATCGAAACGACTGCCAAAATTTCGCAAGGCGGACTGGGTCTTGAATCTGTCAGCATTTCAGGCGACCTTTCGCAAGCGCTTCTACGCTGCATACACCTACTTCGCTCTTGTTCTGATTGTGCTCTTTCCGGTTCGGTCAACGATTTCAGCGTACGCACTATCCGACCACGAACCAGTCCTGTGGGCGCTATCCTATCTCTTGTCGGGACTGCCGTCACCAATGCTTGTACTCGACCGCATCAAGCATACGCCAACGACCCAAACATTCTCTTCTATCAAGGATGCAATCGCCTCTAATCCGTCGATCCTGGCTCTTCGTTTTGCGCTTGGCTCACAGAACTCTCGCCTAGTATTGGTCGCATACTACATCCTTGTGCTCCTCATTGGACTCACAGCAGTCCTCATCCTTTCACCCACCATCGAAGTCGACACGCGCCGCAAGATCTTTCATGCTATCATGGTTGGCATGTTCCTCCCTACACTCTATGTTGATCCATGCTTCTGCGCCTTGGCACTCTCCATCGTGCTCGCACTCTTCCTCATCCTGGAAGTTATCCGAGCAGGCCAAGTACCGCCTCTTGGCACAGCGATAGGTCGTTTTGTGGCTCCTTACGTGGACGGACGAGACCTACGAGGACCAATGGTTGTCAGCCATGTCTTCCTGCTGATCGGCTGCGCGATACCCTTCTGGCTGAGCATGGCTGCCTTCGATCGCACCACGGAGGGAGAGTGGGTCGGCTGGGAACTGGAAGGTGAGAAGCGGGAAACTGCCATGGTGAGCGGCGTCGTTTGTGTGGGCATGGGTGACGCAGCGGCGTCTTTGATCGGCAGAAGGTATGGGAGGCGGAAGTGGCCTTGGATCGGCGGGAAGAGCTTGGAGGGGTCGGCGGCGTTTGCTGGGGCTGTGGCGATTGGTCTGAGTCTTGGCAAGATGTGGCTGCGGTTTGGCGGCTGGAATGATGTGAACACTGGGCAAGGTGGGGCGCAAGAGGCGGCAGTATTTTTGGTCAAGGCGTTTGCGGCTGGCTCAGGGGCGAGCTTTATGGAGGCGGTGCTCACGGGCGCAAACGACAATGTGGTGGTTCCGGTTGCATTGTGGCTACTTTGCAGGGGCTTGAGGGTATAATGGCGCTACAGAACATGCATAGCGAGGTGTTTGGCTTGACGGCTAATCTGGTAGACCCCTGCTGTTCGATCGCGTGGATCGACCAATGCGTCTTAGCGCTGTTCGCCTGTTTGTCACATGTGATTGTCCACCGAGCTCTGTGAATCCCCTTCTTCTCTTCATGGTAAGTCCGCATGCTTTACTTTGTTCTCTCCACCAATCTGTACCTATACACAACGTTATTGGAGACTGCTAGAGATTGGGCATTCCTGCAGCATGGCCTCTCGCAATGCGTACCTGGACTACAAACGCGATTCTCACCAGTTGATCCACTGGATGATTCATGTTTCCAACGCCATTAGCAGACGCCTCTCCAGCAGCGACGAGCAGATCGGCACCTTCGACAGTTCAGGCCGTCTCAAAATCTCCGAAATCGTCCCCTTATCACGCAAGATCGTCAAGTATGACAAGAAGATACCCACTACCATCCTTTCGTTGCTCCAGAAAATCATTGATGCAGGGACGCAATTCTACGACTTCTTCAGGCAATCCGCAGCCCGAACCACGGATCTAGAGATGCAGAGGAAGAACGATTCACATGCACATGTGATTGAGGTCCTGACAATCGCCTTTGAAACTCTGGGCGGCGACAAATGGACTACCGGTCAACAAGCGACAAATCTTCCCGAACCCGACGAGCACTCGCTCGTCAACTACTTCTCTTCCCTGAACCTCGAAGAGAGCGCTGTCGAAGTTGACGAGGGTGAGGATAGCACTACGCGATCAATAAGCAGCAGCGCTACGGCAGCCAAGAGACGTGGCAAGACCAAGCGAGCGAAGAAGCATGAGAGATCAAGAAATCGGTATTATACTGCGCAACAGGAGCTTCGCCGAATCCGTTTTGAGGACTACTGCTTCGATCTCACTGAGGCTGAGTCGGCGGTTGAGTTCATGTGGGCCGGTCACACATTGTTTCGAGAAGCAATGCAACTTCGCACGACTGTGGAGAAGATCTGGTCGAGTGTCAACTCAGATGACACCGAATTCGCAGTGGCTGCTGCTGTGTCCAACGTTGCCGTCGCCATGGTCAAGCGCATTGAGTCTGCGTTGCTTGGAGACTTTCCCGGCCATGACTCTTTTCACGAGCTTTTTGCTGCCTATACCAACAATGGTCAGGACACCACCATACACGGTACGAAAGTCAGGAACGCTGACGTAGTGGATCGTGCGCCTTCTGGTAACGACATGAAGTTCATCGACGTTGATCTTTGCGAGTGGTTTGGCGAACATGTATACGGGGCTCTGACAGAGTTTGCCGTCGACTATGACAAGAACAAGACTGGGAAGCCCACGAGACGCATGGCTGCTGTCCTTGACAAGTGGGACCCGCAGGCCGATTTATTTGATATGACGGACTCCGAGCGCATAGCGTGGCGGAAGTCATACATCATAAATTAGCTCTTTGAGGCGGCGGCTATGACCAAGAGTCATTCAAGCAGCACATCAAATCCATCATCACCACCAGAAAACAAAGTCAATCCGCCCTACGATCAGATTCCTGGTCTATCCGAGATTGGAGAGATACTTCAGCTCGTCAGCCTCTCCAGTGATACATCGGCACCAGAGATCCAGCTACACCATATCTTTCGACTTCAACTTATGGTAGACTCATTCACGATCCTCCGAGGATGGGCTTGCGATATTGATCATGGTCACGATGCTCGCAAGGCGCTTCCTGCGGCTGGGTATCATCATGACCTCGACCTCGTCTTTGGAGACAATGCTGGGGCTTCACGGGACGGCTTGAGGAAAGCACTGAGATATCTTTCGGATAGACTCACTCACGATAGTCAGCTCCACCAAGATCCAGGGCGTCATCGCAAGAATGACGCAGTGCTCCATCACCTCCGCCAGCTTTGCGATTCATTTCCATACCACTCCCAGTACAAAGAGCGTCTTCCCAGACAGGTTCCGTCCCGTTTCTCGAAGACTAGTCAATGGGGTCTATGGGATTACTCGCCTATGTTGTGCGGTCTCAGCATGCTCGATGTTCTCGAGCGTCAACGTCAGGCTGGGATGCAATTATGGACCACGCTGCCTGAGCTGGCGATGGTTCCACTTCTATACAACAAGTTCGAGCTGTCAGGTCGGCTTCCCAGTCCAGTCCCTGCGCTCTTAGAAGTTGTGAAGGTATTCGGTAAAGTCATTGTGGAAAGAACAAAGGAGCTCGCGGCTGGCCCATTTAGCCGACAGAAGGCTGTGACCATGTCATCACATAGCAAAAAGCGCTCTTCGACGAAGATCAAGAAGGGCAAGATACTAGTTCGTTCTTTACTTCAGTCTCTTCGCGAGGTTGGGTGGCACCCTGTTCTAATCCCCAACATTGATCTGTTCGAGCACACCGGCTTAGCTTGCATTCGTCTGAGCGATTGCGATCTGAACGAAGAGGGCAAGGATGTGGGGACGGTAGATCTCATCAGACGCTTCAAGGAAGAGCCGCACAACGTCCGCTCTCTGGGTTTGCTGAAGGAGGTGTACCGCGCTGTACAGGAAGGTACGCGAGCAACGGCAGCTTCATGGCGCGAAGAATACAGCCGAGTCGTGCCATCAGCACAGTTTCTCGAGGACCTGGGCGACAGAGACCATAGCTCTCCTGGTGCCACCACTCACCACGGCGTGCCTTACAGCGATGTGCTGCATCAGCTGGTGCACGACATTCACGACGAGCTCTGTGGTGAATCACCCAATACGGGTGTCCACTATGTCTGGTTGTCGGGCTACGCCATGCGGATATTCGAAATGATCGAGGAGAGACTTGAAGCGGCTCATGACCCGATCTGGCGTGCAGCGTACTGCGAGGACAGGATGTATGCCAAAGACAAGAGGCAGCGCTTGTGCCACTTGGCTTGCTCCGACAATGTCCACGGCACGGAGACAGCCAAGATCATTGCCGGGGTGTTCCGCGACACTAATGATGATCATCAAGCAACTTTCTGGGGCGAGAAATCTAAATCGTCGACGGGATACCAGGAGCGCCAAGTCGCGGGCGGAAACTCAATGTACATATCGTCTTGCAGCGGAGATGGAGAGTCAAAATGTGGAGATGTGCTGCGGCCATGCGATCAAATGGATGGGTAGTGGACCTGGATGTCTCTTCGTTTGGGTAACTTTCCATAGGTAGCTAAGCACTTTGAAAGTGTTCAAACATATCACATGATCCAGATACAAAATAAGCTCAAGACCTTTCATCTCCTGCTTCATTCACTCCGTCGAGAATGTCACAGTGTTGCTGGCATTCGCTGCGTTGGGTACAGGTATTACTATGGTAGTCCCGAGGCTGCGCATACTTGTACAGGGAATGGTGTGATTGGTGACGTTTCCGCGCTTCCAGGGTTGCATCTTGCGGCACAATTCGTCCGCTCCCTTCTTTCTTACACTGCATCCCCCACAATCTCTTCTGATGATCCCTTCCACTACCATACATGCCGCGAGTAAGTTTGTCTCGATGCTGCGCAAGTTCATCCTTCAATCAATCTGTCGCACTGCCAAGTGTACGTGGTCAGCGAGGTGTTGACGGACTTGAGCTCAGAGAGGTAGGTGAACTGCAGCATTACAAGAAACGGCCGTGTATACGAGGAGCATAGATAATATTTGCCTGGTACGAGGAAGCTATTCTCGTACAAGGCGTCTTCCATGGTATGTTTACCACATATAAAGCTGCAGTCAATTGATGATCTCGATGGTGGACAGTCATCTTCAGCAGCCATGCATTTCAGATTGCCACTTCTCTTCATCGTTGCGCAGATACTACCATCCACGATAGCTATCATCGCACCTGCAGGATGTCGCAAGCTGCCTACCGACTCTGACTGGCCATCGCCAGAAACATGGAAGAAGGCCATCCCAGGAGTGATAGCTGGCAACGACAGCGACGCTAGCGGACCACTTCCCAACTATCGACTGCAAGCCACCGACGCAGCTCAGGTCCAAGCAGCCATCCGCTTCGTGAAGCACCACAACATCCGAGTTCAGGTCATCACCACGGGCCATGACCAACTTGGCCGTAGTGATGCTGGCTCAGGCCTGCTCATCGACTTGTCCAAGCTCAAGGGTGTTAGGGTCATGGAGTCTTACACACCTACCAGAAGAGGCGTCGAAGATCTTGCTTTTGATACCGCTGTGAACACTATCAAAGCAAAGCCTGGAGTCCAAGCTGCCGTCACCTTTGGTCCAGGTGTTGCGGGTTTCCCATTGAATGCTGCTCTCGCCAACTCGAGTTTGTTCACCACCAGTGGCGCGGCAGGTACGTCTTCTTGAGATGGTACCGGATATGTCTGCTAACCATGTATCGCAGCGACCGTCGCTCTTGCGGGTGGTTGGGGACATAATGGTGGCTATGGTCCTATGACAGCACAATATGGTCTCGGTGTAGACCAGTGGCTCGAAGCAAAGATCATTGCACCTGATGGCAGCATCAAGGTTCTCAATGAGGTGTCTAATCCCGACCTCTTCTGGGCTATCCGTGGTGGCGGCGGCGGCACCTTCGGTGTCCTGATCCAAGCTACGTGGAAAGCTCACCCTACTGTTCCAATGATCGGCTTCAACTGGTACCTCAACTCGACAGCCACGAACCAGACTGCAGACCCCGAGACAGGCGTCACGCCCATCAGCTCCACCATGACCTACCTCTTCTCCCAACTTCCTCATCTCCAAGGCAACAATATCTCGGCCTACTTCTACGTCGCCCCATTCTCACTACGAGTCTACTCGATCCATCCCGCCGACCAGGCTAACTCGGCTCTTGTTCAACGGATCTGGGAACCAATCCTGGACAAAGCTCAGTCGTTTCCCGGCATGTCACGATATCAGACAACTCCCCCATTCCACTTCGGTAACTACACCGACTTCTTCCGCACCACCTATGGCCCCATGCCAGACCCATCTCTCGTTGGCTCCTTGCCTAGAAACAGGGGCATCGTCCCCTTTGAGAGTAGACTGCTCAATGCCTCTCATGTCACAGACCCCAGTATAGCCTACTATATGCGCGAGACAAGAGGCAATTATGGTCTTCTCCTGTGCGCTCCAGGGAGAAGAGTGGGTGATGGATCCAACACAGCTGCGAACCCAGGCTGGCGTGACGCCGTGGTGTTAGTAGTAGGTCAGAAGACGCCCACTACCAGCTTGAACGGATTGAGAAAACTAGCACCGGATATGGGTAGCTACATCAACGAGGTACGTCGCTTCACCGTCCACATTCATTTGAGAACATAGCATTGACGAAGACCAGGCCTCTACCACCGAATCAAATTGGACCGCCTCATTCTGGGGCACAAATTACCCCCGCCTCTCCCAGCTCAAATCCCGCTACGACCCCGACATGCTCTTCTGGGTCTCCCCCGGTATCAACGCAGACAGAATGGAGGTGCGTGATGGCAGGGTGTGTAGAGTGCGGAACTACAGCGGCGTACCCAGCTTGATCCCACCGGCCATGGAGAGAAACGTCACGGCCGATATGCAAAAGGATGGAGCGTTCTTGTTTGGCGAGCAGGAGATCATTGGGAATCGATACCCTGCGAAGGGGGAGAAGGAGGGGTTTTGGTGGGCTTGAGTACCTAGTCTATTTTGTAAACTGTCTTGGGCTGTGGATTTGGCATAGGAGAGCGGGCTGTTATGATCAGGAACTGTGACAGCAGAAGTATGACAGTGTGCTTTGATTAGACTTCTGAGGAAGAACGAAGGTCTTCAGCACTCATCACAATGATGCAGCATAACCTCCGACAACCTCAAACCACCTCCGCCATACCGCTGGCTCCCTTCCCGCTCCCTGACCACCCTCTGCCCCTGCCTCACCCTCCCCAGCTCTCGCCACGACACTGGATCAAAGTCATGCTACCCCTCAAGCTTGACACCCAAGACCCCATCCCAGGCCCTCTTCCCCGCCCTCGCCACCTCAGCGCACTCCGCCTTCCACTTCTCCCCCATCTCCCACTCCCCCGTCTCCTCTTGATTCAAATCGCCGATCTTCCCTCCCTCTCTCGCAGTAGCGATCCATCCCCACGTCTCCTCCATTGTCGCCGCCAGATCATCAGCATTGATGCTCTTCTGCTTCTGCACAGCGAAAGCGCGGATGTCCTGGTACTTCTTCCTCGCCAGCTCTTGGATCGGGCGGAGGAGTTTGGTGTCGACGGGGGTGCCGGGACGCCGTTTCTTGGTGACGTCGGTGCAGGCGGTGCAGAAGCGGAGGAGAATTTTGAGGAGGTCCAGGGAGAGGTAGCTGTGTTGGAGGTAGGCGGCGTTGGGGATGCTGGACTTGAGAGCTGAGATGGTGGTTGAGGTACCGTTGCTGGTCGGGGAGGGGAGGTCTGGAGTGATGAGCTCGTCGATTTGGGCTTTGAGATCATCGAGCATTTGCGGGACGGTCTTGGACTTTTCCTTTTCGGTGGAGGACGAGGGTTCTTCGGCTGGACGAAAGATGCGAACCACAGCTGAAGCAAGGGCTGTCCATGCTGGGATCAACTGAATCTCGGAAAGAGTGCAGCCTGAGTTGAGGTCTGGTAGATCGTTGGTCGATAGTTGGGTCAGGAGAGATATCGATTCTACTTTTGAGAGTAGGGATGTGCTGTTAGATATCGTCGCGCATACCTCATCGATGAATAGCTGTAGGTGAATCCAAGCACCATTTGGTACTTTACCCGCTGAGCATAGCCTTCTTTCCAAATTCACCGACGAAGGTACATTCTCAAAGTTCTCGCAAGTATCGTAGTCTCGATTATCTGCCAGATTCTCTGTCCATGAGGATATCGTTCGAGCCTTGAAATTAAATCTGGTGTCTTGTGGTCGATTCGTAAGTCGTTCAACTCTCCGCTGTTCTAGCAGGAGGAGTCGTCGTTGAATGCTGTTCTTGAGCTGGTCCCCGGCATCATCAAGTTCTATCATCAAGTCCGGACGTTCCATGTCGACACAAGTGCAGGCTTGCTCACCGATCCGCTCGATTGTGGGCCCATACATCTTAAGTGTGGCGCCGAGCAACTCATATGGATCCTTCTGATGGGTTGTTCGATCCAAGGCCAAGCCCGGATCTTGTATGGATATTCTGGTTTGGCCGATGTGCGATGCCGTATCAAGCTGGACCTCCTTCACTGAGAGGTCAAGAAAATATGACTGGCTCATCGATGGCAGGCCGAGCTCTTGACTGATGTAGGCAAGCAAGACCTGCATCGGATAGATCTCAGGGCCGGGTATCACACGTGCCACACAAAAGGCAGCGAGAAGCCAACGTCCAGATCTGTCTGCTTCGTGGGCCCTGAACAACGCTGTGATGATAGACAAGGCCCAGGACATGTCGAAATCCTTGTTCGCTCCAAAGACGAAGTTGACCAGCGACCACGACAATTTGGCATAATTCAAGAAGTGTGAGAGAGCCTCAGTCTCGTCCCATCCTGCCAGATATTCAATGCGAAGATTATTCGTTTCGTAGTAAAGACAATCGCGGAGCTTGGCCTAGTCAGCAGTATCATGTCTAAAGGATTTCGATACTTACTGCTGGCTTGTCTTTAAGACCCGGCTGATCGCAAAATTCTCTCGTGATGTAAGCTATTCGCTTCCTGAACTCCTTGGACCATTCCTTGGACAGCGCTGCAACAATGTCTCGCACTTCGGGTATGAAAGTTGCAGTATGTCCAGCTCCACGGAAGCTCATACTCAGCACGCCAACGCAAGACTCTTCGAATCCGTTGATGGACAGATACCATAGAACGGCAAGACCTCTAATGTATGGCAATGCTGCAATCCGATTAAGCTGCGCCTTGAAGTCAGGCTCTTCGACAGAGGCATGCGCTCGCGCCCACAGCTTCCAGATTTTGAGATTGCTGGATGTGCTGTTCTGGTCAGCTGTGTTCTGCATACTACCACAGGGTACATACATTAGATTATCACCCTTCTTGGTCGGCTCAAGGATTGAATTGCAAAGCTCCTTCACATAATCCCATTTTCCTGCTTCGGCCAGCTTCTCCATATATGCGATAAGGGCTGTATCGTTCTCGGTGAATCTGCGCATGAAGTCGGTATTTGCTTCGGTGATGTCGTGGATCTTGTCTGGCATATTCTGCTGGAGAAGAACATTGACTACGACCTCTAATTCCGAGTCGTTCGCCACCGAGGCTACAAGCTGTTCTGCAGTGCGGATGGCGAGCTGCGAGAACATGCCCTTCTTCACTTTGTCCCCAGTCTTTTGTGAGATGAGATGGTAGATTACGGCTTGAGCATATTTCAGGACTTTGCGATCTGGCGAGTACTTCTTCCATTGCGTGAAAGCCTGTCAAAGTCAGTATACGGCATGTAATTTGAGCTCCTTTCCCTACATGATTTGCATCTTCCAATCTTCCCTGTTGCAGAGCAAATTCGAAACGATCTTTGCACAGTATGGGCATGAAAGTGTCTTTCGTGGCAACTGCGGCATTCTTCCACAGTGCCAGAGATTGTGGCCCGGCAGTGAGAGCATTGTAGTCAATCTCTAATGCTTTCTCGATTAGGTAATCGTCAATTTCATCGAGAATGACAGTATCTGTTATCGCAGGCTTTCTCTCAGCGAGTGAAGCAACGATCTCGAGAGCCTTAGTTGATTGCCCGAGTCCTTCTTGAAATCTGGCTCGATAGACATGAACGATGGGATCGACGTTGGCCTTTTTGACGAGTTTGTCGGTGCGATTCAGACCTTCCTTGTATCGTTTCTTGTCCAGGAACTCCTCTAAATCATCAAAAGCCATGCTGAAAGAATGATAGCGACTGGTGGTCGGATACTGATCCTGCGTGTAGCGATGTCTCGGACTGCGGCAAATTTTCTGCCTCATCAAAGATCAAGGTCCACTGCAGTTTCCTGAATGTGAATGGAATGGCTTGGACATGTTTGCAAATGCACAATTCAAGGTTAGAGATAAATAAAGTTCATAGTGGAACATGAAGCAATTTGTGGTAGAATTCTAAAGAGAGTATTTCGCTATCTGAGGTCAAGTTTGATTTGCCGCCGAACATCTGTGAAAAGACGGTGCCAACAAGACTGTCGCTGTCTTATCGTTGCGTCAGAACTATTATCACAAGCTGGAGATCACACATGAGAAGTCGAATGAGCAGATCTCTGCCATGGGTACCAGCAGAAACACCGTAATCAATGCAGGACCCAGCTCCTTGTACTTCTCGTCGTCGCCACGTGCTCCCCGCACCTCAGCGGAGCCTGATGATGATGATGATGATGGAGGGGTCGCTGACAAACAAGACCCTGGGTGAGCGATTTATATCAATCTCGAAGGTAAGATTGGGGCCTAGTTCACTTTGCTCACGATCATACACGAAGAGTAACTACAGATATCACCATCAAACAGTGACTGACGATGCCGCCCAAACTCGACCTCGAGTCCGTCACCTTCCCCTCCGCTACCCCGCCCCCACTAACCCTCCCAGCATCCCAGCTCTCGCCCGACACCTCGCCACCAAAGGCCCTCACAAAGTCCTCTCCACCCCTCGCCGTATCCGCATCCTCCTCGGTGGGGCCTACATAGCCGACACGACCTCCGCGATCTTTGTGTGGGAACACCCATACTACCCGCAATACTATCTTCCTCATGCAGCATTTGACAAGAAATACATCACTGCCGTCAAGGGAATCGAAGTCGATGGCGCCAAAGTCGCGACCTTGTGGAAGCTGAGCAATGCCGGCAAGGAAACGGGGGAGGTCGTTGCGTTCGAGCCGGACCTCAAAGACGAGGGGGCAAAGGTGGCGGGATTGGTGAAGGTTGGATTCAATTCAGTCGGTACGTGGTTTGTAACTTTGCCGCCCTTTTGTCCCCATCTTAATTCTGTTGCTATTGCATACCTTGCTCCCCTATATTTTCGCTTCACATCTCCACTCTCCCCTCCATTCACATACGGCAGGCAAGAAAGTCCCACTGACAAGAGACCAGACACCTGGCTAGAAGAAGACACCCCCATCTACGTCCACCCAAAGGACCCCTTCAAACGAGTCGACATCATCACCTCCACGCGCCCCATCAAGATCAGCATCTCAGGCAAAATCGTAGCGTACACCACCACCTCCCACCACCTGTACGAAACAGGCTTGCCAGTGCGGTACTACATCCCCCTCACAGCCGTGGATCAAACCGTGCTCCGCCCCAGTGACCTGCGCACCAAGTGCCCCTACAAGGGCGAGGCGGAGTACTACTCCGTTGTCGTTGACGGGAAGGAGAGCAAGGATGTCGTGTGGTACTATACTCGTCCGACGATTGAGTGCGCTGCCATACAAGGCCTGGTGTGCTTCTACAATGAAAAGGTAGAGGTAGAGGTCGATGGGAAGAAGGAGGAGAAGCCTGTGACGCCATTTTCATAGACATAGGACACAAAATAGGAAAAGGGGACTTCGTGTACAAGAAAGATTGCATTAACTACTCCTTGAGCGCAGAATACTCCCTAAACCGCTCACTGTCCGCCAATCCACACTCCCTCACGATCCAATAACAAGCCATCAACAATTTCGGGAACCTAGCCGTCCAGAAGTTGAGGTAACCCCCGGGCAAAGGTCCAACCTTCCGCTTGACTTCTTCAGGCATGTCTTCGTAGTGATTCCGCTTGTTGCGGAGAGCGCGGAGCAGATCTAGCATCCGGCTGCCGGTGTACTTGCGTTGCTTGCCCAGCGTGTCGATGAATTCCCGAGGCAAGGCTTTGAGGAAATCGCCTTTAGGGATGACAATTTCACCGTAGCTTTCTAGAAGCTCCAGCTGCTCGGAGGGCGGATCACGTGGTTCGCGCTCAAAGTGGTCGGAGACGTCGCACAGGAATTGCAAGCGGTCTTTGGGCTTCCAGAAGAATGGGTGCTCGAGGATGTCGTTGACGTTAGGCCGCTCTTCGGGACGGTGGGCGAGCATGGCAGTGATCAGCTGCATGGGCTCTTCGGTGTCGTTGCCGAGGTCCAATTTGTGCATGTTCTGCATGTTGTTCTTCTTGATGTTGAGTTCACGGATCTGAGCCCACCCTTCCTTGTCGTCGAAAGGATGGCAGCCCCCAGTGAGGACCCAGAAGAAGAGACAGCCGAGACTGAAGATGTCAGCCGCTCGCTTGATACCTCCTGGATGACCCGGTGTGCCTTCTGAAGTCGAGGTGCTGCTGTGTCCATTCAGTGATGCGGTATCCTTCGGTTGCGAGATCAGTTCCGGAGCCTTCCAGCCACAAGTGCCAGCGTTGATCGTGGCGTCGGCGACCGTAGAGGCATTGTCAGGAAGAGTCTTGCAGAGGCCGAAGTCAGAGATCAAGAGATGAGGTCCTTTCTTGGTAGAAGTAGGACGGCCGATCAGGATGTTCTGAGGCTTGATGTCGCGATGGATGATTCGTCGGGCGTGCAGGTGACGCAGACCGAGAACAATCTGGTACAAAGCTTGCGGGACATCTTGCTGGATCGCTTGGAGGACTTCAGCAAACTGGTCGCGCTTTTCTCGTTCTTCACAGAGATGTGGATTGAACACGTCCCAAAGAGATCCTTGGCAGAGCTCGACGGCAATGTAGAGGAAGTTGGCGTCCCTTTCTTGACAGTAGTACCGGATGACGTTTGGGTGGTCATCATTCTCTTGTAGAAAGACCACTTCTTGCGATGCGAGCTCGTAGTATTGTGACAACATTCGCTTGACGGCGACGTCTCGCTTGCCGAAACTGCCCTCATACACACATGTACCAGCGCTACCATTGCCAATCAGTCGGTCGGTATTAATTATGAGGTTGTTGATGCGCAGCCTGCCACGCATGTTCGGATTCTCCGATGACTCGACACTGATGACTTCAGCTTGAACTGGTTGTGGTGGTGGGATGACCATGGTCTGTGGTGGTTTGGGTGTGGCAGGATCGCCGTTCTCATTGATCTTTGTCAACTCTTGACTATTTCGCTTGGTTTGGCTGCCAGCTCGTCGTCTTTGGGCTTGTTCCTGCTCCAGCTTCTTCTCCTTGAGCTTCCGACCTCCACGAACACCTCTACGTGCTTTTTTCTCAGGCTTTGCAGGAGAAGCGTCTACCGCTTCGCTCTTGAGATTGGTCTTTGGAGTAGCTGGCGTAGGTGTTGGGGCTGCCTCTGGATTCGAGTCAGGGGATGACTCTCTTTGAGGGGAGTCTGCTTTGGCGGCCTGATCCGGTTGTGGCTCTGACGCCGCGGTGGAGGCCTGCTCATCTTCGCTGTTGACCAATGGTTCTGGCGTCTGCTGAGGAAAGATCATCTCCTCGGCAGGTTCAGGAAAGCGGACCTTTGTGTCTTCGATTGGTGAAGAAGATCGTGTAGGGGTCTGCGGCACGTTCTCGACAGCGATGGGTTCCGCAGTCGGGACTACAGCTTCTCTCTCCACAGTGGGCTTGACATCGACTGTCGCAGTAGTGACAGCACTGTAGTCTCCCGTAGTAGAGGGCATCATTTTCTTCTGAATCTGCTGCAGATAGCCTCTAGCTCCAGGGATGGCGGTCAAAGTGATTACAGCTAGTATGATCATGGTGACGGGAGATGGAAGAGAAGCACTCCACTTGCTACTAGGCGAATATGGCTCAGGCACGTACCTGTCAGAAGGTGTCGATTCGCGCGGGTTGAGTGTTACAGGTGGCTGTGGCTCAACACCACCTATGCCACGTGGTGGTGTCGGTCCAGTTTCCAATGCAGCCAAAGGATGTACACCGATGAGCTTGGACCTTTGCACGTCCATGATGTTGCCGAGCGAAACTTGCGGCATGTAGATGTCGTCTGTGTAACAAAGTGCCCTGGAAGCGCCGTCTGTGACCAAGGGGTAACTTTGCTCTGACAAGGCGTACCAGCTGCCGGACTCGGTGCAATTGACAAAGACATTGTCTGCAACAGGCCATTCCTTGTTGACGGGTCCTACAGGCTGTGGCAGAATCACCAAGGATGCATCTGGAGCGTCCGACTCTTGTAGGTGAGGTCGAACGACATCGTAGACGCGAGCGACTGGCGACGAAAATTTGTGACGATACATGAGACTCTGAGCTGCCCCACGGCGTTTCCCTTTGCTCTCCTGATTATGTTCTAGTGCCATGATCGTGCCATCGTGCTTGCTGTAGACGTATCTGTTGTCGAGAGTGTTACTGTACTGGCTCTGCAGATCCGAATCTCTATTGTTGGGTCCCCATTCGAAGTAGCTGATAGTACAGATGGGATCTCCGGTCTGCTTGTCCTGGATGCCGAGTACATACTCAGTCCTCCCGATGGTCAAAGTGCCCATGGGTTCGCACTCCTTGTCTTCCAGTGCTTCCAAGGCGTTGACTTTACGGCAACTCCTATCATTGTTGCTGACGGATCCGGATGAGCTGAACATCTTGAGGATATTACCATTGGATGCATCAACGGTGTAGAGGACCGTTTTCCTCTCCGCATTGTAGACAACCGGGGGATCCTCTCCAGCGTATGGAGAAATATCGACAAGCTGCTTGACGGTCAAGCCGAGTCTTTGCATTCCCAACCTCGACTCTGGTGAATACACAAACAATGCTCCGTCCTGACTGGGTTCGACGATGAACAGAAAGTCGTCGTCAGTCCGGCCATCCTCTTCTGAATTGTTCTTCTTATGATATGTTGTCTGCACCATGGGACGATCTACTTCCAATTCCCATCTCGGTGCCCCAGTGTTCCTCTCTCTCGCGTAAATCTTCCCATCAACCGTCGCCAGGAGTATAATATCCTCGACTTGCCAATCCTGCAGGGACCGCGCCGATTGTCGCGAAAGACCACTGGATGCCCCAGTTGGTCTGGCAGGACGTGCTCGAACGGATGGGACTAGGTCACCTTCCGGAGCAAAAGTCGCAAGGGCGCGCTCATTTGATGAATACGCTGCTGTATCTTTCCCTCTCTTGTGAATTTCTTCTACGTTATATGGTTGGTTCCGCCGACCAGTGGTAGCTGAGTCGACAATGGCATTGTCGGATGACTGCTGCTGCTGAGCTGCCACGACGAAAGAAAGGACAAAGAGGTAGAGCAAGGCATGCTGTAACCTTGGACGTGAGCCAGGTGGCATGCTGCTAGTCTCATTGATGGAGGGGTAGTGGTAGAAAGTGTGCGACGGATGTCATCAGCGAAGAGACCAGCTCAATCCCGACAATGATGGGTGATGCAGGTCTTGATCCTGCTAGGTATTGATGGTAAAGGAGAAGACTCTCGAGTGGGAAGGGATGGGATTTTCTTCGATGGAGGGAGCTGTGCGAGGCTCTCCTGACCTGATGCAGATCGGCTCGTGCTTACGCGACCGAGGGTGGAGCTTTTGTAACGGTTTGAAAAAAGCGCGTTTCGTGACGTCGACAAAGAATGAAGGATGCCGCTGGATCGGTAGATATCGATGAGTGCGCCCGGACGACAGTGATATTGTGTAAAAAGTAATGAGGCTAGGGTAGGCAGAATGTCTGAGTGTCTGAGAGACAAAATAGACCTGAGCACAGCCGACGAACCCTTTCCCCGGCCTCTTTGCGCTTCCACGGCGAGTCAGGGCCGCGGCAAGGGCCAGACAGAGCCAAATGAGCTAGTCCGAAAGAGATCTAGTTACCGCAGCCGAACAACGTGAATACTCGAACTCTCACGGTATTTCGGACGAGGCATCACCTTTTTTGACAAAGGCCATGTTTTGTTATTCGAATGGCCTGAAGCATTGTTGCTTTTGACCGGATGAGGCTCAAGCCTGTTGCAGAAATCACGTGAAGCTTGGACAGAGGCTGTTTGATTCTGCCCTGTTATACGGGCCCAAGCGGCATCTACTTCTTTGGTAGAGCCTTGCCCTTGCTTGAGCTACCACTCCCCTTTCTTCTCTCCCATATCATTATGTATGCCTCCTTCGTGCTCAACAGCTCTGCCTCAACACGGCTGACGAACAAGTCTTGGATTTCCCACCAGCGTTCTCCTTCCGGTTTGCCTTGGGCATCTAATCCACCTCGATCAAGCAGTTGTACCCGCCAAACTTTCTTCTCTGCTTCACCCTCGACACTATCGTCTCGAACCCTAACTCCCTCGTGTGTGGTATTTGCGATCAGGTCGTAGAGTACTGGTTCACCGACTGGATGGACTTCCGGATTAGGCTCCGCGTACGGACTCATGTCTAGGGTCTTTGGTGAAAAGGTGACTATGGTAGGGTTTCGTTGCTCCTGCAAGAACTTGTTCGGGCTGAAACGCTTAATATGCATAATTAGATATGGCGGTAAAGGATGAAGCAATCGGTAGCGTAATCGGGTGTTCAGCCTTTCCTGCGCCCGTACTCCGTCGTACTTGGCCAGGATGCTGCTTAATGACACCTGAGGAATGATGTTCGTCTCTCGGTCGTCCTGGAATAGAGGGGCTGCGGGTAAGTCCAGTGTCAAAATCATGAATGGGGTCGTCTTGGACTGAATCGCTGCATCTTCGAATCGCAATCGATCTTGAGCATCGGCTCGTGCTGTGATCTGCTGTGACTCAATTCGCATTTGTCCTTGGAAGATGTGTTGGACGATGCTGCTCTTGGGCTTGGTCTTGCTGCCGCCCAAGGCTAGGTGGAGACTGTTTAGGAACCACAACAGAAAGTCGGCTGGATCTGCTTGCTCAATCATGGTGAACTTCTTGCTCGACTTTTGCGAGATTTCCTGCAGCAACTCATGCGGCGAAACATGTGCCTTGAAAGCTTTGGGATTCCATATCTTACGTATCAGCGTGCTGAAGCGCTGTACTAGCTCTGGCCGTGACGAAAGATTCTCCAACATGAAGAAGTTCCGCAGAGGCGGAACATGTGCCAGAGACTGACAATTTGCGTTGAAGTAGTCGTTGGCTTTAATGTTGTTCATGCCAACATATCCCGGGTTGTACTTCTTGCCTTGAAGATCCCACGCTGGTGGTCTTTGCTTGTCCAGCTTCGCAACATCTCCTTTCGCAAAGGTCGGATCTACCACAAACTTGATGTCGTCCAATGATTTCGATTGTACTTCATAGCCTTCTGGAAGCACAAACACCTTCTTAGTGCTCAAGTTGATATAGACGTGGTGACCTATCTCCAAAGCGTGGAAGTATGCTTGCGACTTTGGCCCTCTCCCCTGATAGTATGTCCCGCACACCAGACACGCATAGATATTGATATTTGACAGCGTGACCGAGCATAGCTTCTCAAAGTCGAAGTCCAGCAGGGCACGATTTATTGTGTCCAGGTAGAGATCCCCATATCCCTCGGCCGGTTTTGCTTGTCGAGCTGGCGCTGCTACCGCCGACTCGTCGTCCTCCTCATCTGCAGAGTCCGCATCCTCGACTACCTCTTTCCCGCCATTCGCGACCCCGTTCGTAGTGTTGCCTTCACTCAGATCGACCGTATTCCCATTCGAAAGTTCTGGTGGAGGTGGAGGGGGTGGTAGATCTTCGTCCGGGACATCCTGTACCCTCGCTCGCTTCGGCAATGGTGAGTCCTTGGCGCTGATAGCTTCGAGAGGCTCTTGCGCCTGCCTCTTCACCATTTCGAAGCTGAATTTACTGACCCTTCGTCAGATGTGTTTGTGGGAAGATTTGCGACTGAGCTTGCGGACAACGGAGCTTTGCGCCAAGCCAAACTTTTTGACCGCGTAGCTTGACGCGAAATTTCTCAGTAACACATATAGAGCTCCGAAATCACTTTTGTATTCTGCGGCACTTCTCGAAATCTCACATTAGCAGGTATCGAAGCAAGATGGTGAGTTTCGATCAATTTGGGTGAAGCGCGCCACTGATGAGTATCTAGTCGTACCAAAATCCAACTCAGATATTTGCAGAGGATGTGATTGAAGAGAAGGGTGAGAATGCTCGTCTTTCAGCGTTCGTGGGTGCGATAGCTGTTGGCGACCTCGTCAAGAGCACATTGGGACCAAAAGGCATGGACAAGATTTTACAATCTGGGTATGTGGTCATGCGACCTCTCCGCAAGGTACCTCTAACAGACTCAGCTCAACGGGAGAGATCATGGTAACGAACGACGGCGCGACTATCCTCAAGTCGATAGCACTGGACAACGCGGCTGCCAAGGTCCTCGTCAACATATCTAAGGTTCAAGATGACGAAGTAGGAGACGGCACAACATCAGTAGCAGTCCTTGCAGCAGAACTCCTACGGGAAGCAGAACAGCTTGTCAACCAGAAGATCCACCCACAGACAATCATCGAAGGTTACCGGATAGCAAGCTATGCCGCACTCAAGGCTCTCGCAGAGCTCGCAGTAGACAACAGCAAGAACCCAGAGGCATTCCGCAAAGATCTTCTTGCGATAGCCCGCACAACCCTCTCCTCCAAAGTCCTCTCCCAAGACCGACAATACTTCGCCGAACTCGCCGTCGACGCTGTCCTCCGCATGAAGGGCTCCACAGACCTTACACACATCCAAATCATCAAGAAAGCAGGCGGCAAGCTCTCCGACTCCTACCTTGACTCCGGCTTCATCCTCGACAAGAAGTTCGGCGTCAATCAGCCCAAGCGGATCGAGAATGCCAAAATCATGGTCGCCAATACAGCCATGGACACAGACAAGGTCAAGATCTTTGGCGCAAGAATGAAGGTTGAGTCAACAGGTAAGCTTGCAGAGCTAGAGAAGGCAGAACGAGAGAAGATGCGCAGCAAGGTCGACCGCATCAAGGCGCATGGCGTTAACTGCTTCGTGAACCGACAACTCATCTACAACTGGCCCGAGCAGCTCTTCTCCGACGCCGGCATCACGAGCATCGAGCACGCCGACTTTGACGGTGTCGAGCGACTAGCCCTGGTGACTGGCGCAGAAGTAGCAAGCACGTTCGACCACCCCGAATCCGTCAAGCTAGGCCACTGCGACCTGATCGAAGAAGTCATCATCGGCGAAGACACATTGATTCGCTTCTCAGGCGTGGCAGCAGGGAGGGCATGCACCGTCGTCCTCCGTGGCGCAACAGAGCAGCTCCTCGATGAAGCTGAGCGATCACTGCACGATGCCCTAGCTGTGCTCTCTCAGACGGTAGCGAACCCGAAGACGACACTCGGAGGTGGATGCGCAGAGATGAACATGTCCAAGGCAGTAGATCAGGCCGGGCAAAACGTCGGCGGGAAGAAGGCGTTGGCGGTGGAGGGCTTCGCGAAGGCACTCAGGCAATTGCCGACCATTCTCGCTGACAACGCGGGCCTAGACAGTAGTGAACTGGTCGCGAGATTGCGCAAGGCCATCTACAATGGTATGACCAGCAGCGGGCTCGATCTGTTGACACCCGGTGGCGGTGTGGCGGATATGAGAGAGTTGGGTGTGGTGGAAAGCTATAAGCTCAAAAAGGCAGTGGTGTCGAGCGCGAGTGAAGCAGCAGAGGTGAGCCAGCCCATATTTCTACATACTTGATCCTAGATGTGATACTAACGTGTCGCAGCTTTTACTGCGAGTAGACAACATCATAAGAGCGGCGCCGCGGAAACGGGAGCGCATGTGAGGCCCGTCTTCACGCAAGGGAGTCCGGCGCCCACGGCATAGAAAGGCACGAGCAAAGCTCTGACAAGGGGCATAAAAGTCGATACAGGACTGTATTTCGTACAAGATACCATACCAGCCGAATGAGAAGAAACCGTAATGATCACGCTTGGGCGTTGCTGTTTGCTGTCCTGTCATCCTAATACTATCCCTGGGAGCGTTGTAATTCCTTCCCAACATTTCACACTTAGCACCCTCTACCATTGAGCAGAGTTTTGAATGGTTAGAAGTTACAGCAAAGCCCTCATCTCAGTCCCCCTGTCCAACTCGAGGAACTCAATCACCTGTCCCAAATGATCAAATCCCCAAAACCCCTCCGTCTCGCCTTGCGGGTTCGTCGCCATCATCCACGGCATACCGAACGCGCCTTCGGCTACCGCTTGGTCCGTGTTGGAGATGAGCTGCTTCTTCGCCTCCGGGCTCGAGACCTGGGGTCTGTCAGCACCCTGCACACGGCTGTTCTTCTTCTCCTGTTCGCGCTGCTCTGCTGTACCCCACAGCCTCACGGGAGAGGCGAGAGCGGCGATGGAAAGTTTATGATGAATGGCTTAAGACACGCACGAACCACAAAATGGCGCAGTAGAGATGAAAGAAAGGATAGAGGGGACTTACAGCATCAACAACCTTCTTCGCCTCCGCTTCGCCCAGTGCCTTGCCAAGTGCGACCCCGAAGACCTCAGGCTTATCGATTTGCTTCCCGTCGACCCAGTAGGCTTTATACAGCTCCCCGATGGCGCGAGGTAGTTTGTCCGGGGAGGAGAGCTGGAGGGCCGCGAGGGCGCGCATGGGCTGGAGGGTCAGCTTCTTGTATCACACAGTACATTGTCGTCATGTAGATCAGGTTTGAAATGGCTAGTTTGGACGCTGGGAGAGCGCCGTTCTGGTGTACGCAATGCGGCAGGTAAGGTTCATGGGAGGGGAGAAAAGGGAGGACTTACAGAAACAGTATTATGCGGGAACCCCTGGGGCGGGACCTGAGAGATGGGGATGTTGAACCTCTTCGCCGAGCGGATGCGATCGTTGTTGATCCATTTATCCTTGTCTGGGCTTGTCAGAAACAGTGCAAGAAGTAGAGATGATAGTGAATGGTACTCTTGATCTTAAGCGGCGGCGTGTTATTGCACGCTTTCATGACCCCGCCGAGCAGGATGGGGATGTACTTGATCTCGCATGGTCGAAAGACTGGCGAGTTCTAGACAGTGAATTAGCATTGTTATACTGGAAGATAGCCAGCTGCAGCACATGTACATGTGCCAATAGAGGAGTACTAGCGCGGGGTGAGCTTACGTTGATCAAGTGAAAGGCGAGGTAGCCAAAAGGGCTGACAATGTCAATGTACACTGTGAGCTTTGGTGGAGCCATGTCCTCTTTTGGTTTATATTTCTGATCACGCAATCGCAAGGGCGTTACTAAGGCACTGCAGGGTTATATGAGAATCTGATGTCGTGGCGTTCTTCGAGGGATGCCAGAGTTGGGGCCCCGCAATTGCAGGAGCCGAGGCACGTTGGTCGCGGCACGTTCACTAAGCACTAAAGCGACACACATGTTTCTCACGTCTTGATCATTCGTTTGCTATTCTCAATGGTATCATACGCTGCGGATATGTGCTCTGCCTTCTGCGCAGACTCCATACCTAACCGTTTGCAATGCAAGCGATGCTGGACCGCCGTGCCTGCAATCACTGGGTCTTCGTCGGAACGCATGTCATGATACCTGATGAATCATGAGAAGTACACCCTGTTCACAGCATCATCGTCCCTCTGACGTCCCGAGCGAGCTACCGTCGTACGTGGCGCACTCCTTGCTGCACTCTGAAAGTTCGGTTGCCGTCTCCTCTGCTGGGCTGCCAGTCGACGATTGTGCATCGCCGGTCGTGGTGGCTCATCGTCCGAGTCGGAAGCTGTGTTGGATGACTGTGCTTCAGCTGTCGTACTTGGATTGAAGTGGAGAGCAGAGTCCATCGAATCATCATCCGAGTCGTCCAGTACAGCAGGATTACTGGGCGTATTCCCCATTTCTGAAGAATCCTGTTCATCACCACTGCTGCTGCTCGCGGCTGAGCTATCATCTTCGGGATTTGACACATCCGAGCTGTCAGAGGACTGAATGATGTGTCTTCGGTTGCGATTGGCTGGTCTCTCCCATGGGAAGTGCTCATCAACTTCGTCCCCTGGCGTATCATCACGTCTCCTATAAGCGGCTCTTGGGCCCTCGGTATCCTCATCATCCGAGCTGATAGTCTGATGACTGCCTGCAGGTTCGGACTCATCGTCGTTAACGACAAAGCCGTCCATAGATCCAGCTTCATCGTCATCTTCGTCATCGTTATCTTCGTCGTGATCATCCAAGTCGTGAATTCCTGAAGGTACCACAGGCCAGCCGTGATTGGCATAACTGCGGGCACCGAGGGGATGGTTTGCTCTCAAAGCATTTGCGTGTTGCCGGCCATGGACAGCGTTATGTACTTGGTCTCTCACATCAAAGCCGCGCATAGCCCGCTGGAATGCAGCCTGCCCATCCTCGGAGTCTGAGCCGTCGCTACGTCCCCCGATGCCGTCCATGCGGTCTAGATCATGTCCCCAGCCCCAGACCGCAGGATCATCATCCACTGCCTCCAATTCGCCGTCCATATCATCCATCGAGTCGTAATCATCGCTGGCAGATTCATATCCTTCGCTATCGAAGTGTATCCCACAGTGCGGACAGGAGTCATCCTCGAGCTCCCAATGACAGTTCGGACACCTTGCGACATTGTCTGTCGGATCGACCAGCGGTCTCAACACCCCTCTCCTGCCGTTAAAGCGTCCTTTGAAAAGGCCACCAGATCTCGGGTCCTTGTTGTTCTTGTCGGCCGTCAAATGGTCTTCTTCTTCCTTCCGCCAGATTTCATGCTCTTGCACTGTCTCTCCGTCTGGCAACAGCTCCGCTCTCTTCATGAAGACGAGCACCATGTCCTTGATAGCATATGAGGGTGCTGGGGTCTGTGTGATTCTCACGCGACAATTCGGACATGACATTTTCGAGTTCGAGTTGAACCACGTCGACAGACATCGGTAGCAGTAGGTGTGGCCGCAGTGAAGGACGTATGGTTCGTAGAAGAGCTTCTCGCAAATCTTACAGGTGAGTGTCTGTCGCAGGACGTCGAAGTCATCATGGAGGAGCTTGAGAGTCTGTCCATCTTGTCAGCAGGGTACGTCCCCATGTCTTGAGAATGGACGCACTTTCACATGCTCATCATTCACCGTGATCGCCTCTGCTACCACCGGCTCCGAGACAGACCCGCTTCTGATCGGCACTTCCATGGCATTTCCCTCCTCTGATCGTGCTTCCGGCTCGGCTATCGCTGTTCGCCTAGTATTGTGCCTCTTTCGAGATGCAGAGTCGTCCGTGTTGTCCGCTCTGCGCTTAAGTGACGGCATCGGAGACGTTTCTCAGTGGCGCCTCAGATTGAAGGAGTGGAGTCCACGATTGGAAACATTTGTGCTACGAGGATTGCTTTTGAAGTACAGGGTGGGTCAAGCTATTCGGACTGTTCGCTCGCGGCAGTGAAGGCAGGAAAGCGTCTCGTGAGTCGACAGTAAATTCACTGGTTCGTTGAAATATGAGGTGATGTGGGACAAATCCAGGCGTGAAGGAGCTACTCACGAAGCCCGAAGTCATGATCGGCAAACATGCATGACTAAGGTTTAGCCGCGCGCCTGACAGATTGTATTATCGGCTGTCAGCAAGACTGTCTTCTCGTCAATTGACCAAAATCAGAATTTCTGCCATGTGGATTGTACTGGAAGCAACCGAGTGCTACACCTGGATTAGGATTGCTATCAACATCAGATGAGAATTCTAATGCTTATACGGTAGATATACAATTCAAGCTTCTCCGAGGCCCATTACTTGCAGAAACACCATCAGGTGCTTGCGACATCGAGGAGTTCCTGCTCTACTCGACTGGCCATCCGCTTGATTCTTGAGCCTCCCGATCTTCTACTCGCGTCTTGCTTGATCCAATCGATTCGAGGGCCAGTCGTCGGTCTTTGGAGGTATCGATCGCATCGGTGGTGATCTTGTCCTCATCCTCGGGGGTAGTATGCCAGCTCTCCCTCCCATCATCCTCGTCTTCTTCCACCTTCTTTCCTCGAGTTTCTTCCTTTTGGAAGCGCCCTTGATCCTCGCCGTCTATGTTCTCACCATACATCCTTCCCAACCACCTCTCCACCTCCCCCTCCTCTGGCCTCGAATGAACCCAAACCTCTCCATTCCCTTCGCCTACGGATTTCCCCTCCATCCATCTCCTACCGACCTTGTACGTCGGCGCCAATCGCCACTTCCATTCCTTCCTGATCTTCAGCCTGCTCGCCATATATTTCGTCTCTGGCACTCGTTTCACTCCACTCGGAATCTCTTCTAGCCTTTGTACCGGCGTATCCATCAGCACTACGTCCTTGGGATATGCATGTGCGAACGTCTCGGTCATGTGCGCTGGTAGGATGGTATGCAAGAATGCAAGGCACTGATCCACATGCAAGTCCAGCGCCCGTTTTGGCTCCGCAGTGGATTTGAGGAGGAAGCTGCACACTCGCGGGTATAACAAGACAAAGTCGCTCGGCGACATGTGGATGGTGCCTCGGATCGTAGTCAGCCAAGTAGGCGCCGGGTTGGCTTCGCCCGTGATCTTCGACACGAATTCGTAGTTGGACGGCCAGTAAGTGAAGGCTTCAGTATTGATGGCAAGGAGAGGAACGGAGAGACGGTGCTTGTCGGTCTCATCACGAGTGGGACGTGTGCCGGCGGACCAGATATCGAGGATAATTCCTTGTGTGAGATAGGGGAAACGATCACGATGACGGAGGAGTTCAACAGTCGTGGCAGCACCGAAGGAGTGCCCCAGAACAGTTGTTGAATCTAGGTGGATCCTGCCTTTCCAGTGGTCCCAGTCTACACCGGAGAGGCCATGAGAGGAGGAACCGGTGTGACCTTTACATCGAAGGTTACGTTCAACGACAGATCGACCATTTCCAGCGTTGATGTCACTTATTATTTGGTAGGCTTCCTCGAATTCTGCCATTCGAAGGTCGATCTGGTGGTCACGTAGTTCTCGATCTACTCCCTTCTCATTGTCTGGAGAAGTATCGTAGGCATTATCTTGTGGAAAGACGTAGTCAACAACCTCGTAGCCATTGCGTATCTTGCGCGGGCCACGATCGATGCTATGCCCCAGTTTCTCGTCCTCAAGTTCCTCTGGAGTAAGATCTTTAGGCCGATTGATGTATGTCCGTGGACCAGATCCGTCGCGATGTTCCACGGCGCACACAACGAAGCCGTAGGAGGCCATCTCGCCACAGATGGTAGAGTACATGGTACGAGTCCCTCCCAAGCCATGACTAAACATGATCAAGGAATATACTGGCTTGTCATTAGGATTATCCGGCAGCGTCCGCCGTTCCTCCTTTCGTCTCGCGTGCCTCCGCTTGCCGGTCGCTACTCTGACACCTCTGGTCGGCACTTGGTCTGATAGGGGCGCGTTTCTCCATGCCGGTAGTTTTGTCCAACATATCGGCAAGAACATTGGCATGCCGATCCAGTTGAGAGAAGCAAACTTGCTGTAGCCGTGCATCATGCCTACTCTAGGTCGCCCTAACCATAATTGCCGTGAAGGACGATGTGCATAATGGATCTCTGCCGTGGGTTTCTCGTCTGTAGTGACAGGTGGCGGGTGCGATGCAGGATAGTAGAGGGTGAATAGTACGGTCTTGAGATGTAGAATGTGGCGACCATGTCTCGTGATGTGTGAGAAGGTCTGGGGCGACTTTACTGGTATTTCAATTTCCATGGTACCAACATTATAGGGTCCGGTATACCCAGGAAGGTGCTTGACAACTCCGAGTAGTCCATCTCGAATGCCACGAGGAGGACGTACTCGAGCTGGTTTGCTTTTGACCTTGCCGGTCACTCCAGCAGATTTGCTTGGCTGCTCCTGACCGCCCTGCAGCCCTTTGACAACTCTGCTCTGCGCGGCTCCAGGGATGTGCGGCATATCGATATTGAGATCCTAGCAATTGTCCCTAACAGGCGCTACAAAACAGCATCCATAGAAGGGCAGTAGGCGTGCGAAATGGTCTGAACGAATCATCACGGTCATGAATTCATGCCGAGAACGTGAGGATCTGCCAGAAAGATAGCCATCAAACCAGAGAAGTCGACCAAGCGATCAATTCGTAGAATACAAAGAGAGTGAGGGATAGGCAGATCTAAGCATGCCAACTATCCAAGAAATCAGGAACAGCCGCGTGGTTCGTCGGGAATTGCATGTGAACAAGTCCAGCCCTGTGACGTCACCCGAAGATCCGGTTGATGAGAGCCGGCACTACAAAACGCTATCGACCATAGAATTCAAGCTTATGTCGTTTGGGTGCTTGTGTGGACAGGTTCTTGTTTGTTGTGGCCTGCGTCGTTCATTTCTTGGAGCTTTCGTCCTTCTAGACTTCTAGTACATCTATGATCTACTGGGACTTCGCCTGGTCATTTCTGTTCTTATGCCCCTTTGAGCTCAGTAGCAAAGCCATGTATACCCTCCTTTTGCTCGTCCGTGAGTGTGATACCGAAATACTCTCGCAGAGCATCCACTCTCTCCTGATCGGTCCTACACGTTTTGACCAGCTCTGTCTTGCCCCCCATGTTCCTCTTCACTGACCCATCAACAAGCATAATCTTACCCATCACCTGTACCTGCTTCTCCCCATGTGCCTCTCCCGTGCCGTTCACCTCCCCCTTCTCCCTCAAGAACTTGACCACCAGAACCTGCTTCCTCTGAAAACTATCCGGATGCGTCGCCACCCACCAATTCGCACACTCCAATTCCCACAAACTCGCCTCCTGCTCCCCAAAAGCATAATACCTTTCCCACGTTTCCCCCTTGCCATTTCTATACTCATAAAACCAGACCTTATTCCTCCCCTCATCCACCGTACCCGGAAAAACGCCCCTATTGACCCTGACCTCCTGCCTCCCCAAATTCGTCACAGCCCCATCCCCCTTTCCCGCGTCCTCCACCACCCCATCCACCCCCTCCCGATCCACCAGCCTCAACGGACTCGTCGGCCCATCCCCCCCGAACCCAACATCACTACTCCACCGCTCCCCGTTCTCGAACAGCACGATCGTCACCACATGTCTGGGCCCCACAAAATCCCCCTTGGGCACGGGTCCGTCCCGGAGCCTGATGCGTGCCTGTGCGCTATACGCCCTGAACCCCAAGCCGCGGAGGCTGTTGAGCCAGAAGACAGCGGTCTCGAAGCAGTACCCTCCTCTGCCGGATGATTGTTCAGCGGACGAAGCGGCGTGGGGAGGGGAGACGAGTTTCGCGAACAGGGTCTGGGGGGAGATGGAGTTGTCGTGCGTCGAGGAGTAGTGCAGGCTGAGGTTTTCGTAGGGAATGGTGGTAATTTGGAGGCGGTGCAGGAGGGTGAGGGATTCGGGGCTGCGGAGAAACGAGAGGGGGAGGGGGAAGGAGATGTGGGACAGGTAGAGGAGGATTTGGTCGGGGGTGTAGGCTGATTGTAAAGGGGTGGTGGTGAGGGTTGAGAAGCCGGGGGAGGTGCGTGTTAGGTGAGCCATTTTGGAGCGTGGACGGGAGATGCGCAGAGTGAGAGAAACAGAAAGAGGGGGTGCAGGATTGATGATGAAAGGTTGAAGATAGTATGGAATTATTTCACGAACGATACTCACTGCATGACTCACTGCATCGGTGTCAGAATGGGTGCATGTCTGTCCATGAGGGATATGGAAAAATTGTTAAAATGATGAAGCGGTAGCGGAGCACGCCATCGCCTTTTTGTGGCGAGAATTTTGGACAATCAGGTCTGGAGTCTTGGATGGATATTTTGATATTAACATCGTAGAAGTGAGAACAAGCATAGGTTATGATTCATGACCTCATTCCTTTGCGTAGACTACCATTACAAAACTGTTGGATTGCCCAACATGCTTACCCGCACTGGGTTTCGCATTCAGTCCTGTATACCTGAACGCCATGCTAAGAATATAACTTGGGTATCCTCTGACAAATGTCAATAACTTCATGAGAATCGTGGCAGTCTTGCTGCCTCAAAAGATGAGCTGACAGGCTCATCGGCGGGTGTCTTCGGGTCCGACGGTGAGTTTTCAAAGTCACCAAAATCGTCCCTACTAGAATGCAGATTGACGGCAGAACTATCTCGAGACGGTGTAGTAGGAGGCCGGATAGTGGCGATAGATGAAACAGCATTTTGTATCTGTGTCATTCTTGCCGAATCGTCTTGATGGTGACTGGACTGTCTTTCGGGCGTTGATCGACTTGTTGGTGTACGAATGGACTTTCTGAATCAGCATAGCTAGCATACCAATCATTTTAACTTACTGTAGGCGAATTTGCAGCACTGAGACCTCGCTCTTCTGCAAGTCTCTGCGCCGCCGATCGTCTCTCTTGAACCGCAGCTTCCTCTTCTATCCGGGCTTGTTCCTCCTCTTGCTTCAGCTCGCTGAGTGTGGGTATGACAGTAGGTTCTGGGTCAAGATTCTCCGGCCGTACGGGCGAGCCGCTACTTGCTGCGCGCGAAGACCTCTTCGATCGTGGTGTCGTACGACTTGATCTTGACCTCGTTGATTTTCTAGATCCTAGGCGAGGTCGTCTAGTGTTGCTGACAACACCACTGCTACCGTCATCTGGACCACTACCATTGCCTGTATTCCTCCTTTCCAAGACCATGGCGAATTCATCATCCAGCATGACAGCGTCGTCCTCATCCTCACTTGGGAACAGGTCTCCCCGCGAGCTAAGGGAGCTAGTCGTTTGCTGACTTGCATTTGTACCACTGCGATTCCTCCCATGTCTCTTTCGCCGACCAACTATGTCCCCATCGCTCTCATCCGTCATCAAGGGTTCCGATTCAGACTCTCCAGATTTCTTGCCCGCACCTGGATTTTCCTGAAGTCCAGCTGCTGAAGGCTTGTATCGAAGTCCTTTACCTTGGCCGAGCTTACCTGTCAATTTGCCGATGAAGCCAAAATATGATGTGCCTTCCTCCGCGCCGGCATTGCTACCTCTTCGACCTTTCGCATCACGTCGAGTCCCATAACTCATAGCCCGTTGTCGCGCTGGCTGATGTTGTGTTGCGCCATATGATCCAGGTCCAGAGAAGAAACCATCATACTCCTCATCATCCCATCCGAGCAGACCATCAGCTTCATCCTCTTCCCAATCATCATAGAAGTCAAAGTTGAGCTCCGCGCGGCCTCTACCTCGAGTCCTCCGACCTGCTTGACTCCGACCAGGAAAACAATGCTCAAGGCAGGGTTGGAAACAGCCGGAAAGTGTTGATAAACAAGGGTTGACGTATTCTTGCCCGAAGACATAAACCCGAGCTTGCGCCGTCTCATTCGCACTCTCGATGGTCTGTGAGATCTCGTTGAGGGTTCTCCGGAAGCGCGGATCATTGCGTCGATACATGGCAGGTGTAGGCTATTGCGCGCAACGGACGAGGTCGTCCGTCGCCAGGTCGCGGGCGTGCAATTTGACCGTACGATGGAAGAACCTTGCGAAGCTTCCTCGTGTTGAGATGATGTTGTTCGCATGGAGACGAACGTGGTCTGAGCTGGACATGTCATGGATCTTGGCACGCGTACGGTTTCCCCAGATCGGGGCTCTTTCGAGAGAATCCCATCAGTCCCCGATCCGAAACGCTCGAAATTCGGCTTCAGCTTCGGCCAAGCCCTTCCAAAGGCCTCAAAGCTTGGGCATCAATCTGGGTAGCGTGGTCAGGGCTGCCTGAGTAATATCCCAGAGCATGACTGAGTGGCCTGGCAGTGAGTCTGGCGGTCAGAAGCACGACCCAGGTCAAAACGTGGCAGACAACCAGAGATGAAGCTTCGCCCAAAGTGCCCGCCGAGATTGTCATTTGGCGGCGGGAGCATCGTCGATGAGGCTCCCCGGGAAGGTTTTGGAGGGGTCTCAAGTCGGTTTTGGTGCTTTTTGGTGGGAGGAGGTCGAGATTTTGCCGATCATCTGGCCTGGAGCGCCAGAGACCGTCGATTCACATTTTTGCCCGTCGACACCTTGATCTGTGTTTGACATGCTTGCTGTCAACTTGCCTGCTCCCATCACACAACGACCTTGCGCAAGAATGTCCTAAGTCGACCTCAACTGCTCTCCTACTTTGTGGTGGCTATTCATCCCGACCTTCCTGTTCCGCGCCGTCTACGGAACGGCATGAAGGTGGTCTGTGATGCATTACAGTCAGTCGATCGCCTTCCGTTGATAGCTCCGGACAAAAATAGCTAACCAACTCGCAGTTCGTTTCCTCAAGACACCTAAAGTCACAGTCGGCGCTGGCAAAGTTGTCTTGACCGCTAGTGTCACTATTACTACAGATCTTGGAGAGACCTTCTTCGACGATGACCTGGACCTAGCAGCGACGTTGCGGTCGCCTGACAGGCACGGGGATATCTTCTTACGCCGTACGATCAAATGGACCGCTGGTGCGCGATCTTTACCGTTGTCATTCGATTTGACCAGATCTGAGATTGAATGGCCAGCACGACTTCATGTCGGCCTCAAAAATGGCCATGGCGAACTAGCAGACGATTTTGAATTATTCTCATCACGACCCGATCACGAAAGCGCGGCAATAGTCACTGTCTGGAGTGAAGCGCTGGACGCCACCAAAGGCAACTTCGAGGCTCCTCGTCAGGTGGAGAGGAAGTTCTCGCCGTTATCTGGACGAAGTCTCACCATCTGGGAAGACATGGGTGACAGCATCGCTCGCCACTTGTGGGACGGCAGTGTAGCACTCACGGCTTACATCGATCGAGTGATTGCTTTGCAAGCCCCAACATCGATGCCAGCACTCGAGCACGCTCTCATTACAGCTACTTTCAAGCGACTTAATGTTATCGAGCTGGGTTGCGGATGCGGAATCGTCGGGATCGCTCTCGCTCAAGCTATTCCTGATTGCGACGTGCTGCTCACAGACTTCCCAGAAGTCGAAGAGCTTGTCGAGAGGAACATGGCTGCCGCCAATCTCGCCATCAGCTCTCGCGTCGACTTTGCCCCTCTTGATTGGGAGAGGAAACTTCCATCAAATGTTGCCTCTCGCACATTTGAAATTATTGTGGCAGCCGAGTGCATCTATAACAGTGACAGCATTCCCCCACTTGTCAGGACAATTAAAGCTTTGATCGCAAAGTCACCTAAGGCAATAGCAATTATTGCAACCAAGTTCCGACATGAGACTGAGTTGGCATTCTTCGACCTCGCCGCAAAGGCAGGTCTTCACACTGCCAGTAAGACGAAGCTGCCACTGCCCGGACGTCCTGGTATCGGGTACGGCGATTTTTCGACAGATGTAAACCTCCATATACTTGTTGGCTCCGGATACAGAGCGACTTACACGCCGATGGAGGAACTCGACAAAGCATTCGAAGTCAGCTCAGGGTCCGAGTGATTTGGATTGAACGACAGTAACGAATTTCTGACACGGGTGGCGCATTTGCATCGGTGATCCAGCTGCGGAGAATGAACAGTCTCTACAGAAAGCTTTGCATGCATTTTCAGGAGCATCTTGGGAAGAGAATCAACATCATGGGCGCCGGGAAATTGACGCTCCTTATCAGAGGAGGTGGAGACTTTTTAGAGGCTCTTGTACGCAGACACACTGTGTAGCCATTAATCTCGCATCGAGTTTATCAAGGAAACACAGCTTTCAAATCATAATATTACACGGTACCTGCGCGACTTTCATGTAGCAAAAAACGCTCGTCCAACCACCAGCCACGCGGGGCGAGTCTAGTCACGTTGCTCTGCATCGATATGCAAGAAATGCGCGATTTGCAGGCTCTCGTTGGGTGGAGAATCAAAGTACCGATGCGACTTTTTGCTGGGGACACCAAAAAGAACAACGTCACCACCCGACTTCCGAATTTGGTCACCCTGACTGCGCACTCGAGAATTCGCTACGAGTGATCAAATTCTTTTCCTCGACTTGCCCTTACACCTGTCTCCTACAACATACACAGCTCAGTTCTGGCAGGCAGCACGACCAGCCAGTGAGAATCAAAAAGCTCGCCAGACTACGCTCCTGTGGTCTTTGGCAATCGTCGCGAATTGTAAGTAGAAAAATTTCGCGTCTGTCTCTCTCGCCGGTTCTATCTCGATCCTTGAGGCAAACTCTCACAGTTACATCTTATTTGAGCGATTTACTGACTGTTCCCCCTAGAGGAATTACACAGAACAGACAGCCTTTGGTCTCATCAAAGGCAACCTCGATCAACACGGCCCCGCAGGCCATCCTCATCTCAGACCTCCAAATTGCATCCCGGGCTACCCACAGCGACATCTGCAACAACATCCCACCCCCTCTCGCTGGATTCCTATAAAGAGTTGATCTTTGTGCTGTTCGGTTTGCAACAGACACCCCCTCTCATCCTATCCGACTCTCAGCTGCCGCATAGGTCGATCTCTGGGGTTCTTCCTCTCCTGGGGGAAGACTCTGGTAGGCCACGCCAGGCAATTACTTGCGGCTTCGAGCCCTTCAAACCTCCTTAACACGACTCCTGATATCAAGGCTACAACTCTCTACCTATCATTTACCCCGCAATCTTCTGCATGGGAATGGCACCTTCAGCAACTACAACTGCTCTCATCGAAGACTATGGAACATTGTCTTTGAAAACTTGTGACACCACAACCAATGGCGTCAAAAATATAAAGCTGTCTGAGATAGCCGACAATGGCATCGCCCGATCTCAGGCGATGATCGGAGAGGCACTCAAGAAAAGGGTGGAGGCGATCGACGAGGACACCTGTGCGCCTGGTGACGAGGATGCTTTCTTCGTCGCCGATATGGGCGAGGTTTACCGTCAGCACCTCCGCTGGAAGAAGAATCTACAGCGTGTCAAACCGCACTATGGTAAGCACCCTTCATTCTGTATATCCAAGCCTCAGCAGCTAACCTCAACATAGCGGTTAAATGTAACCCAGACCCTCAGGTCCTTCGTCTGCTCGCTGAGCTTGGTACTGGCTTCGATTGTGCATCAAAGGCCGAAATCGAGCAAGTTCTTCGTCTAGGCGTCTCCCCGGAACGCATCATCTATGCTCAGCCATGCAAAACCAAGTCCTTTGTTCGCTATGCTGCTAAGGAACATGTACGCCAGATGACCTTTGACAACTCGGACGAACTCTACAAGATCAAGGAGATTTACCCTAACGCAAAGCTCTTCCTTCGCATCCTCACGGATGACTCGGCAAGCCTGTGCCGTTTGAGCTTGAAATTTGGGGCGTCTCTTGACACAACTGGTGAGCTTCTGGCCCTTGCCAAGGAATTGGATCTGGACGTCGCTGGTGTTGCTTTCCACGTTGGCTCTGGAGCGTCCGACCCTGAGGCATTCCTCAAGGCTGTCCGCGATGCGCGCTTTGTCTTTGATCAAGCTGCAGCTCTAGGGTATGATCTCAAGACCCTGGATGTTGGTGGCGGCTTCGTCAGCGAGACCTTTGAAGACATGGCTGCTGTTTTGTCCGCTGCTCTGGATGTCTACTTCCCTCCCACAGTTCGTGTTATTGGTGAGCCTGGCCGCTTCTACGTCTCTCAGGCATTCACTATCGCTTGCAACGTCATCGCTAGACGTGCTGTGGAAGACAAGGAATTGGATACCAAGAGCTACATGCTTTACCTCAACGACGGCGTCTACGGCAACTTCAGCTCCATCATGTTCGATCACCAGCATCCTGTTCCGCAGGTCCTCAAAGCTGGCAATCGCACTTTCTTCCACAGCGCGGAGAACGATGGTCCTGCTTGCGCTCACGACAATGGAAAGAAGGCTATTGAGTATAGTGTCTGGGGTCCGACTTGCGATGGTATCGACTGCATCTCCGCCTCCTGGTCCAGCTCTTTCACCCTTGATGTCGGTGATTGGCTTTACTTTGAGGAGATGGGAGCCTACACCAAGTGCAGCGCGACCAAATTCAACGGCTTCTCTGACAGCCACGATACCATCTACATCTCCAGCGAGCCTGGCGCCACTGCTCTCCTCGGGTACTGATCGACTAGAAGGGTCGTCAGAATGCCCAGGTACACTTGTCCTCTGTTTTTGTTTAATTTCCTGGCATAGACCTACAAATATATAAAAAGCCTGGCGGCTTCTAGTACTGCGTTACATTTCTTGATTGGCTTGCTGCAATTCGATTGACACGAAAAGTTGGAGTAGTCTAGTTAGCATAACTCCTGAATTCATCATATGCCGCCACACCTTTCGGAAACAATAATTTTGGCATCTGAAGTGGCTGCATCAGCTTGGCATATTTTGTCGGCGCATCGGCGAAATCGAGGTCAGGGCGGAAGCTCCAGGCGACATTGCAATGACGTGGGGCAGTTCGGCTCGTGATATTCTTCACTTTCCATGTCCATCTTTGCCTCCCAATCAACACAACGCTTTACAGGTAGACAAGACAGAACGGTTCTTGTTCTCGGTCCCTGATTTCAAGGACAACGCGTCAACGGACCATCCGAAAGTCTCTTACACGAAAGCATGATGGCTCAATAACCACAGCCGAAGTGCTTGCATTTCCTCTTGCCATTTGCCGACGCTGGTGAAAAGTCGCGCCCGCAGAATAATCATCTCACCCACATCACCTTCTTCACCTCCATTTCACATACGATCGATCACTACCATCGGTCAACATGGATGACCTCATAGCACAATTTACTAGCATCACTGGCGCGACGCCAGAACGCGCCCAGCAGTATCTCACGCTATCAGAAAACAACATCGAACAGGCGATTCAACTTTTCTTCGAGACTGGTGGCGTAGACATGGGCGCTTCTATGCCAGAGCAGCCCGCGGCGCGACCTGCAGCAACAAGTCAACGATACCGTGAGGATCAAGACGGCACCATCACGATAGACTCGGATGACGAAGAGATGGGAGGGACTGACCCTGCCACAGCACAGCAGAGCTCGGCATACGAAGATGACGAAGCTATGGCGAGAAGATTACAAGAGGAGGCATATGGATCTGGCGGACCCGGCGGCGAATTTGATGAGGTTCGAGCGCCAATGGCCCGGACGACAGAGACACTAGTCGGGCCGGATGCAGACTGGGGTGGCCCGGACGATATGCGTGTGGCTGTTGCTGAACAGATGGCTGCCAGGCAAAGGAGAGGTCAGTTGACCAACCATTTATAATTCGAGATTAAGCTAACGGGAGAAGCGGCTGGTCGTCCAGGTATCTTCAATCAACAGCACGTGTCCGTTTGGGATGAAGGAGATGCCAGTTCACATCGAGCAAGCCTAGCAAGAGCTACAGGAGGAGCATCAGAAGCATCGTCAAAATCAAATCTTCTGGCAGAGCTGTTTCGACCACCGACCGATCTCATCTCCCCTCTATCCTGGGATGATGCGCGAGAGGAAGGCAAGGAGGATGAAAAGTGGATACTCGTCAACATCCAGGACCCATCAATCTTCGACTGTCAGGTCTTGAATCGTGATATCTGGAAGAATGCATCGGTAAAGGAGACGATCAAGGAGAACTTCATCTTCATGCAGTACAATAAGGACGATCACCGTGGTGACCAGTATGTCAATTACTACTTCCAACAGAAGGATATTGAGGATGCATACCCACACATCGCCATTGTCGATCCGAGGACTGGAGAGCAGGTAAAGGTCTGGTCTGGCTCTCCTGTACCAAAGGCTTCAGATTTCCTTATGGATCTCCACGAATTCTTGGATAGATACAGCTTGAAGGCGTTTGCGAAGAATCCTGTCGCCAACCGCAAGCCCACTGAGAAGGCCAAGGATGTACACAAGATGACCGAGGAGGAGATGCTAGAGATGGCGTTACAGCAGAGTTTGTCCAACGGTGGAGGGCCTAGCCATAAACAGGACGACCCCGATGAGCTCACAAAGGCTTCCAAGGGCAAGGAGCCTATCGAGTCCATTGATGAGGGCATCAGGGTGAACGGCAAGAGCGAGGAGGAGCTCTCACCTTTCGAGCGTATCCCTGCCGATCGATCACATGACGAACCTACAGACCCGGCATCTACCACTCGCATCCAGTTTCGCTGGTCAGGAGGAAGAGTGGTGCGTCGTTTCGCACTCACAGACACTGTCCAACGTCTATATGAATGGCTCAAAGCTACTCCACTAGAGGGTAAGGAGGATGTCGAGTTCGAACTCATCAGCATGGGCAAGAATCTTATCGATTCACTGGATCAGACAGTGGAGCAGGCTGGTCTCAAGAACGGCACCATCATGATCGAGCATCTCGAGAGCTAGGCCCGACTTTGAGGTTGACGACACACGCATTTCCTGGCGAAAGGAGTCTCCCATGACCTGAGGACCTGACCTCGATAATGGTCGAGGCTAATGATGTTTGCAAGGAGCACGCATAGGTATTGAACGCACGTCCTGATTCCGAATCAGTATAGTTAGACATTTCCCAAAGATAGCATCACATATTCCCAACCTTCGCGGTCGATGAAGCATCAAACGTCATCGAATATTCCAAACCGCTATTTTGAGATTGCCATGTCTCAGCTTCAAGATGCAAATTGAAAGAATTGCTCGCCCCTCAAGTCGCGGACGCGCCGTGGGGATTCGAGGGAAATGGTCGTGATTGGTCCAATGTGTCGTCGTCCCTGCAGTAGCCGATCCGCATCTTTTGTTGACGCCCTGTGTTTCTCCAATTTCACAAGCACCTTTCCTGCTGTTCCACCCAACCAATTGACGAGGATACGACTTGGACGACCGGGACTGATACGAGAGCGGTAGAGTATCGCTGGGTCGACGTCGTCATTTGCAGTGCGAGAGAATTGGTTGCTTGGATCCCGGTATCGATAGAAGCAGCCCCGCGCTGATGACCGAGCTGGCTCTGGACGACTTTTGCATTTGATTAGGACCGACGGCGACCTTGACGCTGCTGGACCTAGCACCTTGAGGATACACAAAAAGGACAAGAGCTTGCTATTACGGACATACCAAATCTGCGTCACTGCATCTGGACCATGAATTGAGCATCCCTTGCGTGCTTTCCTCTAGATAAACTGTTCGGACTTTGGCATACAGAACCTGCATAGTGACTACTGCTGGACAGTCACAGACCTACACTTACTACTGCATATCTTGTGATCACAAACATTCGCCAGTAAGAGCCAGTCAGCATGGCTTTCGAAGGAGGCGGGGTCGACCCGGAAACCTTGTACACAAGACAAACATGCATAGGCAGTGGGAGCTTTGGCAAGGTATACAAGGGTGTAGAGAAGCGTACAGGACAGTCAGTGGCTATCAAGGTCATTGATGTCGAAAATGCAGAGGACGAAGTCGACGACATTATCCAGGAGATCTCCATACTGTCTGGTCTCAATTCGCCGTATGTTACAAAATACCATGGCTCGTACCTGAAAGGCTCGGATCTGTGGATAATCATGGAGTTCTGCTCAGGAGGGAGTTGTGGAGACCTGCTCAAGCCTGGACTGATACCGGAGGACTACATCATTATCATCATTCGGGAATTGCTGCTTGGACTGGATTACCTGCATAATGATAATAAGCTGCACAGAGATATCAAGGGTAGATCTTCCGCAGTATCCCCGGCTTGTGAAGAAGACTGACATTCACAGCTGCAAATATTCTCTTGGGTGCAAACGGGCAGGTCAAGCTCGCTGATTTTGGCGTCTCAGGTCAGCTCTCGGCCACCATGACCAAGAAGAACACATTTGTAGGCACTCCTTTCTGGATGGCGCCTGAAGTCATCAAGCAATCAGGCTATGATCACAAGGCGGATATCTGGTCGTTGGGCATCACGGCCCTCGAATTAGCAAATGGGGAGCCACCGTACGCAGACATTCACCCAATGAAGGTTCTATTCCTCATACCCAAGAACCCGCCACCATCGCTCGATGGCAACTTCTCGTCCTCATTCAAGGACTTCGTCCAGCTGTGTCTCCGGAAAGAGCCACGAGAGCGTCCGTCTGCAAAAGACCTCCTCAAACACCCCTGGATCCGCCGAGCGAAGCGGACGACCTACCTCACCGAGCTCATCGAGCGCCACGAGCGATGGGCCGCCCGTCACCCCAATCGCGAGCACGACGACGATGATGACGATAGCTCACCACACCGAGATTCCCACCAAGAAGACCTCTGGGACTTTGGCACCGTCCGACCCCTCTCCAAACGAGGCCATGGACTCAGCGCTATGACACCCTCAGGCATGAACGCGCGCAACGCCGACCGTTCTCCTTCGCCCACCAAGTCTGGCCGATCAAATGGCGCAGAAAACGAGAGCATGCCTCCACCTCCTCTCCCTTCGCAAACCATGCCCGCCCCCTTTTCCCCAACCAAGGTCCAACAACTCAACGCCGCGAAAGAGACCCCCTTACCCGTTTCCCCGAGCCGCAAACCAGTTCCTGAGACACCCCCCGCCACACCCGGCGGTCACAGCAGCACCCCTGACTTCGCCACGCCCGCGACGAGTGTTCGTCCTGCCCCTTCGCGAGAAATGACAGACGCGGAGATGCAAGCGCGGATAGAGCGGGACATGACGCGGGAGATGTCGTTCCTGGATATCAAGGACACTACGCCAAGATCTATCGAGGGTGGGCTGAGGGATAACAGGGAGGCAATCAAGCAAGGCCGCTTCGATGGACCCAAGTCGCCGCCTGTAAGCGGGACGTGGACTGGTGGTGTGAGGCCGAGAGGAATCGATGGGGAGGCGGCGTTCCCTCAGCGTAGTGGCTCTTTGGCGCCTGTTGAACCGCCTATCACGTCTACTGTACCGTCCCAGCCTACCGTGAATGGGAGCCCGATCAAGGTGCCTGATTTCCTCGTCCCTAATTCAGCGGTGGCAGCAGGCGGCGCAGCAGTGCCCGTACCAGCGGACAGCACAGCAGCGAACGGCGCGCACCCAGCCACAGACCAAGAAATCACCGCTCTCTCGGGCGTCGTGATCCCCGCGCTCGAAGCCGCGCTCCACCGACGCTCGTACCAACTCAGCCTTCTCCACAAGAAAGTCGCGCTGCAGCAACAAGCGATCGCGCAGGGCAAGACGGTCCCGGAGAAGGAGAGGGTGGGCGCCGAGGAGATGGCGATGAAGAAGCAGGCTCACGAGCAGGTCAGGAAGTTGGTGGGGAAGACGTGTCGGTTGTTCAGGGAGATTGATCAGTGGGATAAGGTCGGTGGGGAAGTCGGGGTGGGTGATGGTGTGGGGAGCTTTTTGGAGGGGTGGTTGGAGGAGGTGTTGGCGAGGGTGGAGGCGGAGGATGTGTAGGGTCTTGTCTTGAGGCTGGAGGGGCCAGAGGAGGGAAGGTGGAAGGGCAATTCATAGGGGATAGGGGGGCGTGTTAAGAGGCTGCTTCTGATGAGGATAGGATATGGGAGGACTTAGGGAGTGCAACGGATGTATGACTGGATGGCTACGAACAGGCATGACGAGTACGTAAACAGGAACGCAACGCACGAGCATGGTATAATGCTAGGGAGGTAGAGCATATATTGTATGATTACCAACATGAGCATTCCCATATGGCACAATGGCCGTGTCTTGTGGACTGCAATGCATGTTGATGATACCCATGGCATTGATGTCCTACAGCGAGGACGAGAAGTCTACTTATGAATATTCAGTCTTCTGCGAATCTATCCTTGGGTTGTCACACTACCGAGGGGAAGCACTTGACGATGCCGTGTTCAGATTGGCGACTGTGCGTCTCACTTCGACATCATTGTACCAACATTTTCACCACATCGATCTCGCTGATCGTGCGTAAGAAACGAAATCTAACTAGATACGTTGAGTGATGGGACCGGTATGATGGAAAGCCATGAAGGCATTTAGCTGAGTCGGCTTCTGCTCCAAACTTCTCAAGTCAACTTTGCTCCTTGATAAACAGCAATAATAGCGATTCCGTAAACACTCTGACAGAGATTACCATAACGTGCAGGAAAGAGGACTAGGAGATCGAAGAGAAGTAAAATCGCTTTCAGTATCCACAGCACTTACACGCTGGACGTGAAGGGATCCTGATCGATCTTCCTTGCTCTAAAGAAATGATCACAACCCCGAGTTTCATGGACGACCACGTGACGTGGCAAAGACGCTCTCATCCCACCGGTACCTATTGATCATGCCACGTGACCGTCCTTGGAAAAATGATAGCCACCACCACGGCTCGACACCGGACACAGTGCGAGGGCGAACCCCAGCACAACGACCAGGACCAATTCTCGGGAAGACGGCAGTCACTTTGCCACCGTCCTTCACGCATTCATGCACGCCATCTCCAGATGCCATCAATGCCAAGCACATCATCGCCGCTTCGATCGATGCACCACTCGGGTCTCTTCTCAGCTCCGCGGAGTAAGCTCCGACCATCCTGCCCAGCAATACGTCTGCGCCGACCACACGCTCCACTAATGCAGATACCCTGCAAAACATGCACCTCGTAAGGTAGCGCCGCAACTAATATCCCGCCACGAAAACCGGTCTATGCCTGGGTCGATCTCTGGATCCGCCTTCCAGTCCCCACTACTGCATTGCATTGCATTGCATGGCCTCGCGTACCATCCGATCGCTTGCTTGCGAATCCTCGTACCTTATACACCAACATGCACTGCATGACCGCACGTGTGCGCATTGGTCGCGGATTGAGGTCCCGCCCCCGCGGAGGACGCGTCTTCCGAACGAACAGGAATGTCGCCGCGGTCTATGCATGCGTGACATGTTTGGGCGGCCTTGCATCTGCACGACGACCTGATGCATGATACCGGACTTCTCGGATCGATACTTGCGCCGGACGACAACCCATGCCCTGGCCCGACCACATGTACCTGCAGGTCACCATGACACTTCAATGCAAGGACCGTACGAGCTGTTAGCGGAATAGCAGCAAACACGCCATGCGTTGATCTTCGCCGCCGCTCTGGTACAGCCTAAATACTAGACCCGCAACGTACGGAAACGCTGTATACCCAGCAATTGCACTAAGGACGATCCGACGAGTTACCTGCCCCACTTGATATATGTCACGGACATGAGCGAGCGACGACCACATCTCTGACCCTGCAAATCAGGTGTCCAGCAGGGTCTGGCTGTACTTGCGAGCCCCACGCATGAATCTGGAATGATGTCATCGGCAAGCATCCGAGTGGTTTCTCTTTCGAACCACCCTGCCGGCGGCAGTCATGCCTGGGAGGGATACAAACAAGAGACTGGACCTCGCTATGTCTCTAAGCTCCATGCATCAACAATTGGTGAATGCAGAGGCGTCGATCTGCCTGTACTCCTCTACAGATCCACATCACATACCGCGGATGTGAACACAGGACTGTGTTGAGGTTCGGAAACGAGTAGCAGACCAGGGCAAGCTGTATCCTCCTACCACAGCTTTTTTAGACATTCAGCTAAAGCGTAGGCCCAAGTAAATGGCTGATGCTTTGACTCGGCCATACGGAGATAGTTCGCCAGAGCTCGACTGCATCACTCAGCAATACCTCGCTACACGAGCGTCGATCAGACCGATTCATCATTGCCGCGCGCCAGCAGCGATCAGCTTCACCCCAGCTTCACACAGCTAGTAGAGCACAGCATCAAGCCCAGGCGACATCCGAGAGCGCCTCGCCAAAACCTCATCACGCATGCTCCATTTCCAATTCGGACCTATTTCCGACGCCAAGGCATCCTGCGATCAACCGCCCAAGGATAGTTCAGCCAAGTCACGCCCACGCTCGCTCCGCGGAGCAAACCGACCCCAGCCCCCGGCGACGAAGCCAGCGACAAAGCTACTGCGTCTCAGCCCAACGCCCCAAACGTCACACGGTGCTGTCGCCGCACTATGTGTCATCGACCTGGCGATCCGCTTTCGGATCGGATTTATTCCCGCTGCTAGCGTGCGCCGAGTCATGAGCTGCGCCGCCCCATGGTGGCGAAAATGGCATGCTCACTCGGCGGACGTAGGTGTCGACTCATAAACGCCCGTTCGCGGAGGGATGCTGGGGTTTGACGTAGCTGACGGGCGTGGTGGGACGATCAGCTGTGGGAGAAAGCGACGTACTCCCCGGCACTGCATCGACGACCGTAAGTGGCGTGGTGTGGTGTAGGTGGTGGACGATCGACCGATAGGAGAATTTGCTGGTGCTACGAGCTACTGCGCCTTTCTTGTGTCCGTAGTCATGCGGTCTACGCCTTGAGTCACTGATAACCAGGTACGGCACCAGCGCCTAGCTGTTTCGTCGAGAAGGACGAACGCCAAGAACCGTGCCACATGCTGTGCCGCATGTCTCGGGTGAAGGAACGTCACGTCGTGAAAGTGATCATGGCTTAGTCCTCCACGAGTACATGTGACGATGATGCTAGGGAGTAGCCAGGTGCTTTGCGAATCGCGCGTTCGAGGATATCATCTGCTACTGGACCCACGCCGCGCCTGTGCCCGTCGACCAGACGATGTCGGTCAGAGAAGAGGCAGCACCAAGATCCATCACCCTTTGTGGTATGATGTGTATCTCTGCTGGGCAGACTACCTACACCCTGGGCACTTAGCTCTTACTGTACGTGCATGTTGGAGATCGACCGTGCGCGTCCAGGTAGCAATCTGCAGATCGATGCGTAGAGTGCTGGGCGGTCTCCTCTCAACTGACCGATAACGCGAAACGCCAATCAGGGTGTAGACCTTGCTCTTTCACCGAGATATCCGACCACTATTCCAGATGAAGACGTTGATGTTGACGATGCCCCTCAACACCCCAGTGGAGACGATCAGGGATGGTAAAGGAAGGTATCGCCAACGACGATATCGTGGTGGCAGCTCATCGATAAACGAGATCGATGAGACGAAGTCGTTGTCCTTGATCGTCCAAATGAGCTGGAAGCACGGGCGGGCTGGTCATGCTGGGGTTTCAACGTCTCGTTGTCAGGGGCTCTCGTATGGGATGACTACCACCCATTGCACTCCTGGTGAGCCGTGAGAATGATCTCTGCCTGAGGATTTGATGGACTAGAGCTGATAAGGTCCAGATTGATGGTCGTTTCTTCGAGAGTGTCTGGGCACATTGTGCTGTAGAGGCTTGTTTCGAGGCGGTCGTTGCTGCAGACTTGGGGACTATGAGATTGGGGTGGCAGGTCAATAGCCCAGTTGTCCACTTGAGGGTCAGAGTTGGTATTTGTGAAGTATCTCTAGTTGTTCTGATGCCTGGCTCTTCCTCTTCTGCAGCGTCTGCGAGAAGTTGAGTGATTGCTTTTGCTTGGCTAGACACATGCGAACGCGTGGTACGTGAGTATCATGGACGTCGACTTCTGTCGACTTCTTGACAACCTCAGCTGGGCTTTGTGTAATGCTCTAATTTGCGTGATGATCGCTCAATTCGAATTGAGGCAGGTCTGCTCAGTGTGCTTCTTCTCAGGTAGTGATCCCAGTAGGTGATGTTGCGCTCGTGATCCCGACTTCGAGAACTGCTGACGGTGATGTGATCTTTCCTCTTCACGTCGAAGTTTTGCATTGTGCCTTGCTGCTCTCTTCTCATTCTTCCCCTTCAATGCGCGATCTCGGCTTGTCTTTCGGAGAGGGGAATGTAAGCTGGACTGGCAAGTAGTTTGGACAGCAAAGTGATGGGTTCATGCTCGATGGCCGCACAAGGAGATATTGCCCACTCGGAAAATAATTTCGAACGATCTCGCGACATGCATCTAGTACCGCTCTTCTGCAATCGTGGAGATCGTTCGCTGAGCTCCTGCCGTCAAGAGACTGGCGAGATGAGAAAGTTGACGCGTGCTATGTTACGGCTCATGATATTTTCATGCAGGACCTTGCACCGGATTGCGAGCATTATGCTATCACCACACTCGTCGTGATTTGAAGTCCTCCGTCCCACGATAAGAGGACGGTCGATTGCTCGTCGAGTGTCTTGAATAATCTCTTAGCTTGGGTGTAGTATGATGAGAAAACAGTCTTATTGTGAAAGAAATGCCTGGGACTGTGTCTTCGATCCCCCTTGGACGTCAGTCGATGTCACTCGCGTACTGATATGTGTTCAATCATAATTGTACCGACGCTCAATCATCCAGAGCAGAAGCAAGACATCAGACACGGGTATGCCCGTCTTCGTTGACGGGAGCACCCTTCAGCACGATACGCGATGGTAGCTTCAGAAGTATACGTTACGCACGTAGCGAACCAGGCGAACGTTCGCACTGTAATGATCTTTAGTTTGCGCTCAAAAGGCAAGTGTCTGAGGCCACAATTTGAGCATGGCGATGAGACGTCCGATAGAGGCCGATGTGAGTAAGGTGTGTACATGGGCCTCAACGATCTATCGTCGTACCTTGATCTGAAACCTCACCATGTGTGATAGGTCAAAATACATATTGCTACTGCCACAAGACGATGGAACGTAGAACAGTCGAACGGATTCCAAGCACAATGGCGTCTCAGTCAACACATCGCAGAAGCTGATCTGAGACCAGGCTTCAGTTAATCCGTCTAAGCATATCCAGAATGATAGTTTACAGACGGATTCGAGCAGCGTCTTTTCATGTGAAGGCAGATCATTGTCATCGATACAGGTCCTTCAACGATCGGTTACGCCTCCAGCTTTCTCTGAAAGCCATGTGCTGAGATGAAGAGAGATGCTGCGCGAAATCTGGCACTACCAATACCTACCCTGATGTACTATTCTTCGAAGCTTACGACTCTACTCTCGCATCCGATGAGCGTCATTCTCCAAGAAAAGCTGATAGGAGTGCATGTCGGAGTAATTCGAGTTCTAGTAGTGAGAAACGCATGCATAACGCTCTCCCCGCCATTGCATGTGGATGAGCCGTGTCTGCATATATCCGAGTTTTCAGGCTCAATGAAGCGTCAAGCAACTGCAGGCACAGTCAGTGACATCGTGACAGGTATGCTGTGGAGACCCACGTCGTCAGACTGCTTGGCGAGGCCAAAAATGGGTCCGTTCTTGAGGTCTTGCAGCATACGTGCTCAAGCGGTCTACAAGTGGACCCTGCTGCGCGGCATCATGCGTATTGTGCCGCTGGCCATGCAGGATCCCCTATGCAGTGCCCGTGCTCGTCATGGCGGTATGACGTGAAGGGGTCGCGTAGCGGAGTCGACTCCGTCTAGACTCTACATTTGTGCCGTGGTCAACGTGTACCGCTCCAGAGGATCGTGTGCGTGCCGTTTTCCCCTATATGCCCAGCAGGAGAGCGGCAGGACACCATGTTCGCGGAGCAAACTCCATACGAGAAGCCGAGCCATTGGAGCGCGGCATGTGTGGGATGAACTCGTGGTAGTCTGCACTTGTCGGTTAGTAATCTCCGCTCACTTCCGCGTATGAAAAGGTTGACTGCGTGTATACCAGCGGTCGACTGTGGACCGACAGTCCGCGGTAGTAGGGGTCTCGAAGCTTGGCTGTGACATGTCTGATGCCCTCGGGGCCTTGGTCTCATTCATTGCCGTCTGCGGTATATCACAGACTTCTCACCATCGCTTGCACGGCAAACCGGTTCCGTCTGGACTCACACTTGGCCCGCGACACCGACTTTACAACCACGAGAGACGGGTCGGAAATGGGAAGCGGAATGGAGGCCTTAATGATGGTTCTGGAATTAGCCGGTTTGCGAAATTGCTGCAAAGACGGCACGAGCTGTGGGTGTCCCAATGAGGTGATCCAGGGCGAGGAATTTAAGGTTGAAGAAGCGGTAAGCTGCATTTCAGGATTTCCAACCACATGGAGCTTAAGCTCATGGAGTGCATAGATCCTTTCAAGCGCTGTAACGATTAGCTCGAAGTGAGGACGATGGGATGAGAAAGTCTGCCTGCGTGCTGCCAGCTGGCAGCTGCCCGCGTACAGTACAGGCGATGATATCATTCTGTGACGTCGAGCAAGGAGCTGGCAAAGTAGTGTTGGTATGGAGCTGTTGGTGAAGATCAACGTGGCTTGCAATTGGCGGCGGAGTGTGCCATTGGTTGGATCGACTTTTCCATACATGACAGCGCATCGATACTGATTGCTTGGAGATGCAATTCTTCGGATGGCTCTCCGTTCCCGCGTTTGGAGAGGTGTGTGGTATTGGAGCGGCTTTGTCAGAAGAGAGCTTTGCACCCCGCACTGCTGTTGAGATGATTTGATCATCCAACCGCAGAGACTCGGGAATCATGATGCAGATGTGTCGCAATAATATTCATTAGGAGCATGCCGCGCTCCTAAGATTGATCGCGTAACTGTTCATTCGTTCATGTTAGGATGCGATCCCCGACTGAGGACAATGGACGCCAAATGATGAGTCGGCTTGAAGGCTTCCGATAGACTTTCACAACAAAGGGCTTGCAGCTGAACTCAAAAGCTTGACGAGACCATAGTAGAAAGCAAATGTGAGTCGGCTCCGACGTGCTAATTTTCGGATCCGATGTAGCAAGAAATCCCCATAGCTGCACCTGGCATGTCAGTAGAAGTCCCCCTTCAGCTTTCCCTGCTGCCACGATGAAGAGGCATCGCTGCAGTAAACGAGTGCATCAATGATGCTTGATGAGAGTCAAAGGCAAATCACCTGTCCTTTGCCGTTGACGATCCGAGACGGTGATATCGTTCGTGCTAACCCCGTATTAGGGCATGTAGCTTGGTATTCACTAGCGATCATGGACGATAGTCGCCAGGTGAGGTCGAGGTCGTTGTGAACGACTGTCTACGTTGAATACGAGAGAATCTTCGCTTGGAACGGTAGCCGAGCAGTTCGAGCGTGGGACGGTCTCATGGACCAAGATTTGTCCCTTGTGCTTATGTTGGTATGGGAAGTCGACAGTCTTGATGCAGACATGTGGTGGAAAGAGACATGGTAGAGTGCGTGGAAATTCTGCTCCTTGTAATAGTTGCACTGGTCCTTCCATGTCAAAAAGGACCAATACCATGTGAGCGTAACACGAAATCGATAGGCGGAGTAAAGTCCGCACTTGTCTTGCTTCTTGTGGAAAAGTATTCCGGGAACCGTCCGAACTCAAGAAGGCCTGGCCAGAGGGAAATGCTAGTCGTCATGGTTTCTCACCATAATTGAGGCTTTTCCCTGATGCAGTAGGACTGAGGTATATCCATGGCTGATGGATTTGCGTCTTCGCCTCTCTTCACGCGTACCTCTGGCCTCATCAGTACATGGATACAGCATCGCAACTTCGATGAGGCGACGGCATGTCCGAATTCATGTCGGACCGACTAAGACTACTAATATCGACTTTGTGGATATGGAATGGAAGAATGCGTGTTGCATCACGTTCCCGATAATGCCCCCAGTCATAATGAGAGGGCTGCGGTTGGTCATCGGTGTCCACTCGGCCCCTGATCGTGCAGCGATGACCCGCAGGTCACAGATATTATTTCCAGGGATGTCTAGCCCACGATCCCCAATGGGTGTGAATCCTTACCCAGGGACCACTCTGTAATCCTTACGTCTCTAACAGAGAGAATTCTGTCTGCCCGACGGCCAGCGACACGATGGGCAGCAATTCGAGCGAGTCGTCGGCTATCTTGACCAACGTTATGCTGACGGGTTAATTGTGGCTGATGTTGGGGTTTAGCCACGCTGCGTCTTGCGGCGTGAAGGCTTGCACCATTGTCTTGAGGAGTAATGATGCTTTTCGTCTCATGCCCCTTTGTGGATCATCATGCAGAAGAATTCATGACCTGCGATCGAGTAGTGATGGTGGTCTTGTGACCTGTTCGATCGTGTACATGGCGTCGAGATCAATCAACGTAAAAGGCAATTGTGTATTCCTGATTCGAAAATCGTCTCATACTTGCTTGCTTTGCCTTTGTATCGTTGTATACCATGTCGTCCTCTTCGTTTGTCCCTGTACTTTTCTTTTCGCTCGCTTCGTTCAAATGCATGCAGACCTCGCTATGCTTGTTAAAGGCGCTCAACATTAATCCGCCAGATCGTGAAAGAAGAATGCCATGCAGTCATACCAGCGTACCGCCAAAACGGTGATCATGCAGGGCCGTTCATAGACCAAAATCCACCATGTCCATCTGCCGCGCCTGTGCCAGCTGTAGCCAATCGACCTCTTCGGCTCGTCCGCCGTGTATTATTCTTTGCCTCTGCTCTTCGCACACTGTCAGCAGCAAGTCTTTTGCCCTCCTGACGTTCTTGTTGAATGCGTTTCGCTCAAATTCTTGAATAATGTGGATGGCTGCCGTCTTGATCTCAGCTTCGGGAGTAGCCACGCCGGCCAAGAAAACAGCAAAGACCAGTGGAGGTCGACCCCAGAGTCCGGTCTGTACTACTGTCTGAGCCAATGCAAGGATATGCCGGCATTGGCGGGCGACCTCTGCCGAAAAAGACGGATTGGAAAATGCCTGACCGGGATACATGCTAATGCTGGAACAGATTACGTTGACGCAATGAAAGAGATATCCCTGTTCAACATTAGTCAGTGAACAATCGGTTGAATTTTCAGTGCAGCATACGGTCTCGAAGAGCTGTCGGAGTCTGTTTGACAGCATCACACCTGCTCGAGGGTCATCGCGGGGTAGAAAAGGGGGATAATGCTGATTCCATGCGGCCCAGAGATCGGTCTGAAACTGGCCAATGGCTTGCTGTTTGGCTGCCAGTGATTGCTGGCGAGTCACTGCATCTGTAGGCTCTTCTCGGGATCTCAGCGCCAATTGACTGAGCTGTGCGGTGAGAAGCATAATCTCGCGAGCAAAGGTGACCATGGGACCCATCATTTCCACCTCTTGACGGTGGATGGGCGAAGATGGTGGCATCGGCGGTATTGGAGGTGGTATGATCGGCATCAATTCTCCAGCAGCGTGTGCAGCAGCGAGCGCTCTCGTATCACTACCAGAAAAGGCAGCCTGAATATCCAGCATGACAGCAAAGCCAAGGACCTGCCAATATATATCTGAATTCGCGTCTCGTCGAGAACCACGATTTGTACCGATCCGGCGAAGTTGTTGCATGTGCTGCGTCCACATGTTGTGGTCGTTTACAGGTTGACAGATGTCGTACACCAAGAGTAGAAAGTGAAGGTAAAATACACCGTCGCTGTTCAGATCTTCTTCGGTTCGAAGGCTACGCGCCAGTGATCGAGTTGCTATTCCTTCTCGTTCCAACGCGTCCTCCCATCGAGCGATACCTTGATAGTGTAGACTGAGTAATGTTATAGCGCATATTGCGTGGTGTAGCTGTGATTGGTGAGTTTTGCGCACATTCTGTTCACAAGTTTCGACGTACTGGCAGAAACTTCCTTGACTCCAGCACAATTGGATCTTGTATGCCGTATTGATGGATGTGTGGTGAGGCTGGGAGGATTCGAGGTGCTATGAATTGTTCGTAATGGCGTATCAGTTGTTCGTCGTTTGCTGGGTTTGATTGGATTGGCGCTGGCGCCCGCATCTGCCGCTCAGGACTGGTCGTGGAGATGTCGAGGCTCTGGAACTGGCCAGGTAGACTTTGTCTACGGTCGGCCGAGGTTCCACTCAAGAAACTCGGTAAGGAGGCAGCAGCATCTTCGAATCGAGTGAGGACTACTGTGTTGGGGTCATTCGGCAGTACCAATCGTCCAGCATCGGAAATCTGACTGCTGAAGCTGCTTTGGACGGACTGAATGGATGTGCGTCGTGATTGGTCGGCGGACGAGGCATACTCTGGCATCTTTGAGAAGCTGTTGGGATTGACGATGACATTGTAAGTGCCAGGAGCTCTCCCTTCGGCCTTTCTCTCTCGGTCTTCATCGGTGGTGAGATCGGCGAACGAGGGTAAGCTGTCCCGTCTGGATATGGAGGGCGAGTCGGGGGGACCAGCACTCCTAGGTGCCGCAGCTGCTGGAGTCAGATACGGGACTTGGTAGAGGTCGCCAGGCGATTCGCAAGGCACCAGTCAAAGCACGATGGGGGAGACTTACGATCCCAGACGGCATTGCCGGATGTGTTAACATTGCTGAACTTCTCCTGGGTGCTGCGGGTAGAGTCGTCAAACTTCCAGCGCTGCTCCCAGTCACAGTTCTTATTGAGTCTGGTACAAGGCTGTGTCGGATGATTAGTGATGGCGGACAAGTAGCGGTGAAGGTGTTGGATCTACTCACTCCGCATCTCGGATGTACCTCATCGCATTTCACCTGTTGAAGCTGGTCAGCAGAGCTGCGGAGAAGCGGCGGATGAATTTTATAATTGCCTTTCTCGTTCTACAAGTCCTTTTCCATCGCGGTCAGCTCACGTCACAAAGGTGAAGGGATTATCCCGGCTGGAAATACACACCAACAACCAGCTCTCGACCGGTGAGAGGAGCGCGGGCGGGACGACGTGGCTTGTCGCGACGGATCCCTGGAAGACTGGGCGGCGCTCGATTGTGAAGCTCTCGGTGCCAGGGCTGGAAGATTTGTATCCGAGTCTGATCTTTGGGAGCGGCGCCTCTGCATTTGTACTTCGACCACATATGAAATTGACAGTGGGCAGATCAACGTGACCTGCCAAGTCGGTATTGTTTTGACAGTCGAGTGTGGACCAATTGCGGATTTAGATCAGCAGCGGTCTCGTCTGAAGTTGGGCAAAGTTAGGCGACGGGGTGGAATTGGGCTGGCGTGGGTAAGCTTGCGTCCAAGGGTGATTCAGTGGACAGGGTGGTGAGGATTTGGCGAGAGGTCGGAATGAGGTAGGGAAGATCAAGACGGTCGTGGAAGAAGAGGCAGCAGCAGTAGATTAGACACACTACTTCACAGTCGGCACGGGCTCGGTAGGCCATGGTGATGGTCCATCTTGACGTTTTTGTACGTGCCGTCCCGAAGAACAGGAACGGGGGCAAGTGAGGTAGGAGACGCACATGGCCGGGCGCTTGGGCGCAGCAAAGAAACGAGCGCGATGGAAGTAGGATCAAGGTTGGACAGTAGCGTCAGTTTGAGATGAGCGAAGAGGCTGGCCGCTGCAAGAGGCAGCGACTAGTTTGGCATGGGAGAGGGCGTGGAGCCAGAGAGCCAAAGCGCACGTCGTCGGGACTGGCACTCGTCTCACACTTCCCTTTGTCAATACTTCCGTAGCACAGACGACGCACTTAAAGCGCACGACGCACGAGGGATGATCGCGGATCGTGGGTCCATTGACCGTGGTCCCCTCTGCATGGTCCCGTGGTGAGGCGTGTGCTAGTCATGGAAAACGGTCGAAGCGTGGGTCGATGGTCCCATTCGAACAGTCGGAAGGCCTTCTCGAATAAAACGCACAAACCGCAGAAACAGGCCCGACACGCGCTCCCCCATGGCTGCGCGACATCATGGCGCAGGGGGCGATCACCGCTCTGGCTGCACACTAAAATCTTGACAGTGCATATTTGTCTAGTTCCTTTTTCGGCGGATGTGAGGCGGCCACGCTAGTCCGCGAGAGTTTGGCTAATGTCTGTGATACAATTGTACCGTGGCCTGCACACCATCAGACTTTTCCAACGTTAATGGTGGTGCCAGCAAAGTGGGAGCGAGGACGTATACTCCAATTCATTCCGAGCTTGGCGGGTGGATTAGTAGTTGAACGAAAAGAAGTGGGCGACGGCGAGGCCGACCCGACAATTGCTGTGCTAACATTTTGTAACAATCATTCTACCATCAGTTCATTGCCCAACTACGACTACTGACTCCCTATGGCGAAGCAAGTATGCCGAAAGTGTAAAGGAGATGAGACGGCAGACTATTCGTGCCCACGTGCACCTCAGCTTGATCGGGAAGCCCATAGCGATATTACCAAAAATGCTAAATGGCTGTATTGCTCAGAAAATCGTCAAGTTCCACGACTCGTGAGCCATTACCTCTTCCCCATTTCACAAAATTAGCCATCAGACGTTCTCTACACTGACGTCGTTGTTCATAATACTCAAGTTCCCCCAAACGTCCAGACCGCGCGCAGGTACGCTCGAGACGTGGCATCGTCCGGTGGGGCCACACACCTCGTGGCATCCAAACTCTGTTTTCATCCACCACGCTCGTGGCGCACGCGGATGACTTCCGAAGCTCCAAATTCCTCAACGGCGAACTGAAATTGCACACCATCATCCTCGCATCTTCTCATTTTACTTTGACGATTCCCATGGCCGGCCCAACAGCTTGACTTTAACCATGACCACCTTCGGCATTTCTGAACCCATTTGCGGCATGCATATCTCACACTGCCGAACATGCAGCGACGACATGATACCACTAGTCATCTAGTGTGCTGCCCAAGGAGTCACACCCCTTACCCATGGATGCACAAAGGACGGCACGATTAAGCCATATCGATCCTATGCATGTACGGTCCAGATTGGAAGTTGCAGGTACACGGGACTTCGCTTGCACGACGGGGAATCCGCTGAAGAAGCAATGCGCATCCCACGGCAATTTCGACCGTGAGCACCGCTGTTGAACGATGATGAGTTGTCATGCGGAGAACCCACTTCTTACCGGCGTTCTGTCGGCCAAAGCTAGGGGGAAACCATCGTCTCCGTTGCAAAACTTGGCTTGATGGAAAGACGCACTGTTCCTCAGTGTCGTCAGAAACGGCCCAGCAGATCTATGACAAAAATTCCACAGAACGCTGATCGACATCAGAGACGTCGTTGCACGTTTAGGGCTGATATTTTCCAGCGACGTGGTCCACCGGCGGCCACCAGACGATCACCGCCATCACCCGAACCGCTGTTAAAGTCCACTTGACTTGTGTGGCATGAAGGATTCTGGACTCGTCCATGGGAACAGGTCTGGAGTCATTCGTCTAAGGTTGCACAAAAAAAGGTCGTTGGTGACCACACCGACTGATGCAGATCCGTGGTAATCGGCTCCACCTCCACTCTCACAAGACAAGAAATCCCAAATCATGTCCAACTCGACAACGACGAGACGGCATATACCGCGTGCCGAGGGTCGGGTGGGAAGTGCATCTTGTGGATATGCACGACTCGCATTCAGAATTGCGTGCAGGAAATCTATTTTGCCCATATTACTGAGAGTGTCGTATGAGAGATGATCCCTGTCGCTCACAGACCTGGATAGAGACCCCTATTCTCAGGCCTGACCACTCCCTCGGTTACTGAATTCCGTCGTATGGTTTCCCCCAATTGACCGGGTGCCCAACAGCGCTAGGACATGCAGGCGTTGGCTTGAGCAGATTATCTTCATCCATGGCTTGAACGGAGGACAAGGAACATGGACAGCAAAGGCAGGTGCTAGGCTTCCTGATACACACCGCTACAACCCAAGCAACGGGCGGACAGATCGATCCTCCCTGCACGTGTCAGGTACCTGGTAGTCATGCACCCTGTTACACCATCGCGCAGCCAGCAATTGCTCGACATGGCTGTCTGCAGCGATCTTCAGGCCAGAATATTTACAGTTCAACAGTAGACTCTGGTCATTGTGCATGATCAGCATCCCCCAAAGGCGTCATCACCACGCGACTGCCACGTGGAGGGACGGCAATCCTTCCACGCGAGTCAGCTCGGCACCCAAAGCTTGGCTGGAATTGTTCGACTTGCCTGTTTTGCACACACATCTCGGAAGCCTCAGGACTCTCTTTTCCCTGACATTCACGCGATCAATTATCGTAATGGTCGCGGGACTTTTTGGACGTTGTGTAATCTCGTACCGGCTTCTGTCTACCCTCAACTTCTCCGTTGGCCCGCCCGTTTCTAAGTAATTCCCCGTTAAGCAAGTCTACGTTGCAGCTCCGCAATCTCGCTGCCTTCTGCAGACGTCGCCGTGCTTTCCGCAGCCTTTACCAACACGAGGGTAGACTCTTTGACCGCTGCCGCCACACCGGCTCCTAGTTCAGCCCCTTCGCTCTTCGCATCCATCACCTTTGCCAGGCAACGGAGCGTCCGTACTATTTTCGACGTCCTTGCGCTGCCCAACTGCTTTACTGACGGTGCGTTTACCGCATCTGTCATCGCTCTTACGCACCCGATCAAGATAGATTGATGTCTGTTGCACACCACCAAATCAGTAATCTTGTCCAAGCGAGGTGGATCCAACTCAATCTCATCGAGGTGGACTTACAGATCTGATTTGCCTGGACCCTGACCACCATCCACGTCCATGGCATCGGCGTCGTCCTTGATTTTCTCCAACGTCTCTTCCAGGATTGGATTCACCACGTCGTACACGGTATCGCTCATGTCCACATCCTTGCGAGCCAGCGCCACTTTACCCAGAGTAGGCACGGCATGTTTTCGGTAGACGGCATTTTGGCGCTTCGCTTCCCGGACTGCGACCTGCATCAAGCAAACGTCAGCACGTGTTCTCTTGAGCTTGTCCCCCTCCTTTCCGCAGGTACCGCCGACGAGCCACCGCCCGTCACACGGGGCTAATGCACGCATCCCACGTGCCAGGGTATCCACAAGGATCAAGAGAGCCACATCGGCATCGATCTGCCATGAGCCCTAATTCTTGGGAGCACCATCGCATCTCTGTGACAAACCTTTGTCGATGCCACCCCTTGGGATGATCCTCCGGGACATGTGCAGATCAATCAAATCGCTCGCTTACTCACCTTTGTGATCGTCGCCTTGACGTCGTCTCTGGTGCCCCAAAACTTGTCTCCAGCCTCCACGAACCTGACAAAAGCCTCCAACACCTTCTCCTTACCATCCCACGTCTTGGCAGCCAGTGCCTTCTCCAAAGGTGGCCACACCACCTTTCCAGCCGCCTCGTCAATGCCCAATCCTGCAATCGCTACCACAGCGGCCGCTATGGCGCGCGCAGAAGTGTGCTTGACAGCCCACTGCGGACTTTCAAGATGCTGTCCGGCCAATTCAATGATTTCTCGTAGGTAAAGCGCCACCGCCCTACTACCACCCACGTGATCCTCCCACACATCCTGATACAACCCCTTGACCGTCTCATTCCCATCATGTTTCGCCACAAACACAAACGGCAACACCTCCGCCGCGAGACCATTGAACCTATCCGTCGCATATTTGCTCACAGCCTTTACAATATCCGCACTCGTCACCGCGCGCTTCGGCATCGCAGCGTCTCTGTCCCCTTCACTCTCAAAGTACAGCTTCCTCGCGAACGTGAAGACCCTTAGTATCGACGCATCACTCCCCAGCCGCGCCACATACCCCATCGCACTCGCATAACTCGTCGCGACCGTCTCGTTCCGATCCAACACCCCCTTCTCCAGCGTCTTGAGGAACCCATCCGCATAAGGCTTGAACACAAAGTTCCCCCTCGTAGCCAACGTGACCAACACCCTGCTGCACGCGACTTTACTCGGCAACGCAATCGCGCTCCTCATTGCCCCTTCAATCCTGGGCGCCAAGTCCCCCATCGTCTTCTCGTCCAGCAAGTCAAGGCAGCGCTCGATCGCCTCCATCACCGGACTGCTCCGCACAGAAGACAGGCGCATGTCATCGATCTTCTGCTCCGTCACGTCGTATTTCTTCGCGTTCAGACGGATGTACTCGACCGCCTCGTGCTCCAGACTCCCTATCAGCCCAAGCAGCCGCTCGACGAGATCAGGGATGAAAGGGCGGAGAGCGCGCGCCGAGGCCTTTTTCACGATATCGAGAAGGGAGGAGACGGCGAAGATCTGGACTTCCTTCGCGGTGGACTCGAGACCGCTGGGGGAAAGCAGGAAGGGGAGGACGTGGGAGAGCATCTTCCCTGCGTTGTTGGATGTCGCGTCCGCTTCCAATGTGCGGGTCAGGATCCCAGTCAAGGTGCGCGCGAGGGACGCGGCGGCGGTGCGGACGGATTCTTTGATGTCGTCTAGGACTTTGAAGCAGCGGTCCCAGATGCGCTCCAGGTAGGACTCGTACCGGTCCAGGGGACGGCCTTGGATCAGGTCCGCGAGGGCGGAACAGCATGCTTGTCGCGTGCGCCATTCTTTCCCCAGGATGTTGGAGAGGAGATCCTCCATTATGCCCGCGAAATGCGCGTCGATAGTCTTGCTGCTGTCTTTGACAAGGGCGGTCCAGATGCCTTGCATACTCCGCCGCACGCCTTCGTTGGGGTCGAAGCGGTAGCGATACAGGGAGATGTACACTTTGGGGTTCTCGGCGAGGTAGTCTTCCACGCCGTTGCCGGAGAGGACGTTGGTGAGGCCGAAGCGACCGAAGGCGGCGCGCGAGGACCAGACTGCGTTGGAGGCGGCGAGGGACATGAAGCGGTAGACGAGCGAGGAGTCCCCAACTTCGCTGGCTAGGTTCATGATATCTCGGTATGTTGACACGGATTCGCCGCCGGAAGTGGGGAGGGCGCCGGGTTCGAAAAGTTGCGTCTCGTCGCCAACAGAGCCTGCGAGGTTGGAGACTGTGGTCTTCTTGCTGTCGGAGAAAGAAGACATGAGATCCCGTACCAAGTCAGAGCGGAGTGATGCGGGTCCTTTTTCGTAAACGAGACCGAGGCCACGAGAGGCGGTCTCTTGAACGAGGTCGTCTCGGTCGACCAGGCATCGCTTGAATGCTTGTTGGCATGATGGTAGCTGGGACTGCACGGGCGGAAGATGGCCACAAAATTGCACAAGACAGAGGAGCCAGATGACAGCGGCTTTCCGGAGGGAGGGCTTAGTAGTGGTGGTGTCCTTGAGTGTTTGAGCAAGGATAGCGTGGAGGATACCTGTCCGTGAAGGCGATTGCGGAGGAGAGGCCGGGACATCTAGGGCTGTGGCGAGGGCAGTAGATTCCCATGATACTGCGAGAGTAGTCAATGCCTCTCCGACCGAGAAGTGTGATTCGGCGGTGCGGATTTCATGCAATCCATGCAAACGTGCGAAGACATGTGGCAGCAGATCTGAGGCATCCTTTAGTGCCGGAGTCTCCGTGGCTGTAGAAGAGTATGGCTTGAAAACTGTTGCATCTGTTGGTTCTGGTAAGATGGTAGCAATCTGCCCCAGAGCGATTGCTGCTTGTTCGTTGCCCGTTTTTGCGAAGTCCGCAACTGCATCAACGATTTTCTTCAAGGCCTCCAGATCCTTAAATGACTCTGGCTTCACAACCTGGTAGAGACTGAGCTCTCCGACGGCTGTAAAGGCAGCTTTCTTCATCTCTTTGTCATTGGAAGTGGGCAACATCTCGCTGATATGCTCAAAGTAAGTCTTGAAGAGACTATCCTCGATCAGAGAGCTGTGGGTGCGCAGAGAGTGCCTGCTATAATAATGTGCAAGCGCAAGAGTAGCACCGTGGACTTGGTTGGCGGGTGCACCAACAGCGTTCGCATATATGCCAACCTTCTCTACTAATGATAAGAGTTGTCCTTGCACATCGCTTTGCTGTACCTCAGGATGCGAAGCAAGAATACCGAAAGCCCTAGCTGATTTCGTCCTCAAAGCGTGGTTATTCGACAAGATATTCGGAACCAGCAGCGGATACCGTGGCGCGATTTTGCCTACTAGCTGGTCTGGGAGGATCGCGCAGAAGTCGACAAAGATGTCTGGTACTTCCGCTGAGCTCGACGATGGTGGCAGAGGTGTTTTGGAGGTGACCGGGTTGACGAATGCAGCCAGTAAGAGTTCCACATACCGACTGTTGTTTGACTTTAGAGCCTCTCTGACCTTGTTCCTGACGTCTACATCTGTGTCGACTGACACGTTGAGCTTGCGTTCCCATTCACTTTCCGTTGTCGGACTTCCTGATGACCCAGGATTTAGGATCTCGTTGAGAAGAATCAGGCGGCAGAAGAGTATTGCGTCGGCAAACACATTGGCTTGAGTCTCTCGAAAGTGATCGACCAGTTCTTTGGTATCCAGCTCGTCCGCGATGATCCGTCCACCATAAGAGAGCTCGTAGAAGACAAAGTGCATCATCTCTTCGAACTTCGGGAAGACCAGACTCTCTGACTCTGACAGAGACCCATTGAGCATTCTGTACCAGTATGGGCTAAGACCTCGCTGACCTTCCTCGATGACTTCAGGTCGGTCATTTAGCCCGGCACCTACTGCAAGAAGATCGATGCCCCTACCCCTCACTGAGGAGAATGGCAAGCACCTATTAGCGAACCTGACTGCAACATATCTCGTACTTCGTCGATCGCTCTCTGGGTCTCTCGCAGCTTCCGCTGACTCCTGCATCTGAGTAAGCAGTAGCTGCTCCAGTGCTTCTGCAGTGCCTTCCACCAGTGGCTCCTTCGAGAATGCAGACAACACTGTGGACAACGCTCCTTCGATACTGACTATCATAGAATTGCTTGACTTGTCGTATGCTAGCGACCGGAACAGCCATCGAAGAACGTCAAGGTTTGGCTCGATCACCAAGTCAGGCGGCCCCGCCTTTGCGAGCAGACCTATCACCTCGTATGCATAGCTTCTCGACTCCAGCTCCTGCTGCGTAGTGACAGACGCCGCCTTCGGCCAACCTTGCTCCTCGACAAAATCCCGTAGTCGGGTCAGGACTCTCGGCGCAATCGCATGAAGAGATTCTTGCTTGCCATGCCGTGCGACAAAATTGATGTAGGAGAACAGGGCAGCTCTGAATTTGGCAACCTCAAGCCCTCCTTTGGAGCTCTTGCCAGCAGACGTAGACAGCTGCGAAGAGATCTGCTGCACTGCCTGGAAGTTTGAAGGCGGATCTATGTCCATAGCATCCGGATTGCCATTTGTAGTTGAAAGACCCTCGTCAACCATTTTGATAATTTCGATAGTGAAAGTAGTGCTGGCCAGCGATTTGCTCAGCAATCCGAGAATCTTCAAGCGCAGTGGTGCTCTCGCTTTCTGCCGTCCATTTGCACCGTCTTGACCAAAGAAGTACACGAAAAGCTCTCGAACGATCTGATCATCCTCAAAATCAGTATTGGGTACCGTTCGCTTCATCATATCCTCTCCTGCGTCTGAGATTGCAGATGCTGGATCTGCTGAAGCGAAAAGGGCCGGGAAGAACCGTTCCTTGTCGGTGAAAACGCCACTCGCCAGAAGTTTCGCCACCTTCGCCTTCGTCTGCGTCAGGTTCAAGCCAGTGCCTGACCCAGGCGTCCATGTGTCTCCTTTGTCCTGCAATGCAAGGAACGAGTACTCTTCCGCAGTCAAGCCTGGACACGACGGCTTTTGCCCCTGTGCCTTTTTGACAGGCACGAACAAGATGAGCTTGCCGGACCATGATGCCAGATACGATGTGTCCTCGTCACTCAGTTCCAGCTTCGTCCGCAACTGTGCATCTTCCTCCGTCCCTCGACTTGGAAAAGTAAAGTACTCAATCAGCTGGAAGACCAAATTCATGACTTGCGATGCATGTTCTGTCGATGTCCTGCCGCTCGTGGCAATGCCTTTGATGATGACCGGAAATAGCTCCGCCTTCTCTACCGCAGAAAGGCGAGGCACGCCCTTGTGAATGTATGACAGGTCAAAGTGTCGAATGAGGGCGACATCGTTCTGTGCTCTAAACTGTTCGACAAGTGCTTGAACCGGCAGCTTGATTGTGTCCGGCTTTATTCGAGTGTTCACATGACTGCATACCGAGATGACCTTGTTGCGGACGGTGGCATGTGGCGACGCCAGTTTCAGAAGCAGAGGCGCCAGATATGTCTTTAACGTATTCTGCAGCTTCTCATCTGTATCTGCTAGCGCGATTCTAAGCTCAACCTTGCCGATCAAGGAGAGCTCCTTCGCCTCCGGTGATTGCTCGGAAGCCATCTTGATGTGGATGTAGTGTGCTATCGTGCGGTCATGCTCCTCATGAATATCTGTACAAAACCGTCTAAACCAGAACTCCAGATATGCGACAAGTCACAAAACGCTTGAAAGTGAGCGAAACGTTGTATTTGCAAAATCAGCTGATAAATCATCGTCTACATCATCACCTCGCCGCCTACCACGCTCACTCGCCACAGAGCCGCAATCTCTTGGCAGCCCACTTCTCCAATCGCAGGCCAAAGCTGCGGACATCACTTTCTCTTCTCCGCCCACCAGAAAAAATGTAAAGCTCAGCATATTATCACGCAACCTCACCACCCTCGCGCAATCGCGCATTGGCTCTCGCCTTGCCTCACAATGGCTTCCTCGAGTCCTACGCGGATCACAGTCCTCATCTCCGGCGGCGGCAGCAATCTTCAAGCCCTCATCGACGCAGCCAACACCCCCTCTTTACCAAACACGCAAATCGTACGGGTAATTTCGAATCGCAAATCCGCGTTCGGTCTGCAGCGCGCGGAGAAGGTCTCGATACCTACTGCCTATCATAATCTCGTGGCATACAAGAAGCGCTTTCCCGATCCCGCCGGCGCTGACGGAAAGTTCACACAAGCGCGGGACGAGTACGATAAGGACCTTGCGACTTTAGTGCTAGAGGACAAACCCCATCTTGTAGTATGTGCGGGATGGATGCATATACTGGCCCCTACGTTCTTGAGTCCTCTGAAGGAGGCAGGTGTGCCCGTGATCAACCTTCATCCTGCTTTGCCGGGCAAGTTCAATGGGACACATGCGATTGAGAGGGCTTTCGAGGCGTTTCAGAATGGAGAAGAGAAGGGGACAGGGGTCATGGTGCACCACGTGATACCAGCAGTGGATATGGGGCCACCGATACTGGTGCGGGAAGTAGAAATTAGAAGGGAGGACACAATAGAGACGCTAGAAGAGCGAATACACAGCACGGAGTGGAAAGTGATAGTGGAGGCCACGAAACTGGCGATAGAAGAGATAGCGATCCAGAAATCGCAGAGCACGTGAATGAAGACTATGAATAAAAGAATGGAAATAAGAGACCACGAGCACTGAACGTATGGAAGGAGGTATTCGTGATATGGTGCATTTCCTTTCAGGCGTCGGAATCACTCGCGATTTGATCGCCTCGGAAACACTGCAGGACGTACAATTATTGCCTGTCAGGCATCTAGTACGTTTTCTGCGCAGCAAGTACCAGCTTCACGCTTTTAGACTTTATCCACTTGCTGAACAGCTCCCGATACTCGCGAGTGTGCGGGATCTTCCTCGGGTCTGCTCCGTCTTTGAGGACTCTCTCTACAGTACCGACATGATCCCGCTTGACGAACTCAAAGAGTATCGTAGGTCCACGTTGAGCGTTTTGGTCGATATCGGCACCATTCTTCAACAGGTTACGAACCACGTTCCACCTGTTGTCGTCATTATAGTCATCCCAGTCGTTGTCGGCATGTAGGTAAGCACAATACAAAGCTGTTCTGCCCTTGGTGTTGCGAGCCTCAACGGGGACGCCAGCTTTGATCAATTTGTCGATGCGTTCGGTGTTTCTCTTTTCGATTGCGAGCATTAAGGCAGTACTGCCGATGGCTTTTGCCTCGGTGCCCGAAACACTCGCTTTTTTGATGATCCACTTGAGCATCTCGTGTCGATCTGATTCTACTGCTTTGTTCAAGGCACTTCTTAAATGTTGTGGCTTCCGGTAGCTGCTGCGTGCACATTTCCAAAGTGCATCTGCCACGCGGATCCGTCCGAGCTTAGAAATCAGATCTATAACATTCTCCTTTTCCTTGTTACAAGCTGCGACCTTGGCTCCGTATTTGATCAAAGGCGCAATTGCACCCTCCATATCTTTCTGCGCCGCATAATGCAGACAGGAATTTCCATCATCAGTTCTCTTCGTGTTGGCATTGGCGCCTCGTACCAGTAGACAGGTGACAGCCTCCAAAGAGTTCGTCGCGATGGCCCGCAGAAGTGGCGTTGTTCCAGATTTTGGTTGCTGAGCCTCTAGGTTGGCCTTGCGATCGATTAAAAGATGCACGACGTCGACATGCGCCTGTGCAGCCGCGACATGTAGAGACGTGCGGCCTAATTGGGTGACCGCTTCTATGTCTGCGCCATGATTAAGCAGCAGCCCTGCCGCTTCTACCGAGCCTGCGAAGCATGCACTGTGCAGTGGTGTCAAACCCTTGCCAGTTCTTGCATCGAGATTTGCTCCGCTTCGCATCAACATGTCGATGATTTCCGTCACAACGGATCGTACAGAATTTGATGCTTGTCTCGCAAGATCTCGATCATTTGCTGCGTCGACGCCTCCTGCGGTTTCTGTTGATGTTGACTCGCGCAGGCCTGCTGCTAAGTGCAGCGGGGTCTGCCCAGAGTCATTCTCGATGTTGCAAAGAGTAGGATCCGAGGTTAGCAAGAGATCCAAGATCCGAGGCTGCTTCTGCTCGGAAGCTATATGAGCGATTGAGTCGCCGTTTTTCAGCGAGCAGTTCGCCGTAATGCCTCGAGACAACAGGACTTGCGCCACTTCGACGTTGCCGAACTTTACCGCGTCTGTCCATGGACATAGCACTACACCATCCGTGGTCTTACTGTGGGGACATTCCGTGCTTGATAGATGACCGAGCAGCATGTCCAGGATCTGAGCATGTTGTTGAGTGACAGCATGGAGCACAGCAGTATTGCCTTCACTGTCACGTAGCTTCAATTTAGGGCCAGAGTCAAGTAGCAGGCGCACGATGGCACTGTGGCCATTCTTCGAGGCCAGTATCAGTGGAGTCATTCGAGTACCCACTTGTCGTGTATTGATTTTAGCTCCAGCATTGAGATATCGACGCAGTAGATTGACATCGCCGTCTGTGGCGGAGCAAAGTAGTCCAGCGTTGACGTCAGTATCGAGATGTGAATCTTTACTGGGCTCATGCTCTAGGTCGGTACTGCCTTGGTTTGGGTCACGAAGTGGCGGTGCTGCACAAGGCGTATCAATCGGACTTTCTTCCGCCAAAGCGACGGAATCGAGTTCCGCGACAATCTTGCTTGTCGGTCGTGATATTGGAGATTCTTCAGTCACGTCGGACAAAGGTTCGGCGGTCGGAGTACCAGTCAACCTTGGTGACTTGAGACTTTCGGGCCCCACGGAAACTTGAATGAGCGTTTTTGGTTCTTTCAGCATGCTGTCTTCCGGATGATCAGACTTGAGCGTTGGTTCATCGTCAGCATCAAGCCCTTCGCTGGTACCGCTGATCGCATCGTTGGCAACTAGTTTTGCAAGCGAGGAGTCTTCGGACGCCGGTATTGGTAGTATGTGAGGGACTGTTTCGACGGGATGGTTCGCCGCCTGGTTTGGCAAATCTCGGTCAGACTCCACATCGTGCGGAGTTGGATCCGAGTCTCGCATCTGATCTTGCACCAGGTCGTGTCCATCGTCATCACAAGGATCGTCAGGCACAGGATCAGGATTGATCAGGTCTGCCACCTTTGGGTGGACCCAAGAACTTGGCGATGAAGGGCGATGCTCGCGATCCTCATCTGTATTGGGATTGGTGTAGGTCCCCACGGTTTCTGCTGGCGTTGGACGATGAATATCCGGATGATCTGCTTTTACAGGATTGCGATATTGGCGTTGAAGGAAGAGCAGCAACTCTTTTGCGAATGCTGCAGCTGTGGCAGCTGCATACTCCTGCCAGCGTTTATTCTTATGGGAATCTGCATAGTCGCATATGCCTCTGATGACCAGACAAGGCAGCACAGTCGCGACGCCGGCGGCCTCCATCTCGAAGCAGATGACATCGTCTGGTGCGGCGTGCTTGTCTCTAGTACGGCCGTGCCTCATAACTTGATCTCCGGAAGCAATCAAGCCATAATGTATGAATGGGCCAGTGTAAGAACGGGGCGGTCGGTTTTGCAATCGACTTGTATCACATGCAACGCATGTTAGTCCGTCACCAATATGATCGTAGTCGCTGCAAAACAATTGGTCTGGGTCGTCCGCAGGCGGACTGGAGGTCGTAGCAATTCTGGAATATTTGGCGGCTGCAGATTGTAGGTGGCTGCCCAAATTGTCGCCATGGAGGTTGTGCCTTGCTCGAAGTGCGGACAGAGCGTTCAGGAGGGCGGTGGGTGGCCTATTGAGAGACCCGGTCCTAGAGAAGATTCCATCCCTTTCTGTCTTCCCAAAATCCCACTCGACCAGACCGCCGAATTTCCCAGAAGGCTGACTGACAACTACATCACCAAGGCGGACATCATGAGTCTTGCTGGGAACGCCACCGCCAACGCCAACAAGAAGTGCCATCTTTATCCGAAAGCTCCTGGTCATCTGGGTAGCGGCTACAGCAGCATGTGATTTACCCATCGAACCGGCGGGTAAGCAAACCACAATGACATTGTGGTCTCCAATCCTTCCAGAAGTGTAGTGGTTGTCGTCATCTTCTGTGTGCATCGGATCTTGGTGAATTTCGTCCAACATGGCCATGACCGCCGTCTTCTCCAAATGGAGGGCGCAAACGATAGCGATGACATACTGCTCCCGCCGATGAGTTAGTACAGGCGCCATGACCTCGTAGGCGCTTCATGGATGTCATGCTAAGGCGCCGGGCATTCACGACCAACGACGCGAGTCCTGTCAACTGGATCAAGGTGAGATATAAGCGGAATGAAGTGTGAGAGAGCGGGGCAAAAACTGATTGGCACCATTGATTGCAGCCGAGGCGGTGAGACGCTGATTGGATGTATCTCAGGCAATCGTGCAGGTGGCGTGCAGGAAGAAGTGCGGCTGAGATGGTCGTACTCTTCACGCCTCATGCTGCAACATTTTGGAATGATAGATTTAGTCCCAAGTTCCCAACCCATCGAGAATGGCAGCTCTTGCCATGCAGCCAGCAATCACTTAGTATGCGATGCACTTTCAGGTGCCCTGTTGAAGAAAATGATAGGATCGAGGAATTTCGAGCAATGTACCTCTCTTACTAGCTTCTTATCTTCTCATCCGTGCTTCATATATCTGCTCTAGTAGACTCAATCAGGGCATTTACAAGAAATGGCGGCAAATGGCAGTACTGTCTCAAGTGTGCATAATTCGTAGAGTGCAATCCACGTACTAGCCAAAAAAGCCCTTTTTCTTTTTTTTTTTCTTCTTCTTCGATTCGCTTTTCTTCATTTGCTCAGGCGGAACTTGACCTGGCGCCTGTTTCGAGGAAGGTGGTGGTAACTTTGGCTTCGCCGCCTGTGCAACCAGTATGAGATTCACGCTATCCGTCTTTGGCCATGTCTTGAACGGCGACCCCTTGTCCGGAATAGCATGCGGATCTGCTCCTCGCTTCAGGATATCCTGGACGGTCGCTACACGACCCTGCTTTGCGGCGGCGAACAGAGCCGTCAGGCCTTCATTTGACCTCGCATCAATGTTCGCCCCTCTCCTTCTTAGAAGATCGGTTGTGTTCTTTGCAGCGGGATTGGTCGAGAGCAGAGCGACGAGTAACGGCGTCTCGCCTAAACTGTTCTTGAGCTCGACCGATGTGGGGTTGTCAGGATCTATCAGTGCCCGGGCACTTTCTACCAGTCCCTCTTCGGCAGCCATATGCAACGCTGGTCTTGGTTTTGAATTGACAGTCGCTTCCGCGCCGGCCTCGGCACCCCTTGCCTTTAACCATCTGATCATGTCACACTTCTGCGCACGTGCGGCGTGGTGAAGAGGTGTCATGCCACCAAAAGATGTCCCCTTGATAGAGTCTCCAGCATCGAGAAGGACGTTGGCAATGTCGCACTTGCCATATTCTGCAGCCAGACCCAGCACTCGCCGGCTTGCGCCTCTCTGGTAGGTCGCCGGCGCCCCAGCCTTGATGAAGGTCTTGACCATTTCAAGATTGCCTGCCCGAATCGCGGAGTGTAGTGGTTGATCTCCCTTGTTATTCTTGATGCAGAGTCTTGGTCTCGTTGCCACAATCGCGGCGATCTTTGTGTAGCTGTCACTCTGGTAGGCATGCAAGACCGTCGACCCATCGGCGAAACGAGCATCGACATTGGCTCCGACTTGTATAAGCCATTTGACAATCTGCTCTTTCCTTTTGAAGTACGCCATCTGGAAAGGCGTGATGCCGTTCTTATTCCTAGCTTCGATATCGGCCGTGTACTTGTCTCTCAAGAATGTAGCGACCACCAAATGGCCTTCCACGCAAGCTACAGTGAAGGGCGTCTGCCCTTCGGGTCCCGTGGTATGACTTGATGCTCCGAGGCTGAGTAGCAATTCCACCATGTCCAGCAGACCTTTCCGGCATGCAGTGTACAGTGCTGTCTCATTTGCGTCACTTCGACCTTCCATCTCGACGCCACGTTCTTTCAGACTTCGAATGATCGATTTGTCACCGGCTAGTATGGCATGATGGAGCACAGGCATCCCTTCGGCTTTGGATCTGGTTGAAGCGCCGTAGTTCCTCAAAGTATTCATCTCCTCGATCCGCTTGTGCCTTACCGCGGTGTGAAGCGGTTCGTAGCCTTGATGGTTTCGCTCAGTGACAAGACGAGGTTCGCCTTTGGCAAGAAGCTTGACGAACTCTGCTTGTCCTGCTTTGATGGCCACATGCATAACACTGTCGGTTTTGGTGTGCGAGCACGTGAGCCAGACTTTGTTTGCGTGCAAAGCATCCAAGCAATTGACATCGCCCTTTCTCGCGACAGGAACATACAAGCAGGTAGGCAGGCTGTCTTGACACTCCATCTTAGCACCTCGTCGAAGTAGCAGACCAAGGACGTTTGCTTTTCCGTGGCTCAAGGCTATTTGGGCAGCGGTAAGACCTTCTGGTGACTTGAGAGATTTGCTTGCAAATTTGTCCAGTAGTAGTCGTGCTATCCTCTCATTGCCATTTCTCGCTGAGAGCATCAATGGTGTCAATTTGGTGTCTGGATGGTAGATGTCTCTAGATGCTCCTTTTTCGAGAGCGTACCGCACACTATCCTCATTTCCCTGTGAGACAGCCTGTAGCAAGATAGTCTCGGCGGAGGGAGCAACTGGACTGTCTGCTTTTGGTGTATACTTTGGAGGTTTGACATCTGGTACCCCTGTTCTTGGCGGGGCTTTGGTGTTAGTTGGAGTCGGTCCAGTAGGCTTGTTGGACGCCATGGTCGTCGAAGTGGAGACCAGTGAAGCGCAAAAATGTGTTCGAACAAGAGTTCATATGTTCTAGTTATTCCCAGCCAGTATTGTATATTGCGCCGTCTGTTAGCAGGCTTATTGGGGCGGAGCTGAGAATTGTAGGCAAAAGAGGTGACTGCGGCCAAACCCCGCCTTGTTTGCTGACTGCGCTGACCATTATGCAAGGCGTGCAGTAGCGGACGGGATGGCTTGGGCCAAAATCCGCACGACTCGGATAGATTATCGCTATACAGATAGCAGTACTCTCGCGAGTTTTGTGCGAGCCTCGGTATACATCGTCTACTTGTTCCATGTCATTCGTTGAAAAATTTGGTTCGCAATTCCGGACCTGGGCTTGTGAACTATGCGCTAAGTCGGACGATTTGACCAGCGAGATTGAGGAAATGCCCATCCACATGTGACGTTCATGAATGGCTCCATCTAGTGCGCTACAGGAGACGTCGGAAAGTGGCGCATTCAGGTCGAGCAGGTGTCTTCGTTGATGCACCGCAGTTTCTTGTCTTTGCAAAGGTCTTGATGATACAATGAGTCCCCTGCTCCAGCGATCGGAGTCGGCGATTAGTCCAGTACCAGTGCCACTTATCCAGGCCATCATTCTGGTAAAGTAGTATCGTCAAGTGACCACCCTCCAGGATAAATCGACCAAGTCAGAAGTCGAACCCCCGACCCTCTCGACGCCGGCCCGCCACCTCCGTGCAGAACAGCTTGCACGTGCCACATGGACGTCAGATATCAAACCTTATTTCCCAACATCTCATACCAGTATCCTTCAAGAACATCAAAAGACATGTTCCAAATATGCCGTAGACTTTGGCAGAGATGCTCTGTCTATCCAGCGAAAGAGCGCCTTAAGCGGTAAAGTCTAGACGGGTCGTCACCCTGCTGTACCGCGCCCGCTCCGAAACCAGGTCGTATACGACGCGAGTGGACGAGACTCGACCGAGGCTCCGGGAGCGCTGCGGAGGTTTGCTGGTATATCTCGTCTGGCTTAGCCGATTAGACCATCGTGTCTTTGGACAGGTCGGGAGAAATCCACAATACGGTCTCAATGGCTTCTGTTTATATACCTTGTTTATTGATACGTGCACTTTGCGACACTTGCGCGATCGCATCTCGCGGTCAGTCATGGTTGTATTCTTGGTGGGGGTGTATCTGGTGGCTGTACACCACGTCTTTCGCTTGAACGCTATCATATGAGAGAAGAAAATTATTCGATTACCTCGCTCAGTCGTCGTCGTCATCATACGAGTTTCCAAAGTCGCCGAGCAGTACGTCGTTGGTCGCTGGGCCTTTATGGTTCCGCACTGTCGCTGATCAGTACTTGTCGCCGTTCCCAAGGCCTTCACGTGAAGCTTTACTCACCCCACTCAGTCTCTACACGAAAGAAAATCCAGACCCATCTCCGAAACACTTCCAAGACCTCCATAAGGAAAATTCCGCCTTCGAGATCGTTGAAATGGTCCAAATGCGGCGACAGCTTGAAGCTCCATGTACATCGCAACATCAGGTCGATGGCGATAACGGTGTAATAAATTTCGTGCACATGGAAGTATCGATGCTTGCGCAGGCCGAAAGGATGTTCTGGGTCATTGCGCTCCCGTGCCGATGAGAACAGGGTGAGGTCCCAATCTTTTGCGACGTCCCAGTAGAAGGAATAGAATGAGTTGAGAAACACGAAGAACAGCCTGTCAAAATCAGTATCCCTAACCATTCGGCGCAGGCCATATCTACCATAGTCTGAAAAGGCCAGCCTCCGACATATGGATCTTCGCTGGGTCGTATCCTCGCTGGAGCGCGCTCAGAATGATGACGGGAAATGCCGTGCTATACTTGAGCGCATTTGCCAGGTGCTGGCCTCCCCACCCACTTGGTCCGATTGTTCCACTCTTTTCATTCGCGCGTTTAACCCTCAAGTACTCAATCAAGCATTGTCGCAATCGGATCATGCTTGGGATGGCGATCACGAAAGGTACCAAATATTGACCGCCACAGTTCCTATCCGGTCTTCCCGTGGAGCTCTCGCCCGGCGTGAAGAACATGCATAGCGAGACGAAGAGGTCCCCAAGTACCTTTGCGTACGATGTCAAGGCATCAGCCAGCAGAATGTCTCCGAACTTGCCATCTTGCGCCTCCGCTATTCCACCAACACTGATGCGCCGGAGTGTCGCCAAGGTCCGATATCTACCGGATCGAGATGCAAACTGGAAGGGTATGGCGAATGCGATGACGAGTAAGAGAAGGTAGACGTTCGGAAGGATTTCCCAAGCTATGGCGGCTTTCGGATCTCCCTGAGTGAGCGCCCAGAAGAGGAAGAGGCAGACGGCAAGCGGGATGGTAAGGAGAGTTGCAAGTCGGTAAGTCGAGAGGTGGTGAGTCGGTTCGGTAGGTGATGACCGACCCGGGTATCGTATTAAAGAAGGAACATCCTGGTTAGGTCAGAGCAAGAACATGGTTCGTATCATGCATTCGTACAATGCGAATTGCTCGGAGGTAGTGCAAGTTCAGCCCCCATGCCCATATACCTTTCACTTGTCAGCATCTCCCCATTTTCAGATGCGTTCCCTTCCTTACCAAGCACAATGATCAGCCCGACACGAAAGGGTAAAGGCAGAACAAGACTGAAAGAGTCGAGCTCATCCTCGACTTTCGGATCGCCGTCCATACTTCATCGCTCGGTTGTGCAGTGTCCAAAGGGTCCTGAAGAGAGATCAAGCGGAAGTATGACAACAAGGAAGGAGTGTCAGAAATGAATGTTAGCAAGATGTCGCGTGTCCAAGAAAATGTTGAACGAGGTCTCCATCAAGATTTTGCCAAGCCAGGAGTTCATTCCCCCTGGCCTCCGCATCATGTGAAATGCTTCCGAAAACTGGGGGGATTTCAGTGCGAGCAATCCTGAGAATCCACTCGACACGGCACATGACAGATTTCACAAAGACATGACACGGTATTTCAGGTTGATGATCTGACCTAATCGTGGCTCTTGAAAAACGCCCAGTGACATCGTGGAACGATCTCCCACGCGAGATCGGCTTCGGAACCCTGGCCCGAGTGTGAAGATCTGAAATATGTCGTCATATGTAAACTGGGGCTGCAGCTCAATGGCAATGATGAAGAGTGAGGTACCTGGAGATTTTCTTAGATTCTTTCGTCTGTCATTCTCATTGAGATCCACCTACAACTTCCTACATACCTTCACAGACACTAATTGCATCATGAGCGGGCTCTTTAGACCCAGAAATCTAGCCATTGCTGGTGGCGCCGGCATCTTTGCTTTCTTTGTCCTACCACGAACCTCGGCAGCCAAAGTCAATCCTCTGAATACTCCCGGCGTGAAGAACATCGAAGATCGCTGGTCATCCGGTGGAGGTGGGAACAAGCACACTCCGGGTGTAGCGACACCACGAGGTGCGTCCGACTCAAGCAGTAATGCTGGCAAGTATCCGGCCATGAAGGCTGTTGCTGATTGAAGGTAGGCAACTCTGAGCTCACCGGATCGAATCAAATCAACCCCAAGGGCATACCATACAACCACTACAAAGACAACGTTGCGGATCAGAAGGTTGACACAGCTCAAGTAAGCAGGCCTCTAGCAATAGCTAGTCCCGCGACTGACATTGTGTGCAGCCGAACAAGCTGACCGAGAAATGGTGGGAGACTCACCACGGTCAAGAGAAGGGCAAATAGACGACTTCCAGACCTTAGACACTACGACAGTGACCGGGTATACGGACCCAAAGCATTCATCTACCATAAGGCGCAAGGTAACAGTACGGCAAGGTATCACCAAAGCCACGGCCGAGCATATAGGACCGGAAAACCAGCTGCAGTATTCCGCTGTATTATAATCTAAAGCACTCATCACATCAGACTCGTCCTCCCACCGATCTCCGTTCCTTGTACACCATCCTTCAAGTCACCGCTTCGCCCAGAGATGAACTCACGATACACTCTCTCCAATCTCCTCCTCTCCGTAGCACTCAAGCTAGGTCTCGTCTCACCCAAGCTCTTCTCAATATGTCTCCACGCAATCACTGGCTCTTGACTCTTCTCCTCTCCTCCGTTCACAATCTTGACCTCACCCTCCCCCTTTCTTCTCATCTCCCTCGCTCTCCGCTTCGCAATCTCCATATCCTTCAGTCTCGCCGCAATCCTCGCCCGTTCCGCCGCCCAAGCAGCCGTACCCCTCCCCTCCCCTTCCTCCTCACCCATCCTGAAAAACGTAAAATCCCTTCTACTATTCCCCTTACCTTCCTCCCCTCCTTTCTTCCCCAACCCCTCCACCTCCTCAGGACCAAGCACATCATGAATAGCGTCCAAATGCGCATTATACATAACCGCCTGCAAATCCGCACCGGAATACCCCTCGGTCCGCCTCGCCACCTCGCCAATCCCCAGCCCTTCCTCCCCCTCCAACCCAGCTTCCAACCGTAGTTTCCCACTCACCTTCCGCAAAATATCCACCCGATCCTCATACCCCGGCATGCCACACAACAAACTCTTATCCAACCGCCCCGGCCTCAGCAGCGCAGGATCGATCAAATCCGGCCTACTCGTCGCAGCCAACACATACACCCCGCTCAGTCCCTCGGCGCCGTCCATCTGCGTCAACAACTGATTCACCACCCGATCTGTGACGCCCGTGCTATCATGCCCTCTCTTCGGCGCAATGGAATCAAACTCGTCGAAAAACAAGACGCACGGTCTCGCTGCCTCCGCGCGATCGAATAGATCCCTGACGGACTTTTCCGACGCGCCAATGTACTTGTTCAGTATCTCCGGGCCCTTGACGGAGATGAAATTGAGCCCACATTCTCCTGCCACGGCGGAGGCGAGGAGCGTTTTCCCACACCCGGGGAAGCCATAGAGGAGGAGACCCGAGCGGAGACGGAGCGGGCAGGAGGCGAAAATCGGCGCGTACGTCGTGGGGTACTGCAGGGTTTCGAGCAGAGTTTGGCGCGTGGCAGTGAGGCCGCCGATGGAGGAGAAGGAGACGGTGGAGGATTGGAGCGTGACATTGCGGAGGGAGGCAGGGGTGAAGCCTTTGAGTGCGGCGGTGAAGTCGTCAGGGAGGAGAGTGGGTGGGGCGAGTGAGGTTGGGGAGGTGGAGATGGAGCGGATGAGCGACTCGGAGCGGGCGCGGGAGATGAGGAGGTGCAGGTCGCCGGCGTGGTAGCCGTCGGTTTTGCCGGCGATGTCGAGCAGGTCGAGAGTTGGGTCGGGGGTGTCCCCGTTGATGGAGGCGGGGCCGGAGGAGTCGGATCCGTTCATCCAGGCGTGGTCGATAGAGGAGGTGAGCTTGTGGTGGGCGATGGGACTGCTGGATGTGCCGTTGGTCGTAATGGTTGGTTTGTGGTTGATGATTTGCTCGAGGATTTTACGGCGACCGTCCTTGTTGGGTGCCTTAATTGTGAGTATGTCCCGTACTACATGGCCACCAATCACAACGTTATTAACGGATTCTTTAGCTTGCGCTGTGGCAAGTAGGACTACGCCAGACTCTCGCGTGCAGTATTTCCGGACTGTTGAGCAAAGCAATTCTGATATCTGCCGGCTTCTGCTGTTGTCGTTCCCTACCTGCAGCTCTGTCTCGACTGGGCACAGCTTATCTACGTCGTCGAGTACCACGACTGCTCGTCCACCAAGCCGGGCACCCCAAAGTGCCCGGGCAAACAGTCGTTGCAGTGTCTCCTTGATGGTCGAAAGTCTTGTCTCGTCTGTGATCAATTTGCGACAAGGATAGTACAAGGTATGGAACAAGTACTCTTCACGAAGCGTATGAAGGACTTGTGAGGCAATTGATGTCTTTCCAGACCCCAGTCCGCCCGTGATCATGATGGAGGATGAGTGGAGTAGACCACTCTGAGTCTGAGAAATAAGACTGTCAACTCCGACAAGGACTTCAGGTCGATCAGGCAATTCTGAGCCCACGACTTCTTGGGCCAACTCGCTCGGCCTAGAAATTGCAGGCAGGACTTCTATGGTCAGCTTTCTCTCACCGCCCAGCAGCCAAGGTGTCGGCTGCGTTGTGTTTCCTTGTGTAGTCGGTGGAGCTGGGTCGAATTTGAGAATTCCACCTGGCCATCTTTCAGTCGTACTTGGTCCAGCTTCCGCAGGAAGTATCATCTTATGAGTGAGTGGTCCATGGAAGAGGCTATGTTCTTCCTCAGACCTGCCGAATAGCGAGACGATCTTCTGTATGGCTTTCTCCTGTTCTGCTTTACTTTGCCCTCCGAACGACAGACTTGAGGACTTGGCTCCGGATGACTCCAGAAAGGGCGCAATTTTCAATGTCTTGACTATGACTTCCTTCGTGGTCGACTTATTCGAGTCTGCCTGTAATTGTTTCATGATCGAAGCTGTTCTCGGCATTTGCGATGGTGCCGGCTGGATCTTGATCAAACCTCCGACCACACCGACCGAGCCGAGAGAGCAACTTAACGTGGATGATAGCAATGCATGCCGATTGTCCGGGGCATCTTCCCAAGAATACACCCTGGCGACCACAGAGTGTGCAGGTTTGTCTTGCTCTGGCGTTTGTCCTTGGGGGCTTTGTGGTTCTTCAAGGCCTGCAGCGCGTACCTTGGAAACTGTTACCCACTGCACACCTTTCAAGGGCGTCGAAAGAGCTATTTGCGAGCTCACCCATATCCGCAGACCTTCATCAGCTGAGTTTGGCTCATCCTCGTCCAACCAGTCCGCGCAGACACTGCGATCAAGAGGTCGCAGGAAGACCGGCTTTCTCCTTTCATCATCTTCTCGCATATATCGTTGACGAGCAGAAGTGGTACTCCTTCCTCCAGCGCTTCGCTTACTAGTAATGCTGCGATTCTCTTTGTTTCCAGATTGACCGGCTGCTCGTCGAGACTTGGGCGCAACAATGACTTCGGCCTCAGGCGAGACCTTGATGAAGGGCTGCGAAGAGTCCAGTGCAGGATCTATGCTGACGACCTTGACAGCAATTGTGGACGTGGCTGTCAGGTGCAGAATAATAGGTTGTCGGGAAGACGGGTCGCTAGATATGGCAGGGTTCTGGACCACTCGGACCTGGGCGAGGAAATTGAGCTCAAGGAATTCAGCGTGCTGATTCAGAATGTCCCAATCGTCCGCAGTAAGTGGCTCGATGTTGACCGTATGTGCTTCCGGTGGGTTGACGTGAAGTGTAACCGTCACCCTTGATGCATTGTCTATACCCAGCTTCCGTCCACCAACCGCATCAATCTCCACTACTCCGATATCCTGCTCCTTCCGTCGGCCTCGCGATCCCTGTATGCCATCTTTATCCACCACGGGCGTTATGCGACTTTGGCTTTGAAATCCAGTCCAGCCGAAGAATAATGAAGGACGTGAGGCGGAGCTCTTGCTGTCGGGTCGCGACTTATCTGCTATTAGGCCGATTTCTACTATAACATTTTGCGCTATCTATAGCCGTCAGTGTTGACCAATTGCATCGAGTCGCGTGCGTACAGCGTCGGCATTAGCAAGGACAGAAACTAGCGGGGATGGAAGATTGACGAGACACGATTTAAGTGAAGGGACAAGCTGGATTTCTGCCGTAGCAGAGGATGCAAGCTTTCTTCCTCCTTCAGACATTGTTTCGTGTTAGCACATATTGTGGTTGGGAGACAGAGCAAATGGCTGATCATAACTTTTGAACATGTTCACATGCCGCAAAGGCCGAGGTCCATTTCGTGGAGCTCTTTCACCGCCCGGCAGCTCCGCATTTTCCCTTTGACAGCCGCATGGAGCTTAAACATTACGGCAGGGGTTCGTGTTTCTATTTGAAGACACTTGTAATTTCAATACTCACATTATCAGCAACGCGATCTGCTCTCGCCATGCTGATTTACCTCCGCACCAACGACTAACGACGATACGATCCTTCAACATGGCGCCCATTCGAAGTAAGCGAGCGATCGCAGTTTTGGGTCTGCTGGCCTTGTTCTTGGTACTGCTGGTCATCACCACGTTTCAATCAGCGCCCATAGTCCATAATGTTCCGGAGATGCGGGCGACCGGCTCGAAGACGGCGAACGATGTCAAATTGCAAGGAGCAGATTTGCAAGGACACACCATCATGCCAAAGCTAGGCAACGAGACAGCTAAGGCAGAGCTGGGAAGGGCTGCCTGGAAGCTATTCCACACGACCATGGCACGTTTTCCAGACAAGCCCACTAGCGAGGAGAGTGCGGCTCTGAAGGCATACATCCACCTTTTCCAGAGACTGTATCCCTGTGGAGAATGTTCGCAGCATTTCCGCAAGATCATCGACAAATTTCCCCCACAAGTTGCGACTCGATCGACAGCAGCGGCATGGGCATGTCACGTGCATAACGAAGTGAACAAGTCTTTGGATAAGGAGATCTTCGACTGCTCGAATATTGGTGACTTTTACGATTGTGGATGCGCTGAAGATGAGAAGGACGAAAAGGACGAGAAGACAAAGGACAGCAAGGATGGCAAGGCCAACAAAGCAGATAAGCTAGACAAGGAGGAAGAAGAGGAGGAGGTGAAATCGTCAAGCGACAAAGCAGAGATGAGTGATTCTCAAAAGGAGAAGCTCACGGGAGAGAACGGTAGGATGTTCGACGAGGACATCCTTCCAGCTGTCATTGCTTCAGGGTAAGTAATTATTGAATGGGAACCCCTCATCTTGCTAACAGCGTCGCAGTGATACCCGAGGAGGCTGACGAGATGAAATATGGCCACATGTTTCAAATGAGGATACGCTCAAATAGAACATGAGCAGATCTCCTTCGCATATACCCAGAACAATGTTCCCAAGCAGGTCGTCAGATATACATGCTCTGCAGCGGTTGGGGCTTGCGAAACGCGAATCAAATGACGGTTCCTGACACAAGAGGAACAGGCATACTGCTAGGCAAACTTGATGATGCAGAGAAATGGTAGCTCCACAGCGTTTAGCAGATGACCAGGATGGGAGGATCTTGAGGACCCTTGCAGATGATCTGCCTGGGGCCGGCGCTAAGAAGGACGGAGTGGTGGTCGAGCCAATCTGGTGGGCTTCGGGTCTGAGCTTTGACTTTGTGCTCTGCGGCGAAGGTCACGGCAGCGGGCAAGGCTCAGAAAAAATAGCTGCCGCAGAAAAATATAGCGACAACACCCACAACAACATCCCTGCCACGCTATACATCATGACCAAAGCCCTGTGACAAGCACTTCTTACCACCTGCTACCAGGTTGAGCCGTGTCTCGCCCACCTCTCTACCAAACTTGTTGCATCTGATCTCCAGATCACCCGTCAGAAATCGCCTGTTCTCGTGACGGCTTCCCCAGACCTTGAAGCCTGATCACACGCATCTCCATCTCTGGTCAGCTAAAATGGTGTCTTTCCAGTGCGAGGTTCGTCATCGGTTCCCCCTTCCCTCCTATCGCAATTCCTTATCTAACCAACTTCCCAGGGCTGCGGCGACGTCCTCACCAAAGGCAAGCTCGACAAACACCGCAACCAGTGCCGCCGGGCCCAATTCACCTGCATAGACTGCATGACCACCTTCCACAACTCCGACTACAAATCGCACACGTCCTGCATCTCAGAAGCGCAAAAGTATGAAGGCACATTCTACAAAGACAAGAAGAACCCAACCCAGCAATCGCGCGCCAAAGAGCCCGCGCAAACAACAGCTATGATCCCCCGCAAAGCATACGTCGAGGACGCTTCCGCCTCGCAGGACATCGACACGGAGATGCGCGATACGGCCCTGGCTCCCATCGACGTCCCGCCCCAAGCCCCCTCCCCGCCCCCCTCGGGTCCGAACGTGTACGACTTCCTAGTCAAAGACGACCGCAGCGCCGTCAGCGAAGACAGCCACTACGTCCGCCACGGGTACACGTACGGCTCCGGGCCCCTACAGCCCAGCATGGAGCGGTACGACTCCTACTCCTCACTCGTACCACACACAGGGGACAGCCAAAGCCAAGAAGTCGCAATGCTCACCCCCGCCCCGTCGGGACAGAAGAAGGAGAAGCGCCGGCACGAAGAGCGCGACCGGGATCGGGTCAGGGAGAAGGAACGAGACCGCGGCGAGGGCAAGAGCGATAAGAAGCGTAAACGCAACAGCGAGCTAGAAGAGCTGGACACTTCGACGCGGAAAGAAGGGGGGAGACTGAGTCTGCATTCGGGTCTGACGGGGGGTTTGAGCAGGTTGCTCGCGCGCCCGGTGGAGGAGTTGGAGAGACAGGTCGCGACGCCGAGCGGGGGGCAGAAGAGGAGTAAACACCGGGAGGGACAGGAGAACGGCGACCGACGGGGGAGGAGGGAGGATGAGAGGGAATTGAGGGTTGTGAAGAGGAGGGGAGGGAGTAGTAGTAGTGAGGATCGGACGCCGAGACAGAAGGCGATTGAGTACCGCAAGACGTCGGGGGAGACGAATGGTCAGTTGGTCAAGTATGGGAATCAGGCGGAGATGTTCTTGAGTTTCATCACGAAGGGGGAGGAGAGTCAGAGGGGTCAGAGTATCAATAAGGTGTTGAAGAGGTATCATCGCGAGAGGGGGCCGGAGAAGGACAAGGAGAGGGAGATGGGTGATAAGGAGCTTTGGAAGGAGTTGAGGGTGAGGAAGAATGAGAAGGGGGAGATTGTGTTGTTCGTGTAGTTGGCGATTCTACAGGGGCTGGGGACGATGGAGAAGAGGTCGCTTGGGTAAACTGCGAGGAGAGCAGACCTCGCTTGTGTAGAGTCATACTGCTCCGCGCGGATGCAGATGCTAGTAATGATAATGATGAACAAGTACGAGTCGTGGAAGGACTTGTCCCTATAGCCTATTCTGCTCACGGTCGAGATGTGATGACATGCTTAAGCTCTTTGCACTATTGGTGATGTCGGTGAGGGGTGCGAGTCTGGCTTGTCTTGGTCCTACTGCATTGCTATCAAGGTGGTGGGAAGCTCAAAGGTACGACCAATAGTGGTGAAGCAGATTCGGAGCTATCTTCTGCCAGAACCATGCCGCCGACCCACTTTTGACTTGCGCCGCGGATGTGCAGTATACTTCATCGGAGGGTCTGTAAACGAGCCTAAACGCGAAGGGAAGGCGTTGTAGGACGGTAAGAAGTGTGGAGGGGGAAGGAATTGTCTTGAGTGCGGAGCCGTGATGAATTGAGATGATAGTGTGCCTCGCTACCACTCTTCAGACCCTTGAAGAAGACTTGGTGTAGAACCTTACCAAGGTAATACTCAATCCTCACCGACTTGTGCCGCAGACTGTGTGCTGGCAGATGATTATCAATGCCCAAGCTTGACCTCAGCCTCGCTGTCAGTTCGACGGCTCGACGCCTCCATGCAGAGGTTGCTACTCGTAGCACAGAAGGATTGCATTGGGCGTGACGCCGTGGAAGAAGAAAAGCTCCGGGGTCGACCGCGGCCTTCTCGCCTGTGTCGGCTCCTCAGGACAAGCGATCTGGAAGATTGGCGGACTAACAGTCCCGACTCATGGCAAGTGTGTTGGAGGTCTCGTTTAGGACTGAATATCGACTGGCGTCCGCTGCACGTGTGTGGCACAGCTATTTTCAGAGTCGGGCGTGTCGCCGCATCACAAGTCCTGGATATTATGAAGCATTGCCGTTGTGCTACGTACGTCAGCTGTTGACGTTGATCAAGCCACGGCGGATCATGATTGATGCTGGAGACTTCAGCTGGAAATTTGTCAAGATACACAGCGCGTAGGAGACGGAAGATGGAAGACAAGAGGACGTACGAAGGTTGAGAGCAACCGGTGAAGGACAGAGGGGCAGGGGCGGATCGCCCGACACGCTAAAAAATTGCCTTTTGATGCACGATTGTCGGATGATGCATCTCTTGCTGCAGCTTGTGCCTTTTTACAGCGACGATATTGTGATTGAGTCGAGATTCTGCAGAATGACTCGGCACATCACAATCCTATTAGATTTGCTTTGACACGGTGGATGTGAGTGTGTTGTCCTTGTGTGAGTTGAAGTCGGGAAGCACACAAAGTCAAATCCCGGAATCTCGGGTATGTCCTGGACGAAGACCTCTTTCCTTCTTTCCTCATCGTCCATCCTCCATCTCGATTCGATGGAGACTGTCATCTTCAACCCGTGGTACAAACAAAACAAGTACATCGCCCTCCAGGCAATCAAATAGCAGAAAAGACCAATGTCACAGGAGCAAATGGCAGAGGACCAGAGTTGGGCGGTTCTAAAAGTGCAGCGATTGGCTGACACTTTCCCTTGAGCTACGCGCGGATGGTCTAAACCTGCCTTCAGGACATGCCTTCTGTATCCAATCATGACTTGTCTAGCACCTCTTACCGCACGCAAAGAGCTTAGGGTCGGCGTTTCCCGTGCATCGAGCATATGGTCAGCGACCCATACCACGTCAAGCCTCCAGATGCCCACTGCTGCACATTTACGCGCCGTAGTCTTGCAGCGACACGCTAGGGGGACCAGCATCTTGTACCATTTCCGGCGGCGCCAGCTGACTGTGGTAAGCTATACATCAATCATGCTTTCTGCTGCTTCTTGCCTTTTCTGAACCTCGCCTTATATCTACCACGTGGTCTCCTTTCCTTAATTCACTTCTTTGGCTTTCATGGTATCGTGGTGAAGGCTTTGGGTCTAGCCATCTTGTATCATCGCAGGTCGACTACCGTCGAGACTGGACTTGTCATCATGTCGTCCACTACTACCACAGTGGACGAGTCCAATACCGTGGCTGCCACGGCCGCAGCTACCTCTGCTGCATCTGGCATGAATGTCAAGGCCAAACGACCAGTACTTCAGACACCAGACTCCGCTTGCTATCCATCCGAGATCCGCACACCACTGTCTGCTACTCCACTTGAACTGAAACGCCATGACTCCTTCAAGTCTCCCATCTCGCCGCCGTCTTCATACATGGACTTTCTCGAAAGGGCAAAGTCAAAGGGAGGAATGATGAGTCCGCCGAGCACATGTGGGTCACTGTCGAGGTTCCCGAGCACCGACAGTGTCAAGGACCAAAGCACTAGCTTCGCTAGCCAAGATGGGGCGGAAGTCCAGACTGGTGACGACAACTCTACTACTCCCAAGCAACATCCACCCATCACTCGAAACGCCTCCACCGACTCTTCTGCTTCATCCTGGACCTGCTCATCCAATGAGACTGCTCCTTCCCCTCCAGCGGTCGCCGGGCCATCCAGAAGAAAAGTGCAGTCAGCAAATATCACAATCGATACAGACTATGCTCGGTTCGCACGGCCGAACTCAGCGAGGACCCCTCACGCTATGCGTATCCCACACTCGCCCTTCTCCGCCAACAGTGTCAAGTCACCAATGAGTGCAAGATCAGTGCAATCACCTTATGCCACCTCAGCTCATCCTCATACTCCATGGAGCGCCAGCGCCCCCTCGCCACGCGTGCCATTCTCACCTCGCAATACCGCACTGCCGCCGTCAGTCATCAGTGCCATGGAGAAGCGTCAGGCCTGTCGCATCATCAAAAGAGAGAACTACAAAAGTTCCGTCGAGACCACATATGAAGTCATTCCTATCGATCCTGCCCCGAGAGGAAAACGAAGAAAGACAGTTGGCTCTGAGGAGCGTCTACAGACGACCCCGACACAAGAAAGCCATGATGCCGAGAACATTAGCAAGAGTGAGGAAGCAATCAAGAACGAGAAGATTGACATGGAAGATGCCAGGCAAGCGTGACAGTGGTAGACATCGGCAATTGTTATTCAGCATACATGCTCTCTGGGAAACAAAAGGAAACCTTGACGACACTAGTGCACCTTCTAATTCTCCTCCACGACTACTCCAACCCAACACGCATCACGTTCGACCACAAAGCCTGCTTCCCCAATACTCAACAACTCTACCACCCTACCATCAACCATTTACGACTTATGACAGACGTTTAGCATGAAGCATTGGAGAGGCTTTTTGAAATCCAATTCTGCAGACTACCAGGGATGTCGGCTTTCTGTTCTGGTAGCAGTTTGCATCCGCGTCCCGAGAGACTTCGAAAAGGTGGGAGGGAAATAGTCAAACGTCTATCAAATGTTCTATTGATGACCTTGGAGTATCATGCCTATCGGAAATAAACATACCTTGTCTGTTCCGTTCTGCCACGCTGCCACGTGAAAGCGAAGCCTCCTTGGCTTTGTCTGTTCTCCAGCGACAAGACCCGCTTTACCCCGACCATAGAACTGCATGACTGCGGGGGATCTCCGACTGCCAGCTCTGTCTTCTCTGGTTCATGTCGCATCCTATTCGCCACGGTCAAGGATGCTCGGCACACTTGCCTTAGTATTTACTTCTTTGCAGCGATACCAGCCATGCTGGGTTATCAGAACGCGCAAACATGGCGATGGATGATGAGGCACAAGATATCCGTACCACCAGGTATCTAGATCACGCTGATCATCATGCATTACTTGCATGAACATGTGTCGATTCTCCAGTCATGTTGGAGAATGACCGCATGGCTTCGAAAGATGCACGCCTGAGATCGACAGAGCTATCTAACACAGCGGGATCCTCTGCACCACTCTCGTCATCCTTAGACGGGATATTCAACGTGAGGAGATCGTCGACTCGCCTTTCTCCAACACGCTGTCGGAATCAGTTTCCGTAAGTTATCTACGAGTTTACATCTCACATCTTCATTTTGATTGCTACATCGACATTTCGCGTAACCAATAGTCAGTCTCGTCCTCGAACCAGACAGGCTTGTCATCATGGACTCTTCGAGCGACATTGAGAAGAAGGACCGTCAAGAGTATCGCGAGTATGCCAACACGCCCATTGAGTCATTGTCTCCAGATGATGTCGAGTACCTCAAGCAGGAGAAGCTCGTTGTTCGCAAGCTTGATTGGCATATCGCCCCTGTGATGATGATGCTCATGCTTATCAGCTACCTGGACCGTGGTAACATTGGTTTCGCAGCCACACAGGGCATGACAAGAGACATCAATCTCGGACCTCAACAGCTCAATATTGCTGTATCAGTATTTTATATCTTCTACATTCTGGCCGAAGTAAGTGCCATGCTCCCTCATGCCTACCATAAACTAATAATGCTCTCAGTTCCCTACATCCATATGTGTCAAACGCCTCCAGTTCAACCGAGTCATCCCCTTCATCACGTGCTCTTGGGGTCTCGTCTGCCTATGCACTGGCTTCATTCAGAACTTCGCCGGCCTCCTCACCACACGCATTCTCCTTGGGTTTTTCGAAGGCTGCCTCTTCCCCGCCATGACTCTGTTTTTATGCAATTGGTATCTTCGCCACGAGCTCGCCGTACGCATCTCCTTCCTCTTCGTCGCCTCCGCCCTGTCCGGCGCCTTCGGCGGGCTCATTGCTTACGGCGTCCTCCGCATGGACGGCGTAGCAGGCTACCCCGGGTGGCGATGGCTGTACATCCTCGAAGGTATCCTCACCGTCATCTGGGCAGCCATGTGCATCTACCTCGTCCCCAAGAACTACCAGACGGCCTACTTCCTCAACGAACAGGATAAAGCAATCATGAAACGCCGCGCCGAGATCGCAGAATCCTACTCCGGCGGCGACGGTCACACGTCCAAACACGACATCAAGCTCGCGGCCAAGGACATCAAGTCCTGGGCGCACGGCCTCATCCAGATCTGCGTCGTCACCATCCTCTACGGCTTCGGCACATTCCTCCCGATTATCATCAGAGACGGCTTCGGGTATTCCGTCGTGCAGGCGCAGTACCTCGTTATCCCCGTCAACCTCTGGGGAGCAATCGTCTACGCCATCGGAGCATGGCTCATGGATAAGTACAAAGCGCGCTTCGTGGCGCTGGTCGTCATCGCCCCGTTCGGTATCGTGGGGTATACCCTCCTCCTCTGCCCTATCCCGACTGCAGCCAAGTACGCAGCTACCTACCTCGTCGCGACGGCTTGTTTCCTCTGCACAGGGACGAATATCGCTTGGTTGAGCGGGAATTGTGCCCCGGATGGGAAAAGGGCAGGGAGTGTGGGGATCTTGCTCACGTTGACGAATATTGGGGGTGTGGTGAGTGGGCAGATCTACTATAGCAGGGCGGCGCCGCAGTATTACCTAGGTCACGGGTGGAGTTTGGGGTGTTTGGTTTTTGCGTGGTGTGGGTGGTGGGGCGTGAGGAGGATTTATACGAAGAGGGAGGCGTGGAAGGATAAGATGATTGCGGACGGGTGGAACGAGAGTCAGGAGGAGGTGTTCACTGATCGCAGCCCGGGATTCAGGTACCAGCTCTAGCTCTCTAGCAGTCCATAGATTCGTTAATTACATGCTACGCTACGACCTCCCGCACAGCTCCTCAATAATGGGCCCCGTCTGACTCGCAGTATGTAAGCTCAAACTTGTCGCCAACTCCATGACCTCCATCACCTCCTCCGGCGTGCCACCATACTTGAACACATTCCTAATATGCAGCTTCAATCCAGGCTTATACAAATGCGTGGCCGCCGTGTCGAACGCGCAGTAAATCAGCTCCTTCTCCTTGGGACTCAGTACCCCTTGACTCCCCACTCCTTCCACCTTCTTCGTCCACGGCACGCTGCTCAGCTCTAAGTACGCGGCGAAAAACTCCTTGTCCAGCGCGAGGAACTCGTCCCAGAACTGGTGCCAGTAGCCGCGTTTCTCAGTGAACTCGGCCTTGAGTCGCTCCCGCTCGGGGTCGAGTTTCTTCTCGAGTTCAGCGATCGGGTGTGAGGCGTAGAGCCCTTCTTCCTTCATCACTTCCACGAGGATGGGCACGCCAATGTTGCATGCGTGGATGCCGAGGGTGCAGGTCAGTTCGATAGTCTCGATGATTTCGGCGCGGGAGGCGCCCGCCGCGAGGGCGTTGGAGATGTGGATCCGCGTGCCGGGGGCGTACATGTGTGTTGCGGCGCAGGAGACGGAGAGGAGGACGAGGGATTGGAATTTGGGGGTTAGGTGTTGCTTCTTCTTGGGTACGGAGAGGAGGTGTTGGCTTGCGGCGAAGAATTCGGGGGAGAGTCGCTCGATGGACGACCACCCGTCTTCGTAGGTGAGGCGGGAGGAGGCGGCGATGAAGCTTTCTGCGTTGGCGGCCATGGTTGTGGTGTCGCTTATCGTGGTGTTGGTGGTCCGATGTTTCTGCCTGAGAGGAGGCTCAAATCCAAGGAGTCGGAGCGATCTAGGATGCTTTCCGGGACTGAGAGGGACGGAAGCAAAATTGACCTCGTTGTCGGGTGCAAGCATCAACAGTATTGAACCCCGCGACCCCGCTATGGTGGAAAGTTGACGCTTTGGAGAAACCAAACGTCCCCAATTTACCCCAAATGACTATTGTATGTATGCCGAAGTTCCTCGGGCTACGTCAAGATGTGTTTCTGAAAATTGCTTCCTTTGACCAGTCATCTCTACCTGTAATCGGATCTACAACTAAATTCCTTGATACTCAATCTTGATCTCGTATATCGTGTTCTGTCAGCATGTCCGAGTTCAAATCAGTGGGCTTTATCGGCCTCGGCCTCATGGGGAAACCCATGGCTGGTCATCTCGCGAAGAAATTACCGGCGGACACCAAAATACACGTCTTCGACATCTCAAAAGAGGCAGTACAAGATCTGGCGTCGCAACATCCAGACAAGGTGCTTGTCGGCACGAGTGCCAAAGATGTGGCGGACAAATCGGTATGCAGGACATGCTGACAGTCTAATGACGTTTGAGCGGCTTCTGACAGTGACCTTAGGATGTCATCTTCACCATGGTGCCGGAAGGAGCACATGTGCGATCAGTATACTACACACCAGAGACCGGCATTCTGGCATCAGACGTATCGAATAAGCTGCTCATAGACACATCGACTATCGATACTGCAACGAACCTGCAGGTGAAAGAGGAGATCAACAAGCGGTTCCCAAGTGCTTCGTTCTACGATGCACCAGTATCAGGCGGTGTCAATGGTGCCGTCGCAGGCACAATCGCTTTCTTCCTAGGATGCGCCGAATCAGATCCAAACATTCCAAGGATCACAGAACTGCTGCAATTGATGGGAAAGCAAATCATTCCTTGCGGCGGACCCAGTTTCGGTTTGGCAGCTAAGCTCAGTAATAACTATCTCTCCGGTATTATCGCGATAGCATGCAGTGAAGCTCTTGACATGGGTATGAGGAGTGGTCTGGATCCAAGAGTACTGGCCAAGGTATACAATGCTGGAACTGCACAGAATACTATCTGCGATGGATTTTGCCCTTGTCCAGGAGTGGTCGATAATGCACCCAGCTCGAGAGGATATGCCGGTGGTTTCAAGGTGCAATTGATGAGGAAAGACTTCAATCTCGCACTCGAGATGGCCAAGAGGGTTGGCAGCAAGAACGTCCTGGGTGATGCAGGTCTCAATACTTACACGCAGGCAATGAATGATCCGAACTGCAAGGATCTGGACTCAAGAGTCGTCTACCGATACTTGGGTGGAAATGAGAATTGGAAGCAAGAGCTAGAGACTAATGGTACGAAGGACACCAAATCATGACGGACGGAAAGCATCTCTCTGATATTGTTATAATATGGCTGTTGCATGTAGATAGATGAATGCCTGTTGCATTCTCTCGAAAGAGAAACTCATTCGGGCTAGCGTATATTCCTCATACAAAATCATTCCCCGGCAGATCGACGGTAGATCTCGCGTCTTTCCCCTCCCCACCCGACCGCGTGCCCACCCCCAGCTTGTCTCCGCATTTCTCCTTCTCGCACCGACACGGTTTCCCCAGCCCAAAACTCCAACCACCAAACTGTGCCCGAGTCCCTGGTGGACGGGCTTGAGCGAATGGCAGACATGCTCAAGGCCGCCTCTCCGACAGATACGACAGAGTCTCAGGACAAGAAGCCAAAGGAGAAGCGGTTCTTGTGCACAACCTGTCAGCGATCATTTGCTAGATTGGAGCATTTGCAGGCAAGTTCGCGACAACCACACGAGCCTCGGCCTTATAACCTAACATTCCTAGCGGCATGAACGAACGCATACAAACGAAAAGCCTTTCCTTTGCAGGCAATGCGATCATAGGTTCTCCAGAAGGTACGCCATCCTCATGCTTTGCGACAGCGACTTTACCCACTTCGGGGTATTGCAAGGGCTGTGTTCTTCTATACAGGCTACATGAAGAGCAGGACATTGACATGCACACCATCTCATACGAGCTTCTCTGACCGTATCAGCGACCTTCTTACACGCCATGAACGATTGTCGCATAGTGGCCAAAAGGTTCCAGGACAATTGGACACCAACGGAACAGCCGGCATGCAGAACGACACAAAACCGAACAAGAGGAAGAGGACATCATCCGTCATGACGATTCCGATACAGCAATCCCCCAACCAATTCCATGCGCCTATGGCTCCTCCGAGTATGGCGATGACCCCCGGCGTTCCAATGATGGCACCTATGGATACCCCAAGACCGTCTGTCGAGAATGGACATCCATATTCGCTCGCGACCTTGTCGATGGCAGCGGAACATGCAGCGATGCAGGACTCCTCCTATGTGCAGCCCAATCAGATGCAGATGCAGCATGAGCAGATGCAACATGACAATCAGCAGGTTCAAATGCAGCAGCCAGATATGTCCATGCAAGACATGTCATCCACCGACTTTGCCACCCATGACACTTCTGGTCGAGCAGATCCCCTGGCAGCGCATTATCCTGGGCTCGACTTTGAAGAATCTCTGGACAGCCTAGCGCATTTCATCGACAATGGTGCACTTTCGAGCTATCATTTTGGCTCAATGATCTCTGCAGAACAGCCAATGCCCTTCTTCTCACCTTCAGAGTCCCTCACGTACAGTGTAGAGCACATGCCGCACTCCATACCGGGTTTCAGCCACGCATCCCATTATGATGAGCCCGCTTCGTTTTCGAGATTCGGCTCCAGACTTCCATCTCTGCAACCGGAAGAGAAGCCTGCGCACAGTCTGCAGAGACCACTACGATCCAGAGGTATTGCCGATATCTCTTTACAAGACCGAGAGAGCATCATGCAAAAGCTTGCACACTTCTCGACAGCAATACCACCCAATTTCGAATTGCCGAGTCGCCTAGCCCTATCGCGCTACGTTGCAGCTTATGTCAATGGATTCCACGAGCATTTACCGTTCCTCCACATCCCTTCGATGACGGCAGACAATACGGCCATCGAGCTGATACTTGCCATGGCTGCGGTTGGTGCACAATACTGCTTTGAAGGCGAGAAAGGAGTTGAGCTTTTCAATGCTAGTCACGCAATTGCTGGCCATCGGATACGACGTCGGGATGCACGTCTCGCTGTCTTTGGTCAGGATGTCGAATCGGATTCATCTGATAAGATGTCTGGATCGCGGCGACAGTCCGTAGCCATGGGCTCTATCGGACCTGACAACACCGGCAGCTCTGCTTCACCATACCACCCTCATCCGAAGACCGGACCTCTCGGGTTACCGGTTGAGGACGGCTTTGAGTCCTTGCACAGAGAGAAAGATGACCTTGTATCGACCGCACAGGCTTTGCTCATCCTGATGGCCATGGCAACCTGGGCTAAGCACAAGGAGATTCTTCGAGAAGCATTGGCAATTCAAAGTGTTCTTGCCACACTCGTCCGAGATGATGGCTTGCGGGGAACATCTGTGAAGGCCGACGTCAGCTGGCAAGAATGGATTCGCCACGAAACTACAAAGCGCACAAAGTTCATTGTCTACTGTTTCTTCAACCTACACGTGATAGTCTACAACATTCCACCGCTGTAAATTTCATTTTCTCTCTGTGCTTGATCGAAATGCTGACGCTGAGCAGAATCATGAATGCTGAGCTACAGCTCCAGCTACCCTCCAGCGCAAGCGAGTTTCGTGCCGACTCTGCGGCGAAGTGGGCTGATGCCAGGCGGCGCAACCAGATAGAGCCGATGGGTTTCCAAGAAGCACTTGGGAAGCTGTTTGTTCGAGGTGGCAGGGATGTCACCGAGCACTCTAGCTCCCTGTCCAATTATATACTGATTCACGCTCTGATCCAGCACATCTTTGTCATTCGACAAAGTGTAAGATACAGGATGAATGGCGCCAGCGACCTTCTGCCCGAGGATGTTGCTGCACTTGAGCAAGCTCTCAAGAACTGGCAGCTTGGATGGAGTCGCAACCCGGAATCGTCTTTGGATCCGATGGACCCTAATGGGCCAGTAGCATTTAACTCGACCGCCCTCCTGCGATTGGCATATATCAGGCTGAATGTCGATACGGGACCTGGACGAGCTCTAGACACCAGAGATCCAATCCAGATTGCGAATGCATTCAGAGAGAGTCCAGCTCTCAAGCGGACACCAAAGCTTGTCCGAGCTGTATTGCACTCTGCTCATGCATTGTCAATACCGGTCAAGATCGGCATTCGTCTTGTCGCTGTGACACAGACTTTCATCTGGTCTATCCAGCATTCTCTCTGCTCGCTTGAGTGTGCATTTCTTCTCTCCAAGTGGCTAGAAGCTATTTCGTCACACAATCCTGATCCTCCCGTATCAGAAGATGAGCGCAGAATCGGCAGGATAGTGAGGACAATGCTGGATGAGACTGAGTTCAGCGTACCTAGCCATGTTGCTGTCGACAGCCCGGAGAGTTTCAAGCAGCTCAGCGCAGGGGTACTACGGGTGTGGGCCACGATCTTCAGAGGAGCACAGACTTGGGCCATTGTGGATGTCATCGGCACGTCTTTGAACATCTACGCGGATATGCTTGAGGCTGGTTGACGAGAATCTCATGATATTCTGACTCATCCCTTCACACCTCTACCAGCGCTCTGCTACAGCTGATACCATTCTGACTCCGTAGCGAAGGAACAAAGCCACTATTTGAGGGTTAAGTCGACCACAAGCTTACCACCACCGCCTTCGTGGTACTTCTCGACCAACTCATTCAGCTTCTCGAGCGGATAGGTCTGCAGTATCGACTCGATGTTGTGCTTAGCAGCAAATTCCACCGTCTCTCTCAACGTCTTTGCGGTCCCGACCAGACTGCCGATTATCTTGATGTCGCGGAATACGATATCTTGACAAGAGAACTGGAAGCCTGAAGGCGGGAACGACACCACGACACATATGCCGTGGTTCTTTACCAGCTTGATACCATAGTCGAAAGCCCGCTGGCTCTCTGGCAGGATCAAGACTGCATCAACACCGGACTCACCTCGCAGCGTCTTGCCATCCTCCTTTCCGAGCTCGGCAACAATGTCCTCCCACTTTTGCGACCTGGCGTCGATCAACCTCGCGCCAGTGTTCAAGCTCTCTGCAACCTTCAATGGTCCGTCGCCAGCCTCAACACCAATGACCTGATAGCCCATTGCTTTGGCGAACTGCAGCCCAAGATGACCTAGACCGCCACCACAACCCATGATGGCGACTCGTTGACCAGCCTTCAGCTCACATCTCTTCAATGCGTTGTACACTGTCACTCCAGCACACATCATGGTCGCCGCTTGCGTGTCTTCCATCGTCTCCGGTATCTTTGCGACTTGCCTGTAATCCACCACGACATACTCCGCAAACCCACCGTCCTTGCTGATGCCATTGCTCTTGCTCTTGGCGCAGAACATCGAAAACCCTTTCTCATCGCTATCATCCGACCCGCCTTCTAAGCACTCTTCGCACTCGCCACACGGTAGGTATGAGCGTCCAGGCACGCCTACTCGATCGCCCAGCTTCAGCGGAGATTTTGATGAATCCGGTATTGAGCAGACAGTTCCAGCAAATTCGTGGCAGCCGATGTGTGGGAATTTTGCTGGGTGCGGTGGCATGTTGCCCTCTGCTATGACGAGATCGGTGTGGCAGTAGGATGCTGCCGTGACTCGGAGGAGGACGTCATATGGTGTCTTCAATTCAGGAAGAGGAACAGATCGCAGATTGTAAGGCGTATTGTACGCGTCGAGGAAGTGCGCCTTCATGGTTGGCGGGAGCGTTTCTGTGGTAGTCATGGCTATTGTCGACCGCAGGCGGATAATTGACCGCGTCGATCCACGTGGCAATGTCGCGCTCGATCGCGCTTTGTATAGTCTCAGAGGTGTACAGCGCAGGTCACTGAACTTCTTCGCTTTGCAAAGTAAATATTTTGACATGTATAGCCCAGTCCAGAAATGAAGCTGTAATCTCGTCAGCGTCAATTCAATTGACCTTGCCCCGCTTTTGAGGATCCCCAACTCCACCCCGCTTCCCCAAATGACTTTCTCCAACTACACCTCGGGCATGACGACTCCTTGTATGGGCGACATTGAGACACTGTTGTGCTGGTCTGCATCTTTTTTCGGAATTCTATATTTGCATTCTTGCATCTGCAAGATCTGCTACATTTGAGACCAAAGTTGACGGCCATTAAATCTACTATTGATCTTACAAGTGCTGCAAACATGTCAGGCACAATCGCCTTCATCGGTATGAGAAATAGTAACACAAGCATGTCACAATTCTTAACATCGGTCAGGCTTAGGTGTGATGGGCTATCCTATGGCCGTCAATCTTCGCAAGAAGATGCCGTCTTCCGACAAGCTGCTCATCTGCGACGTATCGACGAACGCGCTCTCTCGCTTCCAATCGGAAATGTCAGGCAATGGTCCAATCGAAGTAGTCAAGAACGGCGCCGAAGCCGTGTCACAAGCTGTTCGCATACCCTCTATCCACTCACCCCCTCTCCTAATCCATGCCAGGACCACGTCTACACCATGCTCCCCGGCGCTCAAGCCGTCGAAAGCGTCTACCTCGACCCCTCGACCGGCATCATCCCCGCCGCCACCAAAATCCTCACCTCCTCCCCCTCTTCCAAGAAAATTATCGTAGAATGCGGCACCATCGAAACCTCCACCATCCTCAAAGTAGCCGAAGCCGCCTCCTCCGCCTCCTCTTCCCTCTCGCCCCCTAACCGCCTCACCTTTGCCGACGCTCCCGTGTCCGGCGGCCCCATGGGCGCAGAAAAAGGCACTCTCACCTTCATGGTCGGCGTACCCCCTTCCGCAAAGAACGACTTCGCCTCAATCAAGCGCGTCCTCTCGACCATGGGCCCCGAGGACGCCATCTTCCCCTGCGGCGACGTCGGCGCCGGCACCGCCTTCAAGGTCATCAACAACTACCTGTCCGCCATCACGTCCTTGGCCGCGAGCGAGGCGCTGAACATCGGCGCCAAAATGAATCTCGATATGAAGATGCTTGTGGACGTGATCAATGTCTCGGGCGGACAGTGTTGGGTGACGAGCAAGAGCTGTCCGGTGCCGGGGATCCAGCCGAATGTACCGAGTAGTAGGGACTATGAGAATGGGTTTAGGATTGAGTTGTGTAAGAAGGTACTGGGGATGGGGAGCAGGTTGGCGGAGATGGTGGGGGCGAGGACCGTGTTGGATAAGCCGACCTTGGAGGCGTTTGAGGAGGCGGCGGGGGATGAGAGGTATAAGGGGAAGGATGCGAGGGTGGTGTATAAGTGGTTGAATGAGAGTGAGGTGCCGAAGAAGACTTCGTAGGATAGGATCTCGGATTGTAATTATCATCTTCTGGCTGATCTTGATCCCTACCTTACGTCGTGACACGTTGAGCGTTCGCAAGGTGCGAATCAGCATTGGAGGAAACAATGTGGTAGTATATGCTCATGACCTCAATCCTATGTACATGCATCAATCTGGGTATCCCATTCCTCCCCCGTCCCCTCCACAATCACTCCCCGTGCTTCTTACCCCCCACTCCCACCACCTCCATAACAACATTCACCATCGTCCCGATACACCACAACCCAATCAGCACCCACGCGATCCTCCTACTCATAACCCACCCATTCAACGGCACCGCCACCAACAGCCCCACCAGCGTCACCAACAACGTCACCCCACTCACAATCAACGTATCCCCCACCTCAATCTCATACGTCCCACTCTTCCACTCCCGATCAGGATGTTTCCGATGTCTCTTCTCCGCCCCCCGAAACAAGATCCAGCACCCACTGAGCCCAATCCCAAGGAGAATATTCAGCATCGGCCCGCCGAAGCACGCACTCAGCGCCATAACAGGGTACCCCAGTTTCGCAACCGTGATGTCCGCCACTAGATCCCCGAGACTGTTCCCGACTGCGAAAACAGTCAGGCCCATGATGGCGTGCGACATGTTGAGGATGATGGCGAAGGCCTTGAGCACGGCGACGACTTGCGAGGCGATGGTTGAGATCCATGCGATGGAGACGATGAAGCCGGCGAGGGAGAGGATGGGGAGGTAGGCTTTGGGGCGGTGCGTTGGGGTGGTGGTGAGGAGGAGGGGGATGAGGAGGATGGTGGAGACGAGGAGGGCGATGAGGAGGGGGCGGAGGAGGACCGAGGTGTAGCTTTGGTGTTTGGTCGGAGGCAAGTATTGCGTGTAGATGATCAGGACGATCATGATGGGGGAGAGGTAGAGTTGGAGGATGGTGAGCCAGCGGTTCCATGCTTTGGGGTTCGGGCCGGTGGGGATGTCCAGACCGATGGGCTCGGCTGGCGGTGTGATTGCTGGCAGGTTGTGGTGGTGGTTCTGCTCGGTCTTTGCGGCTACGCCTGCAGCACCAGCACCGGGAACGCTTGGGCTCGATGGACCGTCCTCGACAGGTGGGAGGATTTGCACTGCCGGACTGGGTTGCTTGGAAGGACCACCTTCGTCGTAATTTGTGACGCTGATATGAGCACCCTGAGGTTGATCTTCTTCATCCTCGTCACGCTCAGAGTCAACGACTGGTAGCGTGACAGTGAGAAGAAGTACACTGGGGGCTGCAACAACACTGAGGATCAGCTCGAACCAAGACTTTCCCCGCCAGTTATATAATGTCGGGATCAGCGTCGAGAGCAGTACGGCCGGACTGGGCAAGATCGAATTTGGCCACCATCTTGGTGGAACAGCATCTTCCACTTCTTGATCCTCATCGGGCATGAATGGCTGTGACTCGACAGAGATGCTAGCTGGAGGAAGGAACAGACTAGGTGCTCGCGTGCTAGGAGAAGAGAGGTTGTCGTGAAAAGCGGGAAAAGGAGATGGTGGATTCGATCCACGGGGCGACCTTGTCCCAGATGGTATCCTCAAAATCGGCAGTTGTGGTCTCTTCGAGCGAGGTGATGGGGGATCGTCAGTGTATGACTCTTGCGATGTGATCTGGACGCGAGGCGGTGGAAGGGTCTCTATCGGTGGTGCAAGTAAATCCGGTGTTACACGTCTAGGTCTGGTTTGCGGCGTGGCAGGTGATCGACTGCGATCTGATGGCGTGTTTAGTCCCTGAGGCGATAACGTTCTGGTCGCACTCGAACTAGTCGGCGAAGGTGGCATCAGTCGACCGTCCTCGTCTTCGTGAATTTCAACTAGAGGTGGTTGCTGTTTTGCATGGTTCTGTAAAAATTTCGGATCTATTTGAAGAGTCGCGGCATCGTTGGCCGAGACCGCTCGAGTTCTTCCGCTGCTAGCAGATAGTAGTGGTCGTGCTGAACGTGGAGTGATCAGATTCGAAGCTGTACTGGGAGTGTCGTGGGTAGGTGCTGAAGTCGACGACATAGTCTCATGCTGCTGTTGCGTCGTGTAGATCGGCTCGTCCGAGTAACGGCGCTGGTGCAAAGGAATTGTCTGAATGTTTCTTGACTTGTTCAGCGACCTCAGGACCGATTGAAACTCGAGCGCACCGACAAGACTAGGTCGCACCGGTGTGATGGTATTGCTTCGCCCTCGACTCGGTCTGCTGAGTCGCATGTTTGTCTGTATCTCACCAAGCCAGCGATCTCGCATTTCCTCATTGTCGTCAATATCAGGTTCCTCAATCCGAGGTACACCACCATCTTCCAAGAGTCTGAAGTCCTCCGCAGAAACACCGCGGGAAATGCTTGGTCGCGACCTCGAATTCTCTTCGGGGTCGTCTCGATACTCTTCCTGCATATCGAGCTCTTCACCCGGCGCGATAAAGTGTCCTCGAGCTGCCGCATCCCGTTCTCTGCGGCGAACTCGTTGTGTGATATACCAGTGCCAGATGACGACCACGCAAACGTAGAAGACGTAGTATATGACCATAGCAGCGCATTCCCAGAGATGCAAATTCCCATCGGACAGGAATCCCATGCTGAACGCTGCGGCGACGGCGAAGAAGCCAACGTCTCGAATGAAGCTCTTACGCGCCACCTTGAATGGCCTGACTAGTGCCATTGACCCTGCCACGACTCCTGTGATGAACCCAGCTGCGCCAAATAGTTCTCCGATCGCAAGACTGCTGCTGTTTGTGCTCATTGCGGCAAACGTGGAGAACACATCCGGGCTGCCATTTCCGAAAGCAAGAAAGGTGACGCCAGCCAGACTCTCGCTCATACCCAGTAGTGTCGCAATCGTGCTAAGATTGATACAGAAAAAGTCGCTAGCAGCGATGCCGATCGTACTGAAGAGCATACCGGTCCATGCCAGAATGATTATGAATGCAATGGGCTTGACACTACCCAGGTCGCAGTAGTATAGATTGAGATATGCCAGAAACCCAGGCTCTTCGTCCGGACAATGCTTGCGAATGAATGCGCACTTGTCCGTGACCTCTTTCCTGTGGACAAGCCGACATTCTTCATCACTTTTCGTCAAGGCCCCCAAATCCCGAGTCCGCAATCTCGGGTTGCTCGATGTGAGTGTAGCCCATTGTCGCTCAGGCCAGAAACTGACAAGCGCGAAGACTGTGAAGACGAGACAGGTGAGGTAGAATGCGCGGACCGAGAAGCGCTGCTCTTTTATCTTCCTCGCGCCATGTCTCCCCGCTCTTATCTGATCAAGTACGTCTGCCGCCATGCGATGTAGGTATCGAAGTGTTTATCGACCGGTAAGGATATTTCATAGGGTCGACAAGGTGCATTTTAGGCACCCGCGTGGCTAGTCCAGAAAGCCCAATTGATCGAGAGGCAAAACCTATGCGGTTACGGCGAACATAAATGAAGGTGAAGTGAAGTGTGGCTTGGTTGCTGGCGTGTGGAGCAGCAGGACTCCAGGAACCTTGAATTGCCCAGAAATGACGTGGAACTAAATGTCGATCACAGACGTGGCGCGCCGGAAAGTGCATGCGCTAGCGGCGTTGCGGTCCGGTCGCCGGCGCGGAGTGTTTGGAAAGTAAACAATGACTTCTCTCTGGGGACAATTTGAAGATTCAGGCTGTCATCGACGTCCACGACTTTTGTAATTTACGGTCTGGGAAGCTTTGGATCAGAATCTGTACTATTGGAAGTAGAGCGACAACAATGCCTCGAGTACGCGCCCCGGCGGCTTCGGCAGCGCAACCCAGTCCATTCAAGTCGCCCGTCAAGTAAGAGCAACATGTGCGAGCACATGCAGGCTGAAAAATCACTTACACATTCTGCAGGATCCCACTCAACGATGACAAGCAGGAGAAAGCGAAAAGACTTCAATCGCGACAAGCATTTCACGAAGCGCAAATGAATTCGATAAAAGCAGCAGCGACGCCAACGAGGAAGCGAAAGTCTTTGGGAGGAGAAGGACCAAACACACCTCAAGATGGCGAAGATGTTTATGTCGGAGGGAATGCCGTCACACCCATGAAGAGAGTACCAATTCTGGCCAACTTTGAGGAATGGATGAAGATGGCGACGGACAACAAGATCAACGCGACAAACTCATGGAACTTTGCGCTCATTGACTACTTTCACGACATGTCTTTGCTGAAGGAGGGCGACGGTGTCAACTTCCAAAAAGCAAGCTGCACACTCGACGGATGTGTGAAGATCTACACCAGCAGAGTTGACAGTGTTGCGACAGAGACCGGAAAGCTTCTCAGTGGTCTTGCGGATAGCGGCAACAAGAAATCGAAAGGCGATGGGGAAGGCGCGGAGGGCGAGGACGAGGAAGAGGAGGGTGAAGATGGTGTCAAGCAGCGCACAAAGAAGAAGACAAGCAAGACTGCAGAAGCGACCCTGGCCTCATCATTTGCGCAATTGCAATTGAAGAAGATGGAGCTGGAATTCTCGGTCGATCCACTGTTTAAGAAGGCCTCAGCGGATTTCGATGAAGGTGGCGCAAAGGGGCTTCTTCTGAACCATCTCTGTATCGACAATACTGGTCGCATTGTATTTGACAGCAGTGATGATGCGCAAGAAGAGCTTCTCGAGGACAGCAGACGGGATAGCATGCTCTCGGAAGGTCGAGACGCGGAGGTCAAGAAGACCGAAACGCGAGAACGATCGGATACACAGATCGACAACACTCCTGTGGACATTGCATCGCTCGGTGCTCGCTTCTTCCCAAATCTCGCACTTCTCGACAATCAGGATATTTGCCCGTCGATGAAGACCTTTGAGCTCGGGAACAGTGCAGGTGGTCTCGATTTGCCATTCCTCAAAGCCGCAGAAGACTGGAAGAAGGAGAAGGAGTCGGCCGAGAATGATCTCGACGATGCACGATCTGGTATTGTTCTCGACGATGACAACGCTCTCGGCTTCGACGACGACTTGGGCGGCTTTGACCTGCCACCTGATACAGGTTTCGGGGAGGGCGGAGAAGTGTGGGCTCGTGAGGCAAACATTGCAGTTCAGTCCCGACCAGAAGCCATTCCTGAAGACGCTGAAGGTTCATCTGAAGACGGTCCAGTAGGTGGCTTCGACAACAAGTCATCCTACGGCGTGACCCTCGTGCACCGACCACAAGACGAGCAAGCCAACATCCTCTCCTATTTCGACTCCGCACTAGCCAAGAATTGGGCAGGACCAGAACACTGGAAGATCCGCCGTGTCAAAGATCTCAGCAAGCCTTCCCCGGCGCCGGTCAAGCGGAAAGAGAAAGAGCCCTTCGAGATCGACTTCCTCTCCCCGATGAGCCAGACCCTCGCAGATGTCCTCTATACACCAGCCACAAGCAACAGCACAATCTCCTTACCCAAGACGCAGTGGCGAAGCAAGACTCGCAATCTCCTCCCAGACGACAAGCACTTCAATTCGCGATCCCTGCTCACTTTGTTTCTCAAGCCGAAAGCACGTCTCGGTGCGCGTCGTGCTCGCAACACGACCCAACCAGAGCCAGCGCAGGGAGATGTAGACGAGCAGTACTGGGCACACAACGACCTCAATGCGCCAGAGCCGTTACCCGAGGATGTTTTACCAGGCGAGTACGGTGCAGACTTCTTCCAGGACGACGGCTTGCCTATGCCTGGAGGCGCAGCTGAGGACGGAGAGACCTTTGCCGATGCAGTCGAGGAGCTGGTACCGCCTATGGAGGAGCAAGGAAGTCAGGAGGGGGCATTTGGTGCACAACTCATCATGCAAAGTCGGCGAGCGAGACCGGAATATGTCCAATATGCGAGAGTGGCGAAGAAGGTTGACGTGCGGCGGCTGAAGGAGGAAATGTGGAGGGGCCTTGGGATGGAGGTAAGTCACAACATGTTGCGGAACGGCAAGCAGGCAGATACTAACATGATGCAGAAGGACGAAACGACAACTGAGAAGCAGCTCCCTGTCGCGCCGACGTTGGAGGACGGCACGCTCAAGTTCACGGATGTGGTGAATAACCTGCAACACGTGTACCCCAAGCAGCAGCTGCAAGATATTAGCACGAGTTTCTGCTTCATCTGTCTGCTGCATTTGGCAAACGAGAAGGGGCTCGTGATCGAAAACGGGCAGGACTTCCAGGAACTCAGCATACGGCGGGATTACTCGGCGGAAATCACTGGCGGAGAATAATGATGATCAGGGCGAACGAAATCAGGCGTTCGGGTATACCACCGTGTTATAGCATGCAAAGATGTATTTCACTCATATGGAAAGCTTCATGATCCTTCATCGCTATGCAAGACCTTATCATGCCGGACCACGCTCATCGTCATCCAACACAACCTGCCGCTTCTTCTTCTTCCTGACCTTCTTCTCCTCGCCGTCTCCTTCACCTGCTACCTCCCCTCCCTCCTCCCCCTCAACCTTCTTCTTCTTCTTCTTTCTCACCTTCTTGACCACCTCTTGCTCCCCCTGCTCATCCCCTTCCAACCCTTCCACCCTCCTCACCTTCTTCCGTCTCTTTACAACCGTCTCCTCACCCCCCTTAACTCTCTCCGCCTCCCGCTGCATCTCCAACCGCAACCTCTCCACCTCCTTCATCGCCTTGGCCATCTCCTCCTCCTCCCTCTGCCGCCTCTCAAACTCCATCGGTCCGTCCCCGTCCTCGAGTCGCAGACTAGACAGCGCACTACTATCCACTTCCATGATCCCCCTCCTCGCTTTTCCCCTGTCAATCTTCCGCGGCGAACTAGCCTCCACGTCACCCAGCGTTTCATCGCGCGTGATCTCCACCCTTTTCCGCTCAACGGCATCAGGTCGCGAGGGCCGGCGCACTTGGTCTGAGGCATCGATTCGCAGCTCCATGACGGGGATGCTATCGATGTCCAAATCGTCGCCGTTGGAATGGCGCACCATGTCTCCGATCGGCGTGACGGTGCCTGTTCCCGCGCCTGAGCCGCCGTTGCGATCGCGAGACCGCTCCCGGTCTGGGTCGATGTAAAACGGGTCGTTGGCGTAGCGCTCTTTACGTTCGGCTTTGAGGCGGGCCATCTCCGCGGGGTCCATGGGGCGGGATTGGTAGGATTGTGCTGCCGGGGCGGTGTCGGGGACGTCGAGGGTGGCGCTTGCTGTTGTCGCGCTTGGGAAAGAAGTGGTGGGGCGCTCGTGGTAGAGGCGGTAGATCTCGTCTTCTGCGTCGGTGGTGTCGGCGTCGTCGAAGTCGGCTTGGGAGAGGAGGAGTTGCAGATTCTCGTTGATGGGCTGGTCGAGGTCAAGGGCTTCGTCCATGGGCACTTTGCGGAGTGCGGCGGGGGCTACGGGGTTGAGTTCTTGGTCGGAGAAGAGGGCGGGAAGGGCTTGGGTGAGGAAGAGAGGACCATCGTATGACTCCTCGTTGGAATCGACCGTGAATGTTGAGACGGCTTCGGAGGCGAGGCGGACAAGCTCGAGGTATTCGACTGCCCGTTCTTGGACTTCGAGATCTGGATGGAGGATGAGAGGCTCGAGAAAGTGGATGATACGGGCCGAGAGTAGTGAAGTGTGCGCTTTCTTCTGTGTCGTCCACAGTTCTCGCGCTGATGTGAGGCGAACGAAAACCTTGGGTATCGCTTGAAGGAAGAGAGCTAATACATCGGATGGCAGAGAAGATGAAGTCGGATGCGTCAGGGAAGTCAGTGTGCCGTCTGGATCTGGTAGAAGCGTAGCATATTCGCCGGCTATCCAAGCGCAAGGGCCGAGCACAGAAAGTGCTGATACGCTAGATGAAGGGAACAGATCATTTCTTCTTTCGATGAGCAGTAGTGATTGTGCTGCTGCTACAGCTTCCGGTCGTATCGACCGTACCCGCACTGCTACGTTGAGAATCTCTGCACCGATCGCGGTAGCCGGAGAAGAATCTGATGCTGGACAATGTCGAACCAGTTCCACTAATACGCCGATATACCAGTCAAAGTCATTGACGTTGGCATATGTGTCCCTGGCGCAGAGTGCGAGGATTTTGGTAATTACTCCGATTCTATAGTCGTCTGGTAGTGGTGGTAATTGGTTTGTCCGTACCTCGTGTCTTCGTAGTGATTCTGCGGCCTCTTCATCGTCCATTTCTCCTGACGGCTCAATGCTTTCAGGATGAATTCCGCCGTTTTGTGCATCTTTCGCTGCGTCTGCCGGCTGCGATTCTCGTAATTGTCGCAAAAGTCGTTCTACTGTAGGCACCAGATTCGTTGAATCGACCATACCGACTACTAATTCAAGCGCTCTTGTTCTTATCGAAATGTCAGGATCATCTATACATTCCAGGATTACATCGGCGTGCTGTGACACCAGACCAGGATGCGAGTTGACAATCCTCGCCATGGCTAAAAGCGCAACATATTTTACTGTTTCATGTCAGCACAGAGTATAATAGCGTGAGGCAGTTCACAGAACTTACAATTTGGATCGCCTTCGACCACTAACATTCCTCTTAGCTTGCCTACACACAATCGTGCGACCTCGTCGCCCTCGACTGTGCCTTCAGAGCCATCCAGAATACCACCTTGTATTATGCCATTGATACACTCGTAAAGCAAACTCATAGCCGGTGTGGTCTTAATCAGACTCGTCAAAGGTGGTAACAGCTTCTTCACCAGCCTCGGTTCAAGTGGTGTCAGAACGGCGAACAGCTTGATGATCTTGATCGCCATCCAGTTGTTGCCACCATTGACAAGCAGTTCAAACAGTCGTGGTGCTAGAGGGAGGAAGTCGCTTGGTCTTCTCCATCCTAGCTCACAAACAACATTCACGATCGCAGCCGTGACACTGGGATCCTCGTTCTCGTCAGCCAGCCGTTCCTTGATCTTCGGCCATGCAGGTCGTAAAGTCTCCGGAAACACCAGTGCAAGCCGATACAGTGTTACGATCGTCTTCTTCCTGATGTTCGGACTCGAGTGACTCAAGCGGGGCAGAAGGTCCGGCAACAGACTGTTTGCCATACTAGGGTTGACAACGTGTGGTATCGTTGCCAAAGCCAGACTGATCGTGGTCGGGTGCGGGCTTGTCAGATCCTTCTTGAGCAGGTTCTCTCCCAGCATCAGCACTTCTGTGTCCGGTCTGAAGCTCTGGACTGCTCCGAGATACCCCACCCTCTTTTGGACGTATTTCGCTGAGGACATCACTTCCAGCACATTGAACGACGCCCAGGACATATCATGGCCGAACATCTCGAGGTATATGAGCTTCAGAAGCGCAGTAGCCTTCTGGTCCATGTCGGACCCGCGGATCTCTTTTCGGCATTCTTGCAGGGAAGACTGGATGTAACTGGCTTCGGCGCCTTTGTGGTTGCGCAAACCTCTGATGAGGGCGTAGAGATCCTTTTCGAACATTCTGGCGCCAATTACTCAGGCTTTCAATATGTAGATAGCTCTTTCTGCGGTCCCTAGGTCAAGGCGTGGTGGGTAGATCGATCTTTCGGTGTAAGTAGTCGTGATGCATCATGGAGTCATGGAGGGAAGAGCGAGTCCCATGCGACCGGTGCCTTCGCGCAAGCTTTCGGAACTTATGTTGTTCTTCCTAACCTTCGGATCGCAGCTTGATATGATGTCGGTAAGCAATTGTAAGAAAGCAAGTAATGGGACGCAGAATGTCGTTATCCACCCCACGTCCGCAGTGCGGGAAGATCCACGAGTGCTGATCTCCGCAGCTTCGACCTCACCTTGCAACCTCACCTACATCAAAAAATCCCCAGTTCTCCATCAACCACCTCACCGACAATGCGATAAACCCCCCTCCCATCTCAATCCCACCCAAGATGTCAGCAACAGTCCTCACACCCCCCGCCTTCCTTCCGCCCCGCCAAACCCTCTCCATCTCACAACAAGCACCCAAGCTCCTCTCCTCGCTCAGCCCACGCCTCACCCTCCCCTGGCCCCTCTCCCTGCTCACCTCGCAAGACAGCCCAGAGAAATGGACATCCTACGAACACCTCCTCATCGCATGCCTCAAGACCGGTAACGACCAAGAAGCGTACCTCTGTCTGGAAGAACTCCTCGCGCGCTTCGGTCCCAACAACGAGCGCGTCCAAGCTCTCCGCGGGCTGTACCAGGAGGCGATGGCCAAGGACGACAAGGAGTTGCAGGAGGTGCTGGATCAGTATGAGGATATACTCAAGGAGAATCCGGGGAATATGCACGTGCGGAAACGCAGGGTTGGGTTGTTGAAGAGTATGGGCAAGCCGGTGGAGGCGGCGAAGGCGTTGGTCAAGATACTGGATGTTAGTCCTGTGGATGCGGAGGCGTGGGCGGAGCTGGGAGAGGTGTATGTCGAGATTGGCGAGTGGGGGAAGAGTGTATATGCTTGGGAGGAGGTGTTGCTTGTTATGCCGAATGCCTGGAATGTGCATGCGAGGTTGGGGGAGATTGAGTGGTTGTGGGCGCAGACTGTGGATGGGAATGGGGAGAAGACGAGGTTGGTCAGTCAAAGTTTGAGGAGGTATAGCAGGGCCATTGAGCTTTGCGATGATTATCTTAGGGGGTATTATGGTCTGAAATTGGTGAGTGCTATCTACTGTGATTTCTGATACACTGCTGACTTGGCCAGACGTCCGGGAACCTACTCGAGCTTGTGGGAAAGAGTCAGAAGTCATCTGGTGGATTTGATATTCCTGGTGATTTGGCACCACCCCCTGTTCCGGCACTTGAGTCCTTGAACGAGCTTGCGACGTCGAAGCTGGGAGATATTGTGCGGCGTGGTGCTGCGAAAGAGGCTGGGTGGGATGGATATGATGAGGCGGAGCTAATTGCTGCAAGAGAACTCCTAGATCGTGATACCCAGAAAGTGCAGCGGTAGACAAGTTTTCTGAATAGACTTCTCTCTCAAGAGTGCTGTCGTGGTTATGGTTCAATTAGGCGTGACGTTCATAAGTGAGAGTTGGGGTATCTAGCTGATGGCGTGAGCAAACACTTTCTGTGCCAGCTCGCTGAGAATGCGCATCTTCGCTGGCTGGTCGAGCTCCTGGAAGACCGAATACACGCTCTTGCCTTTGCTGTCCCTGACTGCACCTAGTCTATTGCCGGCTACAGCTCCAGCGATGGCACCAGGAGCGTTTGCGATGATGAAGCCCATGGCTCCTCCGCTGACGGTACCAACCAAGGACCAGAAGCGGCCGGTCGGCGTTGCTTGTTCCCCTTCGGCAAGACCTTCGTCCCTGTCATATTGTCAATCGACCTGTATCTTTCATAGACTGATGTATGCCTTACCTCAACATCTCTTCAAAGACGCTGCCAAATTGCTGGTTACTGAATTGCTCTGCGTCCCCTTCTGTCTTTGCCTGACCTCCAAACCCAAAGGCTGACCACGGAAAGCCTTGACTTGCATGTGGTCGAGGGATCTCTTCGTCCGCAGGCTCTTCGGACGGCGCTCGTCCACCGCCGAAGCCAAAACCAAAGTTCGATCGTGTGCTATCATAGTCCCGTCTCCTTGTCGGGTCTGATAAGGTATAGTACGCATCGTTGATCTGTTGAAACTTTCGCGTCTTTGCTGCCCGCTCTGGGCTGTCCGCAGGTACGCGATCAGGATGATGTTTCAAGGCTGCTTTTTTGTACGCATCTCGAATCTGCTGCTGTGTAGCTTTGGAGTCGACATTGAGGGCAGTATAGTAGTCTACAGGTGGGGCTACGGCACATGTCAGCGCATAACATTTATGCAGCACAAGGACAACATACCCGACATGTTGAGCTTGGCTTCAAGTGTTCGTCTTAGGGTAGCGAGATGAACATCATCCGGGTCGCCAGGTGAAGCTCAAAGAGAACAGGTCGCCTGTGACGTCAGTGGGTCACCTACCGTTCCAGGCAACATGGGCCGAGGATAAATTCGACCGTCGATACCATGGGCAAGGGTTTGGACGAGCCTCTGACTCCTGTCACCAATTCATTTCACGGCAGAGATCGCATAGAGGCTTGGTGATAAGTTGCGGCGACAAAGACCAGACCATGGTCGTCTCAACTTACGAGGCCCTGTCTACCAGGGAATCCTTGTCAATCTCCACATAGCCTTATGAATTTCACATGGTCGAGATCAGGAGACACACCTAATTTCCCCAACTAAGATCCAGGACTGAGCCTTTTTCTGCACGGAGGATCAAGGTATATTTGATCGTGTTGCGAGACCCACGCGATTCGTGGACTTATCGATGTATAGTTTGCTGGCGGATCTCTCCGAACTGGCGTTTCTCTTTGACAATGGATCCATGCATGTTCGGCTGCGAAATGAAAGATGGCGTCTGAACAGGCCCGTGAGATGGGCACTAATGCACGCAACAGGTCTTCGGCCGTCGCCGGACCACTGCCGCAGCCAATGATGACGAGAAGATGATTCCAGAACAAGAAGTTGCGCATGCTGTCAGCTCCGGGAAGAAGGACGATGGAATTGTTGAGGTACAATAGGTACAAGGAACACACACCGACTTGTCACGTCTGTACGAGATGCAGTATGCTTCTCAATGGTAGCAGATCTATTGTTGGAGAAGCCGTCCCATGGTCAGCATATCGATGAGCTCCAGAACACAATTGCTGCCCGAAAGTCACTCGTTTGGGGAAATCGGGGACACCTGGTCCAGGGCCAAATCTCGGAATGTCGATCCATTACCTGATGGCATGATGGCGTGGCTGGCCGATGCGATGGGGTCCGCAAGTCGGGCATCTTTAGACTAGCTCTGATGAATCTGATGAAGACTGAGATGAGATGCTTGTCGCAGGGTGAATTATCGCAAATTCGACAGTGAGACAAATGATGGTGTACTTGGTGGCATCTCGCAGACATTTGCCAGGAGTTTGGTAACGCATCAACGCCGTCTCAAATCTCACGACCAATTAAAAGTCCCCAATCCATCCCGACAGACAAAAGGTGGCATTTCAGGGCTACCGCTGGTCTGGGTCCGCGACACGGGTAGGCCTGTTGAAGGACCATCGCACACACCCCGGTGCGTTAAAGCACCCTAGGTACACTCAAGGACGCACCCGCTGCACACCGTTATTGTTCCTCCGTCTCGATCACTCTGCGGCCCGTCATAAACGCTCGACCAGACACCCGGCACCATTTGATGATTGCTTGTCCCATCTTCAGATCTGCAATCTTCTTTTCCTTCTTCAACGCCAACAACGAACCGATCTTTCACAGCTAATCCGCGCAATCTTTGACGATCACGACCCCACTAGACTGGACACTGCCCACACGACTCAGGGCACCCTCCACCGCTGATCTTTAGACAACTACATCCTACCGCCTCCGCTTCGAAAGACATCCACCTGCATCGACTTTGACGAGCTTTATCTCCTTCCCACATCGATCTATTGCATGCGCTGCTGCCAAATCAGCGTCGCCAATATCGCGTCCAGCACGCGCGACCACTAATTCGTCATTCTCAACCTCGCACAGAAGAATCCATACCGCATCGGAGCGACCCAGCCGCTGTAAGGTTTCCCCGTTGTGCGACCTGAGTACTGTCGGAAGGGAATTTCAGATACAATCGTATCTATAAGCGCATATATCGCGTCAGGAGCAAACCTACGCGACACTTGCGCCGCCCCTTGTCCGTACCTGGACGTGCCCCTCAATTTTTTCGACAAGGGTTCCTGATATAGAGTGCCGGACGCTCTGGTCGACCCACGTCCCACGGATCGCAGCACAGCTTAATTTTTCGAACTTTGAAGCGTTTGCGACCGCCTGGACTCCGAGAAGCTGAAATTCTCTGTCGCGGATAATCCCACAGGACTTCTGCTCAAGTCACACACAATGTCCATGCAGACAGCTACACATCCATCTCTACCACCGTTTCCACACTCAGCACATCCCAGTACCATGGACCAGAGACCACCAATGTCTGCAGGATCCCAGCAAGGAGGTATGCAGGTCGTACCGCAGTCTGGAATTCAATCTACGGGCGAGCCACCAAAATTCAACGGCACTCGAGGCAACTACCAATTTACGTGAGTCGTCCAGCGATCAGAGCTCAGATGGCGTATACTGACCACCCTGTAGACTCATGATAGATCAGCAGCCCATCCGTGCGCGCATGTGCGGCTTCGGCGACAAGGTGAGCAGATCTTCGCGAGCAGATTCTACGCGCATTGTCTAACAGGTTTCTAGGACCGAAGACCGATCACTCCTCCCCCTTGCGTGCGCGTGATTATCACAGACATGAACACGGGTGAGGAAGTGCCAGCAGAGTAAGTAGCAGACACCAGCAAGTACTGAGTGCCAGACTGACGCGTTGCTAGCGAGATTGATCCTTCTTTCTTCCTCCTCTCTGTCGATCTTTGGGATGAATCAGCGACGCAAGAAAAGAATATTGTTCGCTCGTCCAGCAACTCTCCAGCAGTATCGATATCGACAGCGACAACGACTTCCTTCCCAGTTCCCCCAGAACGCCCAATCTATTCGACGCCAGCGATCTATGGCGGTCAAGGGTACGGTGTTCCAGGTGCGGCACCAGGTTACGCGCCCGGTGGAGTGTACTCGCAACCAGGAGCGCATCCCGGCATGTACGGGCAGGCGCCAGGATACCCTTACCAGCCTGGGTACCCTCAACAATACGCGGGACAGCCACCTCCAGGCTCGCCAGCGTATCCCGGAGGCTCTTACGGCGGAGCGCCAGTCCCATATAGCCCTGCGGCGCAACAGCAGTCTGGCATGTTCACTCGCAACCTCATTGGCAGCTTGACCGTCAACGCCTTTACTTTGAGGGATTCGGCAGGCAAGCTTGGTCACTGGTTCATCCTGCAAGACTTGTCAGTCAGGACAGAGGGCAACTTCAGGTAAGCATGACTAGCTCTTCTGATCGGTACTTGTCCACTGACAAATCACCAGGCTGAAAATGTCTTTCATGGACATCGGCACTCATACCTCTCCAGTCAGCAAAGAGGAGAACAAGATCAATCACGGCAAGACTGCCGTCCTCGCGTCCGTCTTTTCAAACCACTTCCAGGTCTACTCTGCCAAAAAGTTCCCTGGTGTCATAGAGAGCACGCCCCTGAGCAAATGCTTCGCTGGCCAAGGCATCAAGATTCCAATCAGGAAGGACGCAGCTAAAGGCGGCGACAAGGACGACGATGAAGACTAAAATGGGCGAGCCTCGAACTTGTACTTGTAAGATCTGGAACACGCGCGGGATAATTCACATTCACCCGAACTGGAAGAATCACCAGCACGACTGGCTTCGAACCATCGAGCCTGCACAGATACCCAGCTAGACATACCCGGCCTCACGGCCGCTGCATTTTTGCTCTCTTGCGACCATATGACGAGAAACACGAGAAAGATGTCGGAACTACCACAAAGAGCAGTAATAGCCCACACCAGCGGGCACTTTGCATTGGGCGGTCATTTCTCTTGCTCCTTCCACGCGAAAGCTCAGCAGTGGGCATGCATGTCCCAGCGACATGTGCCTATACTGAGCAACACGTAATACCCCTTGCTTTTCTGGCGAGACGAAGAGGAAGACGACGAGCATTGGTAGACAGCGTTGATAGTCCTTGTCTTGTATCATACCCAGCAGTATTATACCCAATCTGAATCTTCCTTGTCAATTACTGCTTCCTCTGATGTTCCAATGCACCACATTCACGCCAAACTACCTCATCAATCACTCCGGTGGGAGAGTTCAGCTACAATAACCATACTCGACCTCGCGAGAATGTCCACCGACAGTATAATAAATTGCACATGCAGGGTAAGCTAGCGAAGTCCCCTCCAAAGCACTACCAGCATCACTTTGGAAAGTAGCTCGAGCTCCCCCAGAGCTTCGGGTGGTACGCCGTTGCCGAACCACTGTCCCCGTGCAAAGTCTACGCAGACCAGGAATCAAGCACGTGGAGACGAACGGGCCGTCGACCGAGATGTGGGTAACGGATGGGCCGAAATGGATGCAGCGAAGAAGAAGTCAATTAGGACTTGGGAGCAAATCAAGGTGCATGAATCCTCGTTGCCTGTGAGCGTGAATGAATCTCGAGACGAAGCGAAGAGGTCGGCGAAGCTTTGATGATTATGGTGATTGTGTACAGCTCGATATCGCTACATTTTACTCCAGCCCGCTGGCCCCATCGCATTGGTACGCGTGTTCAACTTTGAGCATGCCGACACCCACCAAGCAACTCGTTCCTACCCAAGAGAGCCTGTCGTGGCACCTTCCGCATCGACTACGCAGAGGACACAGCTCAGAGCACCCTCAATCTCGCAACCCCAGCCTCGATCTCACCCACCGTGCCCCCTCCCCCTAGCGTCCACGCCTCACTCACAGCCCTCTCATCCACCTTCCCACGCATGATCCCTGATCGAGCGTAATACTCCATCACACCCTTCGTTTCCTCCTTGCTCAGCCCTGCGAGATGACGGACATGCACGTCCTTGAGCGCATCCGTGACGCGCTTATCGAACGGCACGTACGGGTTCAAGAAGGGTGTCTTGAGCGCCGTCGTACCGGAGACTTTAGCTTGGCGCTCTAGGGCGGAGGCGATGGTGAAGTCCAATGCGGCGGACGAGGGGCGGTTGTTGCCTGAGTCTACGGCGAGGACCAAGCCGCCATTGGGCAGCTTCGTAACGCCGGAGAGGAGGTCGATGAAAGTCCGAACCAGGGTGAGGTCGAATCCGTGGATGGGCTGGGAGGCTGCGTCGAGGTAGTCTGTCTTGCGCGCGATGTGGGGAAAGCCATCGAGGGAGAAGAGGAGGGGTGGGCGTGGGTGCGCTTTTGTGGAGGGTGTGAGGAGCTCTGTTAGGAGGGCTGTGAAGATGGGGTGGGCGATGGATTCGTCGGATGCGCCGAGGTCGCAGAGACGGGCGAGGGAGATGTTGGGTTGGATGGGCATCGGGAGAGTGTGTTTTTGGGAAAGGCTCAAGTTGGCCAGGACCGGGGAGGATTTTGAAATGCGGGCGAGGAGTGAGGAGAGATATTCGGGTTGGGTGTATAGGGTGCTGTCGCCCGTCCGGAGGGGCGCGTATGATGTGTGTGAGATCGAGAGGTCTTGTGCTGTATTGTATCAGCTTGCCTGACTGATACCTAGGCATAAGAGGACGTACCTTCTGGGATATGTATCACGACCCAGCCCTTTTGAAATGCAAATGTCTTTGCCTGCAGAGCCAGCACAGATTTTCCGCTACCTCTTTCGCCAGCGATGATCTCTCTTCGCGAGCTCTTATCTCCAGCTATTGTGCTCACGATCGAAGCCAGCTCTCTTGTCTGCTGTGTAACCAGAGTGCTCGGCCGGCGAAACAGATTCCATCCCTGGTTGTGCTTGAAAGCTTCTGCTGCTCTCAGAGCATCGATCGATTCATTATTGAGTGTTAGAATTTCTCCCACTTGTGTTGCGTTCTCCGCTTTGAGCTCTCGAAGTCCTTCTACCTCAAGCGCATTCGTGTTGCTCAAGACTATCCTCTTCCGCATAGCCTTCAATGCCGCCGGGTCCTTCCTGCTACCGCCGCTCGCCACTTGTCGCCCTCCTCTTCCCTTGAATGAGAATGCTCCGGAGCCTTTTCGTGCACCTTTTGCGGCATTGACGGACTTCTTCTTGGGTATCGATTTGGCCGGCTTCGCTGCAAGTCTCGAAGTCGTTGAGAAGGCATGCTTGTTGACGGGGATAGCTCCGAAGCTCGTTGGCCGCGCAAGACATCTCAAGCAGATGTTAGTCGCCATGCTCACCGCTGTAGCTTATCGCAATTGGTGGTTGTCAATGAAGCACGATGTCGGAACCAAAATTTCGGCGAAGTGAAGCCGTGGAGGTCTTGGCGTTCACTGCACGCTCTACCACGGAACATGTATCGTTTTCTTCAAACGTTCAATGTCATGTGTCCACGAGACGTCAGACGTGCCCATAACTTTGTGGTTGGTGTTGTTTGTTATGTCTTCCCCCATTTCTTCATTCTTGCTTGCTTTTGTACCTCGCGGGGATCTCTATAAGTGGCGAAGCGACGAATGGGAAACACGGTGCACATCAATCAGACACCATTGCACAACGACTGCTCAAGATATAATCGATACACCAAAATTATTCCATTGGCGTGGTCCGAGACTCTGTTCTTGGAAGCAGCACCCACGAATATGCCTACCCTACTACGAGCGGCTACACATTGGGGGATACGGACCTCAATGTTTCGACATGTCAAATGCTTCCGTTAACGAGGTCAATCTATTCGACGTTACAATTGGTCGCCACTAGAAGTCATTGAATCACTTGGGAGGTATGTCTCGGAACAAGGGTTTGATATTGGCAGATCTGTTCTCTCCAACAAGCCACCGGGTCTCAACTATGTACTACTGAAAGGATACCCTCATCGTTGTCATCTCTCTCTCATCGCTCTGATTGTACTCATATCTAGAGGAGCTGGAAGCAACGAAGGTTGGGTGGGCAGAGACCATTGACGAAGCGGCCAGGGCCTGGAAGACTTTAGTCAGCTACTATACCATGTTGCCACTCCTCAAATTACGAACCTGGTGGGTTGTCACCCGCGAGAGTCGGGTTCAGGCAAGCGCTGTTGGAGTTGGTGCCGGCACAGTCGAACTTGAAGCAGCAAGATCCGCCACCGGGGCAGTTTCCGAGAGCAATACCTCCAACGGAGTTGCAAACATTGGTGGTCTGGCAGTTACCATCGATGTTGGCTGGGCGAGCAGGATTGCCAGCGATGGTGATGCCAGTGATGCGGCATTGCTGTCCGATGACACGAGCCTCGAGCTGAGAGCGGATGTCAAGTCCAGAGGGGGCCGCGAAGGCAGTTGCTGCAAGAGCGGCGATGGTGGCGATGGTGAACTGCATGTTTGCTGTTGGAGGTGGTGATCTGGAAGATCTGTAAGTCTTGTTGTTGTCTGTTGGAAGGCTGTTGTGTTGCTGGTTTTCTGTTCAAGCTGGACTTCATGGCCATACTTATACCTGTTGCTGAGGCCTCCTCGATAGCCCTCGCGGACTGATAGCCCGACGACTCCCCCTTGGAATCCCCATCACTTCACACAATACGACCTCGTAGATCAGGAAAAGAAGTGGCAATCGACATTTGGTTCAGAAACGCCAACTCTAACAGGTAGTCCTTATCCAATTACTTTGACCACGAGCTTGGACTTCATGTTCGCTTGAAGGCAAACAGTGTCAGGCGAGCATGGTGTCGCTTCGCGAAGCGCTTGCTCGAGAAGATGAAGGAGTCAAGTTCGAAACGGATAACAGAGATTTACAACGGTCCACCATATCAGATTGAAGATCGACGATTTGCATGAACATTACTGGCCAGTCAGGAGCGGAGCAGCACCTTTGTTGGTGGGCTAGTGAGTACTCACTGGTTCCTCACCGTACCTGCGTATGCTCGCTTGGCATGTTGGTGAGCGGGAAGTGATGCCGTGGCTGTCCTTGGTCCGACCACTGGCTATTGGCATGACTACTGATGATAGCTTTGGCTCGGCGTGAAGCGGGGGTATACTTTACAGCTCTGATAGCTCTGAGAACTTTGCTCTCACCGGTCTTAGAGGTCGCCTGTGTTATTCATTACAGTGGCAAGCTTTTACAGACAAGAGTCTACCCCTACAAGACGAATGCAACTCGCCTTGCAAGTACACAAGCATTCTTGATTACTTTACCCCAGATCATATGTCTCACCGAGATGCTTGACAGCCACCAAGCATCGATCTACAACATGGATCTGTGCAATCGACCCCGGGTACCTGGCCCGTACCTGATCGCCGAAGTGTGGGGAAGTGATCGCCGAGAATTGTATGTATAGCAGCAGATGATCGATACGACGACTCATGAACGGCAGTAACGCGGGGATGTACAATCGCTATGAGAGATTGACCTAGACCTTCCTCATGCGGACTGGAACATGAGAGATATACGACCTTGCAGTATCTTATCAAAAAGAATCTATGCTTAAACGCTAGACAATCACACGTGGTGGGCAGACCGCGATTGTCTCCCTTTCCCCCGCCCGTGCACTGTAACATCAAGTGCTTGTCTTCGATAGCAGCAGTCGAGGCTAAGCATCTTTAATCTATCACTGCACTTCGCCTAACGCCTCGGAGGATATTTCTGGTCCGATTGCCGTCTAGATGACAGACGACCAGATGCTGTATGGTATGTGAGGATAGGCTTGGGCCTTTCTGCAGACCAAGCGAAGCACCTGTACCCATGTATACTGCTAGCTGGGAGATGTTCGGACCTTCTGGTACCTATCAGACCATTCCACCTCTCCGAGGTGATTACTGATGGGAAAAGGTCCTTCAGGCGTAGCGAGGAGGGAAATCAACGTGTCCGAAGCAATATCATATCTCTGGAAGTTTTGAAGTCATATCGACACTGCCATGCTACGATTGGCGCTGCGATTGGACGCCATCACATCTGAAAATACCGTAGATTTTTAGGCAAAGAGGCCGAGTGAAACAGAATTGAGTTTCGAGGGAATGCTCAAGTTCAGGCCCACAGAGGTTCGTGGCGCAGCGAATCCCCGAAGGCTGGCTTCTTGCTGTCAGTGCGGCCCCCACGCCTCGACTGAAGTGTCCTTGTTTCCTCGGCCAACCATTCTTTACTGCTACACCGCCCCCGAGCAAAACTTCAGCTGAGGAGATTTGCAAGGTTGACCAAGTGTGCCTTACCTTCTCCTAACGCTGCGGCTCCAGGCTGTACAGGACAGTCGCACGCCTGTTATGCATTGGCATTCAGACCAGCAAGAGGTTAAGTACACGTGCAATGAAGACAAAGAGAGGTAAATCACCCTTCTAGCATTTCTCATCTCTAGCAAGCAGAATTAATTCTCCCGAACCACTAGCTATTTCCCTACCTCTAAACACAATGGTCACCTCAAACCAGTATGGTCTTAGTCGCGGTCTGCTCATCTGGACCTGGGTGCCGAGGTGCATCATTAGCCTTATTCTTCTAGCACTCGCTATTAGAGGATATGTTGTCCTCAATGGTTTATACAATGATTATGGATACAATTCGACTGGGGAGGATGACGTATATCTCGCGTACGTATACCTGGCAGCTATTGTCTGCATCAACACCTGACATTGAGGCAGAACAAGTTTCGGCATCATTGCTGGCTTCACAGCCGGAACAATCGTCCTCGACCTTGCTGAAGCAGTTCTTTTCGTGATGCAGAAGCTTCATCCGATCACGCTACTGGTGTCCAATGTCCTGAAGCTCATCATGTGGGGTTTCTATCTCAGCTTGATGATTGCCGCCATGATCATCTCTTCCAACTTCAACGCCACCATTTTCCCTGTCATGTTGCTTTTGTAAGTTTCTAGGCTGGTCAACAGACTGGCATGCAGTACTAATTACCCTTCCAGTGGTTTCACGCTGGCATCGCACACCTACGCATGCGTTTCTGTTCACCGATGGCGCTTAGCAAGGAAGCAAATTGCCAACACAAGCAAGCAGAGCGGTGACAGCAATTCTGCACAATTCGCTTGAGGATGCCTGATCTGCTATAATTGAGGCCTTTGGGCTTTCGTTCAACCATCCATGTACGATATATCTGACGGGGTGTTTCAGTCATGGTCCTTTGTTTTGATATCCACATATACCCACTTAGACTTGTGTACACCAACGATCAGCATGGACGGGAAGCTGTCTTGATCAAGAATCTAATCCTCTATGGCTCTATCGCTGTGCTGTCTCTGCGATCATCTCCCTCCCTACACTTGCGACATCGACCAAGAATAACCCAGTCCCTGCTGTGTCCATGACCATCCGCAGCCCTGACTGTGCCTCAAAAACCAATGACAAGGCAAATTGGAGTGAAACAAGCGCCGACCCGGACCACCACCGCCCCCAATCCCGTAGGCCTTGGCAGCGCCATCTTTCGTCAAAATCTACCCTTTTGGTGTTCCCTCCTGCAGCTCACAGCCCGAACGCGCCGTTTTGGCTCCTCACTTTCTCTGGCACGAGCTTCTTTGAACCATTCTTACAGGTCAAACCACAACTGTGGTTCTGCCTTTCGTGCCTAATTTTGCACACCATACCTTCGTGACAGTGCACTGTGCATTGTAAAACGACATGACGCTCGTGCACCGGGGAGGTAGCGGTATGGGATAAGTAGTGCTTGATTCCCGCTGTCAACAGTCGACGCGCTGTGGGGTACGGGCAACATCTCTACTCGTCCAGCGCACAGATAGTCATATATCTTCGAGCATCCACTATCGAGACTTCAGCGACCAGTCCTAAGAATATCAACAATGATCGAACAACACATCTACTCCCGCGGCACCTTCATCTGGACCTGGACCCCCCGCCTGATCATCTGCGTCGTCCTCTTCGCCCTAGGCATCCGCGACTACGTGATCCTCCGCAACCTCTACTCCTACCGGTACTACCGCTCTTCCAGCTTCGATGAAGACCGCGCGGCCATCGGGTACGTTTCCCCCCTCCCTATCCTTAACCTCCGCCCTGCCCAGCTAACGTCCCCAGACGCAGCTTCGGCCTCATCATTGGCCTCACGCTGGGCACCATCGCCCTCGACGCAGGGGAGTCGCTGCTCTTCGCGCTTAAGAGGCTGCATCCGGTGATCTACCTCATGTCGAATATCGCGAAACTGGGAATTTGGGCGTTCTATTTCGTGTTGGCTGTCATTGCGATCATCATTGAGGAGGACTTTGTGTCGGGTATCATTCCCGCGGCGCTGCTGTTGTGAGTATGACGGAGGCGAGGCGGGAGTAAGGGCTAACGATGACAGGGCGATCACGTTGACGACGTTTGTGTATGCTTGTTTGGTGACGCATAGGTGGCGGAGGGAGAGGAAGTATGGGGTGACGTATGAGCCGGAGAACAGGACGGAGGTGTCGCAGTATTCGTGAGCGGGGTGAGTTGCAGGCCGTGGGTGTTCTTGACTGGGATGTGGGAGTGATGGAGATATGTATTCATGATATTGAAAGGTTTATACATGAACTCGTAACCACTGGGACTGGGACCCTGGACAGCTAAGTCGCTATGAGCATGATGCGCATTTCAGTAGCCTCTTTGCCCCTTGCGCTTCTTCGCTCATCGCTAGTTGAAGGAATGAAACATCTCGACATGGTAAAATCAGCTACCAGTACTCACGACTACGCCTTGGTCGTGACCATCTGACTGTGCTCGATAATGACAGGATCCTCCTTGTCCTCCGCCAGAATGCCCTCAATATCAGCATCAGCACGAGTGCTTTTGTTCGTATGGTGCGCTGCTGATCGGCCCATTGAAGGACCGGTCATGTGGGTGGTTGCCAGCGTGGTTCCTCTGACTGCTTGTCTGAACAATGGTCGAAGAGGAGGAATGCAGGCGACGATGATGAGCAGACCGGCTTCGATGGCTGCTGATAGAATGAAGAGTCCTGATTCGTCTGTGCCTTGTGAGTGGAGATCCCCAATAACGCTTGTTTAGACGCTTACAGGTCGGGTCGCTAGTGGTGTGCAGTCTGACCAGTAGCCAAACGCGGACAAGTGCAGCAATACCAGGAATGATACCGAGACCCATCAGAAGACATATGCTGATCTTCATGTATCGCGAGGTGTTGAGGTTTCGTACAATACCGATCGGCCAGAGAGCAAGCATGATATCCGTCACCGCGCCAGTTGCTAGAAGTGTTAGTGGTTGTGCTTCAGTCTTGATCGGTGGAGAACGTACCAGCATGTACGTAGCTGATGGCTTTGGCGGCCTTGGACAGCGGACAAGTCCCGTCCGCGGTCAGATCCCACAACTTCTTGAGTGGCGAGCATTGAAAAGCGGTCAAGAAGATCTCGAGCAGTGTGGTGATTCCAAAGACTGCGCCAATCATCCAGAGTGCATACCTCCGTCGAGTTGCTCTTGATCCCTTGTAGACGTCAAGCAGCAAAGCGATCACTGCGAATTTGCTGAAGGCGATGCTGATTGTGCCGGCGTAGATGGTGAGATAGAACCAGAAGAAGATGTCCCAGATTTGACTGAATCGAAGGCGTGATACGTGAGCACCCAGTCCGCTGCTGACTCCTGCTTGGATGAAACCGGCCGCCACAATGGCTGTGACCAAAGCAAGACTAATCCAGATGAAATCCCATCGCAGCTTCCTCGACTTGATAGCGACATATGTGCGCAATCCGACAAGGATACCTCCTAATACTACCAGCATCCACAGTATGCCTAGAATAGTGCGACCAAGTCCATTGATGGCTGTCATGTTGTATGTTTGTAGGGTGGATGGCAGCGGAAGAAGGGAATGAGATGTAAGGACCTACCTATGCATATTGATTCAAGACATCACAACACAGCTGACGAAATCTTCATACCATGAGCCGTGAACGATTAGCTTCGATAGTGGGACAGTGATGTTTCCCGTTCCAACGGCTGGCTGCAAACGCTGCGTTGCTTGGGCAAGCGTAGGGAAGCAGTAGTGACTTTGTGGTGCACGTGTCGTGGACACTCGCTCCACACTATGTTCTGCTTGTGTGATGAACATGATCCGGTCATATACTTGTTTAGAGCCGATGACCTCTAACTCCGCTGAATGCCTATGTCGAGAGGTCAAGTCGATTGTGGGTGAGCTTCAACGGTCCGCGTCCCCCATCGACTATCATTGTAGATGCTTGGCTGGCTCAAGCAGGACATACCAGTGATTTGTAAATGCATCGCAAAGCGTTGCCTCCGTCAGTCTGTCGTGGACCTGGTGACGGACGTTGCGTGGTGGGGCCGAAGAATGATGGAAGCGGCGACATCGCAGAACACCCATCTCAAACTATCCGTTGACCGTCTTTAGCCAGATGTCGAGAGTCGTTGGACTACCAGTCTAGATCGTGAATGGCTGACAACACCACCTTCCGTTCTCGATACCGTTGACAGCGGCGAAGAAGTAAGACGCGCTTTCGAAAGAGAGACATCAGCCATGGTTGACTTGTTCTTAAGGCCTTGTCTGAAGGAGGTTCGTATCTGTTTGGACGGGCGATCCTTTCTTCGAGATATGCCAATGTTGGACGCAAGACACGCGCTAATGGTACGCAGAGTAGATCGGGCAGTTTCGATGATTGACATTAGACAAGACAGAGAAGTCAAGTCTACGGTCTCATCACCGGCTGTTCGGCAAAGTGATGCCTGAATAGCGGGGCTATTCCAGGCAACAAAGTCCTTCCTTCTGCTGACTCTGATTTTTCTCTTCATGCTAGTCATATCATGGGATTATTAGCGCTTCGTAGCGTAATCATAGCCTTGGCTCATTCCGAGATTGATGATCGCGCGATGGAGGCCTCTTCACTTGGACCTGGGAATGAGTGCCAAAACCAAGCATTTTCTCGTTCTCGTGTCGTTGTGAATCAACGGTGAACTCTGATGTTCTCGCAAGTATGGCAAGTCAACCACAGGTCATGGGAATGGACGTTGAGAAGAACACGCATGCTGTGGAAGCACAACATGCGCGAGCTGCTAATACTATAGTGGGTAACTTCACGTGTCTGTAGTACATTCCATTGATATTCTCAGGTCACCTGGGACGGGCCCGACGACGCTTCCAATCCGAAGAACTGGACCTTTTCGCGAAAATATGCTGCTACCATCTTTACATCTTTCGGTGGACTTGTGACTCTCATGTCAGGAGCTATGATGGCCCCTGCGCTGAGTGCTATCAGTCTTGCACTCGGCACGAGCCCAGAAGACGCCAATCTCGCGCTCTCCATTTACATTCTTGCTTTCGCTTTCGGACCACTTGTTCTTGCTCCTTGCACTGAGATTGTTGCGCGAAAACCTGTGTGGGTCGTCAGTGGTATCTGGTACACGATCCCGAATCTGGTATGCGGCTTCGCCAATGGTCGAGGCGTGATGATTGCGGCAAGGTTTCTGGCAGGGCTTGGAGCAAGTGCACAATTTGCTGTGAGCAAGAGGACCAGTCAATTGCAGCGTACTGAGCTGATCATTATAGGTTGCCCTTCCAGTGCTGAGTGATTGCTGGAAGTCGGAGGAAAGGGGCAGTGCATTTGCCATAGCTACATTCCTGCCTCTGCTGGGTCCGGCTCTTGGTCCAATTATAGGAGGTGTCATCACTCAATCCATTGGGTGGCGCTGGCTTTTCTGGGTCGTCTTCGCCTTCAACACGATGCTTCTTTTTGCTATCGTCCTGTTCTTCCGGGAGACACATGGCCCAACGATTCTTCGTCGCAAAGCAAAGCAATTGACAAGAGCGACTGGACAGGAACATAAAACTCACTTCGACTCGTCCCAAGCGACTGCGTCCCAAAGACTGAGCACCAGTCTGCTGAAGCCATTCACCCTGCTCGCCACACAACCCATTTTGCAAATCATGTCGCTGTTCCTAGCTTACAACTTTGGCATCTTATACATCGTGCTTGCAACGTTCGCCACCATGTGGATCGATGTCTATGACCAAAGTCCCACCAGCAGCGGTCTACACTACATTGCTCTCGCCATGGGATACACCTTAGCTGCGCAGATTGGGGGCCCACTGACAGATCGCATATGGAAGCATTTGCAGGCGAAGCACGATGGCGATACAGCTCCGGAGTACAGGGTGCCACTTATGCTCCCGAGCATTGTTCTGATACCGGCCGGTCTATTCTGGTATGGCTGGTCAGTCCAAGCACACGCACACTGGGCTGTTGTTGACGCAGGCATCGGCGTTTTCGGATGTGGTATCATACTGGGAACGCAGTCCATGCAGGCCTATGTCTTAGACGCATTCCCTGATCACACAGCCTCTGCATCTGCAGCTTCGCAATTTTTGCGGAATCTCTTCGCTTTTGCCTTCCCCATCTTCACACCAAGTCTCTATCGTGAGCTTGGGTACGGCTGGGGAAACAGTTCTGAACTCCTCAAGTAGCTTTGGCCGCACGAGCTTTCTGCTCCTCTCGTTCGCTGTATCGATCGCCCATGAGCGCAAAATGACTCCGCATGATGATGGTGTATTTGACGAACTCTTCGACACAATCAACAAGCCGATCGCGATTTCCGCCGGGCATCAGTCGCGATCCTCCTTCCTCAGCGCTCTCGTCGGTGAAGAGTGTATAGGCTTTGGGTATCGAAGACTGGTTCGGAATGGCGAACATGCGCATCCATCGTCCAAGGATACGCAGACTGTTGACAGTGTTGAAAGACTGCGAACCTCCGGAGACCATTGCCATGCCCAGTGTGCGGCCTTGCGTGGGTCGAACACTACCAGTGGAGAGAGGGATCCAATCGATTTGATTCTTGAAGACCGCGGTCTAGGAGGTCGCAAATTAGCTGCCACTCTAGAAGGGAAACCGGCTCAGAACTCTCCACTTACCAGATTGCCATGCTGCTCTGGCGATACCCAGAAGTGCCCGTCGCTCCATTTGCTCAATTGACGAAGCTCCTGGACCTTTGGATGGTCATGCTGGACATCGTCCTTCATAGGAAGTCCACTAGGATCGTATACTCGGACGTCACATCCGAGCCGCCAGAGAATGCGAGAGACTTCGTAGGCGAGCAATTTCGAATAGGATCTGGTCTGTGTCAGTCCGCAAGAGGCACGTAGAATTGCCTCATGCCTAGTCACCCTCCAGACAGCAGTGTGTCTTACCGTTTCCTCAAGCTTCCGTACAGCACCAGTACTCTTAATCTTTGACCAGTTTTGAGGATGTCCAGATGTGCCATCTCGGTCACAGTTGCGAGCTCCAGCTTGGCCACCCAGTCGTCCGCACTAATCGAATCATCGAGGAGAAACGGACGATATCTAGCTCTGATCTCGGGTTCTCCTTCTTGATCGACGGGAATTGCCAGTGGGCGGAAGGCAAAGTCTGAGTTGGCGGCCACCTTGTCGACCGCTCGCATGGAAGATGTGTTGTTGAGATCTCCCTGAGATGATTCGGTAATGTTGTATTGTGGCTGCCGTTGAGGCAGAGGACCTGTATTGGCAGCAACCGCGAGTCTGCGGTGGGCTGTCATGGTGCTTTGAGATGCTCGTGGCTGTGAGTACGTTGCCAGAAGCCCTCTATGAAGATGTAGACCACCTTGCGGGCTTTGTCTATAGCTCTTTGGCACGAGTGAAAGCGTTGACAGTCTGATACTTCGGACGTTACCCAGCATAGGTAAAGAAGCGGTATTTGTACTTTGTCAAATGGCATACCGAAATGCTTGTCGGAAGGCATTGTGAATCCGTCAATAGTGATTCTCGCCGCATGCAAAAGTAGAGAGAGTCACGACCGATCGTTGATTGGCCGAGTGAACGCGCGACACGAGATCGGGACATGACGCAGACTTTGCAAGTCCCCATTCGCGATCGGCGACTACCGACACGTGATTTCGGGAGAGCTTATAACAACGACAGTCCTCCGTCTTATGAAGGTCACAGTTGTCTTTACCCTTCTTCTCGCATTACGAGCAGATATATCATATCAGGCACTCAGGCACCGACGTTATGCCGTGGAGTGGCATGGCTGCATTGTCGACGTGGCTCAGCGGCAATGGCTTGTGCGTGATTGGATGACAATCTTTGCCTGATTTCTTGATCAGCTGGCCTGCATCCATTCTCGAAGTGTTCACAATTGTAGAGGAGTATACCGGGCATGCTGCAGGTCTGCCATGGAGCTAGCTTCAGCCGCTCGTATGCTGCTGCAGGAGCGGAATGAGACAGGCTTCTGGCTGATCGACTCGCGACCTGGCACAGCAGCTACTTAGCTCTGCTTTTGCGCACTATACATGAGATGTTGCTCTGCCCTTTTTCATCTCTGCCCTAGCCAGAGCAACGATGTCTTCGCCTGCACCTGACAGATCACAATTCACAGTCGGCTGGATTTGTGCACTTGTCACCGAATATGTCGCAGCGGCCTTGTTTCTGGATCTGGAATATAACTCGATAGATTGGAAATCTGTCAGTGACAACAATGACTACACCTTAGGTCGAGTAGGAAATCACAATGTTGTAATCGCTGTATGTCCGAATGATGAGCATGGCATTGCCAGTGCAACCTCGGTCGCGCGAGACATGTTACACACCTTCCCGCACATACGCATCGGCGTCTTAGTAGGCATCGGCGGTGGCATGCCATCTGCGAAGCACGACATTAGACTGGGCGACGTAGTCGTTAGCAGTGCAGTACCGCCGCGTCCTGCAGTGGTAAAATTTGATCGCGGACGGAAAAGGCAGGGTGATAACTTTGAGGTGACTTCCTTACTGGATAATCCCCCAACAATCCTACGCACGGCAGTATCAGGCCTGCAGTCAGCACACAAGCGCAGTGGCAATGGGCTTCAAGACATGATTGAAGCCGCGCTACAAGGTGCCGACGAAGACCTACGGGACGAATACAAGAAGCCCGATGCAAGCACTGATGTATTATATACTGCAAATTTCACCCACATTGCCAACTCCGACTCTGTCACTGGCCTGTGCTGTCTGGTAGAAGACGCCGTGGTAGTACAGCGGACCCCAAGACGAGCGAATAAGCCTGTTGCCATTCACTACGGTCCGATTGGTTCAGCCGATCAGGTGGTGAAGGATGCGCACGAACGAGATAGGCTATCAGACCAGCTCGGTATCTTGTGCTGCGAGATGGAGGCGGGCGGCTTGATGAACAATTGGCCATGCTTGGTTATTCGAGGCGTCAGCGATTATGCTGACTCGCATAAGAACAAGCGCTGGCAATGTTACGCGGACGGTGTCGATGAGCAAGTCTGTTCGAGATGTGCGTGGGTTACCTTCGTAAGGGTCTGACAAAGTAGCGCTGACGTTATCACAGCGAATTAGCCACATTCATCGAGGAGTGAATGAGCTTCATCAAGCGAGACTCGAGGAGAAATATTTGGCATGGCTGCAACCTGCGAATGTGTCATCCAACTTCAACAAAGCACTGAGTCATCGTCACGGGCAGACGGGTGAATGGTTTCTCAATCACCAAGCCTTCCGAAATTGGCAGTCTCGGAGCAAGTCGTTTCTATGGCTGCATGGAATCTCTGGCTGCGGTAAAACTGTGCTCAGCTCAACGATACTCTCCAGTCTTAGTCAGCGGGAAACAGGGTGGAAAGGCGTCTTGTACTTCTACTTCGACTTTGCCGACACTGGAAAGCAGACCCTGGAAAATGCAGTCCGCTCTCTGCTCAGTCAGTCCGCCTCCCAAGATAAGAAGCAATTCGAAATTTTGCAGGATCTCTGGCAGAAGTGTGATCAAGGCAGAAGACAGCCCAATCTTCGGCAGCCGTGTGAAGCATTCCAGCGTCAGTTGTCCCACGCTGCGGAGACATGGCTAGTGCTAGACGGCCTCGCCGAAAGCACATACGAGAGCAAGATAGCCAGCGAGAGGTCAACGGAATGGCTGAAATATTTGCGGTCGGCTGACAGCAATATCCATATTCTGGTCACTAGCCGACCTGAAAGTGAAATAAAGCTCTCTATCGAATCTTGGGCGAAGCGAGAAGAGGTGATGACGCTGCAGGGCGATCAAGTGACGAGAGACATTGATGCGTACATCAATGCAGTGGTGGCCGATGATTTGCGACTGCAAAGATGGCAACATCGATCCGGCATACAGAATGAGATCCGGAAGGCCTTATCTGAGAACGCACGTGGCATGTGAGCGGTATCGGTGGATCTATGCAACCATTTCGCTGACACGTTAGGTTTCGATGGGTCACCTGTCAGCTTGATATGATCGCCAACTGCAAGGATCCGACGCAGCTCCGGGCAACTCTCAATCATTTGCCAACTGATCTGGCTGAGACCTATCACAGGATGATGTCAAGGATTGGACTCCAGGACAGAAAATCTGCTATACGACTGTTACAATTCTTGTTGTTCTCAGCAAGACCTATCAGACTAGACGAGGCGGTCGATCTCTTGATCGTTCGGACAGGTGACGATGCCGGCTTCGATTCGAAGGACCGGCTACCAAGGGCAGAGGAGATTACGAGCTTCTGCCCAGGACTTATTGTGATTACACCTATCATCGTTGAACCTGACGAATATGTCAGTTACCTCGATCGAAAGCAAAAGGACGAGAAAGAATTAGTAGTCCAATTGGCTCACTCCTCAGTCCAGGAATACTTGAGATCTGAGCACGTGGTCGAGCCTTTCAAGCGCAAGCTTGATTCTGATACATCGTACAGTTGTTTGACACGTGTATGCCTCGTTTACCTTCAACACTACGACTCGCATCTTGGCTACGGGGACAACCGACCCGCTTCTTGTGCGCGATACTGTGCGCGATACTGGACAATCTATGCACGCCACATTCTCGACAAGGATAGCGAAGTACAGCTAGTCAAACGGTTCCTGACCCCAGCGAGCATATATCGGTGCCTTCGACTATACAATCTAGGTATCCCATTGCATCATACAATGCGCATTGCTTACATGTCGCCACTACTCTATGCAGCTATCACAGGTCTCCGCTGGATGGTCGAGGTACTGATCGACGGCGGTGCGGACGTAAATGCGACGCATACTGACTATGGCAACGCTCTCAAGGCTGCCGCGGCGCATGGTCGTGAGGCCATAGTCAAGCTGCTGTTGCGAGAAGGTGCAGATGCTCATGGACCCGGTGACGACCAATTATACACTAGTGCGGTCGATGCAGCCATTGACGGCCGCCATCTCGAGGTGGCAAGGTTGATCCTTGAAGGGGGCGCGGATGCGTTGGGAATAATTCCTGAGGAGCTGATGCCGGACCACGGGGGACTCAGAAAAGCTGCGAGTCGCGGGGATGTCCGAACTGTTCAGCTCCTGCTTGACTTCATAACTCACAACGACGACACAAGTGAAGTTGAGTATCAAGCGAGGGGTGAAGATGAAACAAAAGAAGCGGCGCTGCGTGACGCTGCAAGAGTGGGCAGTGGAGAGGTTGTTAAGCTCCTGCTTACCACTGGTGTGGGAAGTGAAGCGATAAGCGAGGCCCTCTACTTCGCTGTATCTCACTGGCAAACGGGAGTCGTGAGAGTTCTGCTTGAGGCAGGCGCAAAGGTGAATGCAAGAGTGGGTTAGTATGGCAACATACTTCTTCAAGCAATTCTGAGCAATGACCAAGTGCTCATTGATGCACTCTCTGCCGCACGCGCTAAAATGAGTTTACTGGACAGTTCTGCTTTCGCCCCAATCAAAGCCGCGACATTAGTAGGCAATGGAGAGCTGGTCGAACTACTACTCGACAGAGGGATTCCCATCAGCCAGCATCATAGACCAGACGGCGATGCTCTTCAAGCTGCTATCCTTGGTGAGAACTGTGCCGTAGTGCGCATGTTGTTGGAAACCGGGGCTGACGTCAATGCTGTGTGTCACTATCAGGAGAGTTACTTGATCAGTGCTGCGCGCGAAGGAAACAAGGAAATACTGGAGCTTCTTATCAACGCTGGTGCGCACATGAACAAGCAGTACGACGTAGATGAAGACAAGCATGACGAGACGGATCATCCACTCCAGATGGCAGCGTTTTGGGACCGTGAGGAAGCCGTTCGATTGCTTATTGAGCGAGGCACCTACACCGGGACCGACAAGTTACATATAGACAAGGCTTTCTTTTGGGCTGCAAGCAGGGTTCATACCGCAGTCGCACAGCTGCTTCTGGACACCGGTGCGGATATCAACGTTACTGTGACTGACGTTTTCACTGAAACCGCTCTGCAAGCCGCCGTCTCCAATGGACATAGTGCAGTAGTAGAGCTATTGTGTGCTCGTGGCGCCAAGGTCGACGCTGGACGTCATGGCTTTCTTGAGCAAGCTGCTCTTTTTGGTCATTACGAGATCGTGAAGTCCTTGGTCCGCGCGGGTGCAGATGTCAATGCCGTTGGTGAATACGGTGAGCATGCGCTCGCTGCTGCCGCACGCCGCGGGCACGAATCGATTGTAGAGCTTCTTCTCATTGCAGGAGCCGACATCAATCGGCCTGATCGACGTCACGGCAGCGCCCTCGCTGCAGCGGCGCTTTGTGGCAAGAGTGACCTAGTCAATTTCTTACTCACACAAGGCGCTCACGTGAATTCAGGCCAGGAAATAGAATCGAGGGGTAGCCCACTCGCAGCAGCTGTATACGCTGGAGATCTGGCGACGGTGGAGGTGCTCCTTCACGCGGGGGCCAATGTCGAAGCTGGAAGTGACTCGTTTGGCAAGCCACTTTTTGAAGCCGCGTTACGCGGCCACAAAGATGTGGCAGAATACCTCCTAATTCGAGGTGCTGGAGCAGACTCCGCCAATTGTCGTCAAGTCCGTCCTCTCTGGGGAGCTGCAATCAGAGGGCATACAGACATTGCCAGATTATTGCTCGACGGCGGGGCTGATGTCAATGCCATCAATGGCGGCCAAGAGTCCGACGAGCAAGATGTTAACTATGGCCATGGCAGTGCTCTGTATGCTGCAGTCTACAAAGGAAACGACGAAGTCGCGGAATTGCTACTGACACGTGGCGCTGATGTCAATGAGGAGAACGTCGGAGGGAGTCTACTTGCAATGGCCGTCCGCAACAACGACGAAGCGATGGTAGCGCTTTTGCTTACTGCTGAGGCTGAATTTAAGCCTTCTGATAGTGATTCCCTTCTCGACGATACAACTCTCAGGAGTTGTTTCGATCACGCATCTAGAGCAGGACATGGCTGTATACTCAGACTATTGCTGAGAGCAGGTCCTGAATTCAACATTACTTTCGCTGATCAGTACGATGAGGCTCTCGTAGACTTCGCTTTTCACGGACAAGCACATATGGTCAAGCAACTGCTGTTCGTGGGTGCTTACGTGTACGCAACACGTGGCCTATTTCGCAACGCCCTCGAAGCTGCAGTTTCACCCGGAGACCCAGAGACGATCGAGACCTTGATGACTGTGAAGCGATGGAAAAGGAGGGAACTGGATACGGCGTTACACATAGCGATCGTCGATAGGCAAAATGAGGCGGTTGCAATTCTCCTGCGCTGTGGTGCTAGCCCAGATGCCAAAGGCGGCAATTACGACAACGTATTGCTCGTCGCTGTAAGACAAGGATCTCGGGAGATGGTCCGGTACTTAGTCGACGCGGGTGCTAACATAAGATTGTCTGGAAATCAGAATGCCACCGCCCTATATGTGGCTGCTTACCGTGGACATCATGAAATCGTTGACATCCTGCTCTGCGCCGGTGCAAACACCGAAGTGCGTAGCCCCAGCGGCCAGACTCCGCTCCAGGTGGCGGCGCATCATCGACATATCGAGGCAGTGAAGCTCTTGTTGGCTTTCGGTGCCAAGGTCAACACCAAAGGCTGCGCCTACGGCACTACCCTCTACGCCGCCGCTATTGGGGGCAGCGTTGAAGTCGTGTCGCTACTGCTAGAAATGGGCATTGACATCCATCCTCGGAGCCACGCTTTCAGAGCTATTATCACGGCCGCCGATGTTCGCGGCCATAAAGAAGTTGTGGATTTGCTACGACGAGAGACTTCAGACTTTCACACATGGCCATCGAAGAGGCCGTCTCAGGGATCATCGAAGAGGCCATCGCAGGGACCGTCGATGAGGCAATCGCAAGGACCATCGAAGACCGAGAGACTCGGTCCATCGAGACTGCGACAACAAGCCATGGCTGGCTGCCGAAATTTGACGAGGATGCTTGGATTACACGGCTGACTCTGGTGAGAATCAACTGGACAACTACTCCCATGCTCTTGCTCCAGCCCGATCTCGAGTTGCGGAATCAACTTTCTTGCAAGACCGGACTGGAGTGGCGGGAAGGTTTAGTGTGGACTGCATGAAGATGGCGCCAGGCCAGCACTTCGCTATATTTTTTTCATCACGCCCACGTGCACGGCAGGCGACTCCCACGGCGAGTGCGGATCTCGAGGTCCAAATGATCCAATAGACAATCGCATCGGTCTCGACTTGGAGATTTTGTAGAGAAGTTTATGACGTGCGGAACTGGGTTGTGGTCATCTATGGACCAAGTGGAACAAAGCAGGAGGATATTGGAATCTGGCATGAGCGATGGCAGTATCTTGGCCTGGTCAACAAGACGAGACGCAAGGGATTGCTTCTTAGAATGGACACGCGTTGTGCCACTCTTGACGCGAGAAGCACGCTGGCAGCGGGTGCAGCCCTAAGTGTCCATCTATTGTCAGATTGGTTGAGGGCTGTCCAAAATGACGTGTGATTGTCAATATTGTGGAGGCCACGTCGTGAGTACCAGGCAGGCGGGCAGTGGAAAGACGTTGGAGGTAGCTAGTGACAGTGCGACACTCGGTGCAGTGGTACGGAAGGACATCTCCGCATGCATTGATAGCGTGCATGATGCATGAGCCATCAGCTAGACTTACACGAATCGGTAGCTAGACTTTGGGCAAGGTCAAGCTTTTGTGCATGAACATGTATAGCAGATGTCGTATTTGTGCATCAAGCTTTGTGTTTCCCCCGTCACTATCACCTCTTCGAGAGAATGTGGTGCAGAGCCGCTTCCGCCAGCCACCACGTGGCAGAGGGGCGGAAAGGGGATCAAACATTTGATGGCCGTGGTCGTACCGCGTTTCGGATGGCTGAGGACGGGTAAATTGGCTACCGAGATGAGATGCGTGAGTTTCGTACAGAGAACCGTATTCCGCAAATGCACTAAATCGCGGTCATGTCACGAGCGTTGGCATTGATGACAACCAGGAAGAGAAAAGTCTTGGACTGTTGGAGTCGCGTGAGAGAGTGAGAAAGTGTGGGAGAGTGGCAGTTTCGGGCATGGCGGGCTGCCCTCGGCGTGATTTCGCATATTTCCGGACAGCTTCTGGACCTTTTTTTTTGCTCCAGAGTGGAAGATTCAGGTTCCTGTTTCCAGGTTGTCAGCCAACCCCGCCGGCTCTTGATATTACTTTTGTGTCGTCAGTATGAGCGAAAGCCTCTACTTTGTTCGACTTTATGCCCCTGACTAATCTCACGGATCTCAATTGCGAGATGCGCTACTGGAGATCTGGCGTTCGGGCGGGATAGATGTGAGATGCAGATGAGGTTTTGTTACAACGACACGTGGTGTTGAAAAATATCCATGTGTAGCTCGCGAACATGTCTTACCCGCGTCACTCACAAAGTGACAGACACGCGATTGACATCAGAAGACCAAGCATGCATGTTTTACCTTTTGGTTCCTGGCTGGCAACCAAAGCATAAAATTTCCAGCCCTGATCTGTCCCTCGGTCTGAGAATGCACGAGGGTGCTGAATTGATGAATGACTCTGGACCACTTGCTGGTCTGATCATTATCCTGGCGCCTCATGGCTCGACCATGGCTTTGAATTACGCCGCAACAAAATACCCTGCGTACATCCTCGAATCTCACAGATCAACCAGCAAGTCTGTCTCGCTCATCTCGTCAGGGCATTTGAAGATCGCCAACCTTGGTTTGCTTTGATTCTGGAAGGCACAATGCCACGTGAGATATTCTTGCGGCTGCCTTCACACCCACATCAAGGAGCACAGACTGTCAGACCATCAAGAGCCGGACAAATACTACCACAAGTCTCTCAGGGCTTTGCTCCAATAGAGTATGGAGATGTCTCGGAGATGCTTTCGGCGACCAGCGCGACGCCGCGGATTCCTCGACCAGCAGACCTGATTTTGATGAAACGTACAGTGGTCAAATCGAGAGATCGTTCACGCTTACAAGTCGGTAACTTGGTCCCGTGCGATTGCCTGCATGGTGTAGCGCCTTGGGAAGGTCATTGCTTCATCTGGCAAATCCCTCCACATCCTTTGTCAGAATGTCAATCATGCCTTTGACTCCTTCGACGAACATTGGGATATTCTCCCGACTTTCCCCAGCCATATCCCGACTGGCTCACACAGCCTCTCTCGATCTGTATGCCCTGCGAACGAGCCAAGTCGTTTCATACGGATCTCATGCGAAGCCCTTGAACATCACTGGACACGTCAATGTGGATCCCTTCCAAGATGGTATGCGCATTGTCGATCACTGTTCGGCTTGGTCCTACCGGACACCATTGTGCATCTGCCTGTGAGAGTTTAATTTCAGACGGCCTTGGGCTCCGACGACTCTTGCTGCCCAACTGGTTGCGAGTATGAATGCCCAGACATGCCAGACATGCTTCGAGATTGCAGTGTCCTTGTCGGTCCTCGTGAGCGACCAGAGATGCGAGTCCCACATGCACAAACACTACCCTCGACACTACTGCAATGCAAAGCACACACTACTGTAATGACAGACGGAGTCTACCGAGTCATGAGCACTGACGGAAAGGCCATGCAAAAGAACCCACATGCCATCCACAGACCTTCCACCACGCGCCGGGCACCACACAGACTTTACGACCCACGTATGGTTCTCCAAACCGTACCCGACCTTCCGACAGTTTTTTTGGCCAGTCCCAGAAAGCTTGTCCACGGCTCTTTTTACGCTCTTTCTCACACACAATCTCATTGGCGATTAGCTCGTCTCTCTCAGCCTTGTCTTCCGGTCGTCTAAAAGTCGTCAAATCATGACAATCATCCAAACCCCAAGCCCGCTTTGACATGCGACCAACCCATTCGATCCATCCGACCACTTGACACATAACCCTGCCCCTCTTGGCAAATATCCTCTGTGTAATGCCTTTTCAGTCCCAATTCTCTTCCCACCATTCCACTTCGTCATTACTCTCATGCGTCTCCTCATCAATCCAGACTCCACGTCTGGCCCAGATTTCAACTTGTCACATCAACCTCCCTTTGATCGTCACTACCAACTACCCGACACGATCAACATGAATCCGAACCCGACACAGCCGGTCTATGGGGCCACCACCCAACAGACCGCTGCTCTGTCTGATCAGCAGCAGCAATACCTATTGAATGCCCAGAGGGAAAGGCAGCAGTATGAATCCCAGATTCCTCCGAGGAACGATTCCATTCAAGCAGACTACTTTCCACCTCGCACTCAAGTCTTACCTTCCCGTCCTGCACATATATCATCTTCGTATGCCCATATGCAGTACGTCTTGTTCTTTCTTCTTGGCCCATCATACCGTTAGAGATCATCATTCTTACTTTCCATGTCTAGATCTGATCATCCCCGGCAAGGTGCAGGGGGGCATCAGGTGTGGAACTCGAGGTCGGGTATACACCCAAATACCTATAATCTAGGAGCCCAGTCCTGGAACCCAGGTAATCAAACCGACAGTACAGCTCAACAGCAGCAAGCCACACACCAACAGCCATCCTACCTGTCACCGCCGGGTCTTTCGAGACCTACCTTTGCGAACGTCGACTTTCCGACTCCAGGTTCAACACCGGGCATCTACACTCCGCGAACACCTCACGACTACTCGCCGCTACCGACACCGATCGCGCGACCTCGCTCGGGCCCCTACGGTGAACCAGGACCATCGTCCGTCATTGCCGCGGCTCCCCGGCGACGCTCTTCTGGCAAGGACGAGTTCGATGGGCCGCACCAGTTCCTACCCAAGCCCGAAGACGCCCACCTCGAGGTCACCGAATCGCAGCTCATTCCTCTCACAATCTCTCTGCAAGCAGAAGAGCAGGACGACGTTTTGACAAAGGTGAACGACTGCCTGGCAAAGTGCGCATTCGACTTTGTCGCCAAATACCAGTTTCCTATCCCAATCGAGGCCGACAAGCGACCTGTGAGGGTGCCAGGCGACAGGGAATGGACCGAGTGGTGTCACCTACTCAAACGTCTCGCGACCAAGCGGCGCATTCCAATGCGCGTCCTCTGGAACGGCCAGATCAAGCAGCTGGTCACTGTCCTTGAGAACAGTCTGGAAATGCGACACGCGGCCAAACACCAGTCTAGACCACTCAAGGATGACCGCAATGTACTACAGCTGATCTCGGCCGGTCTGCAAGTGGCCAAGATGCTCAAGGACCCTCAAGCCATGACATTCCTAGACGAGCTCTACATCCAGACCGAAAGGACCATTCGCAAGCGCATTGGTAATGAGTAGTCGGCCCGGATGCGTAAACCACTGGTTCACAAAATGCACTGCCTTTGAGCAGTGCAGACCGATCATCATTGGAGTTTACTTTTTTCGATTTTGCGGAGTACAGCACGCATCGCCACGCCGCGGTTTTTGGTATTAGCCAACCGCCGGAAAACATCTGGAAGGTTTTTGAAATCAGCAAAGAAAGAGCACAGCAAACAGGAGTTTCTGACAGACTGGATACTTTGATACAGAATTCGAAAGATTGTCAACAGAATACATGCGACATTATCGAGACTGTCATTACCACTACGACCAAGACGTGAAGTCGAAGACGAAGCCGTGTGAGCTCTCGCGATCGTCACAACGTGGCTTTCCTCAGGGTCCGAAGGAGCGACAGGGACCCTTTCCTCGTCGCGACAGCTGCGACACGATGATCACTGCGTGTATTCGATCTTGGCGCGCACATCACAAGTTTCAAAATCGACCACGACCTCGCCAAGCCCCACTCCACGCAGTCTATGGCAATCGTTGCCTCTTTCCATTGAGAATTCTGGAATACTCGGAGGATTACTCACACGACCCAGGGAGATTTCAAATGCTTACCTGGCTATCTTCCTGAAGATGCCGAGATTCGGTACCTGATGAAGATCGACTCGGACCCCGCATTTTTCTGGACAAAAATATTCACTTCGATCGCCGGACATTCCGTCCGTGTATACGCATCTCACCACACAAATCGTTGTACAATATCGCTCGCTTCCATAATTTTTTCGAGGGACCATTCCGGTGTCGGAGCATAACGAGTCCGCTATCGGATTAGCGATGAGGCTGCACCAGGCATCCACCAGCACCATCACGTGCTCAACATGCCACAATCGGTGCAGGAACAGGAACAAGGACAGCAAGAAGAGACCAAGCAGGGCAGGAAGCGAGCAGCAGAGCATATATGCAACGGAAACAAACATTAATATGTACAGATACAAGAACAGTTTCATTTCTTCTATGTCGTTATAGTTTTACATACACATATCCGCCCCTTCCTTACGATAAAGCACAAGGGTTCCAGAATATATTCATCTGCCACCACTATCTCTCCCCGTAATCACGTATGCTGCATTATGTCGTGACTCATGATATTGTCGTACTCTACGCACTCTTCTTTTCCTTGAGTGCTCCGCTCTCCATCTCCCTCCCTACCTATTCTTCTCCGTCACCTCTCCTTCTTACGAGCAACACGCTCTTCTGTATCGAGTTCCTGTTCAAAGTCGTCGCATGCTCTCTTCACTGCGTCCGCTATTCCGATGGAAGGGACATACCCAAGCACCCCCCTCGCCCTCGCATTATCAGCGTACCTAGTAGCCACAGCATCCCGCACACTCCCCCTGCTCAGCGCCGTCTCCCGTCCCGTCACCCACGCAGCCGCCTCGGCAGCGGCGCCGAACCACCATGCCAGCGATGCGGGGATGTGTATCTCCCGCCGCGGGACGTGCCCTGAGACGTTGGCCCAGATGGCGCGCATGAAGTCCCGGAAGTAGATCGGGGTGTGGTTCGTTATGGAGATTGGGAGGCCGGCTGCGGAGTGGGGGGTACCTGACCATGAAGGAGGAAGGGGCCGGTCGAGATCATTTTCTGCGTGGTCTGGTTTATCCCAAGGGACATGCTCGGAGGAATCAGCGCTCGAGTCCGCGCCGGGGATCAAGGGGAGAGAACGGGCAAAGCAGCCTATGCCGAGCAGGTTCTCCACGGCGAGCACGTGCGCGTCAGCTACGTTGGCTACGTCGACGAAATCTACGAGATTATCCCCTGAGCCGATCACGAAGCCGGTTTGCGAGGAGGCGATGAGGGAGTAGATTGTGCGTAGGGTGCCGGAGCGGTCGCCTGGGCCGATGATGATGGCTGGACGAAGAGCGGTGGTGAGTAATCCTTGCGTTCTGCTGGGCAGGGGCCCAGTGGTGGAGATGTTGGAGTCCGGGCTGGAGTCGGAGGTTTGAGAGGTTGTGCCTTTGCTGGCTGAAGGAGGAGAATCGTTGGCTGCTAGCACAAGCCGCTCGGCTTCGGCTTTGCTTTCGCCGTAGAGAAGCAGCTGGATCTCAGAGGAGTGGTAGGGGTAGTCCTCGCGCAGGAGTGGGTAGTCGCGAGACAGATCATCTGAGATTACGGTGCAAGAAGAAGTATATATCAGTGCCTTGACTCCTGCTTCCTTGGCTGCGGAGAGGACATTGCGAGTTCCTTCGACATTGGTTTGCCATACGTTCTTCCGCAGCTCTACAGACGGATTGTAGCGGGATGAGCCAGCTGGGACTAGTGAAGCGGTGTGAAGTACTACGTCTGGTTTGATGGAGGAGAAGAGAGACGAGAGTTTGGGTGAGAGAATGGATTCTTGTATTATCTCTACTTTTCCATCAGACGCGGTAGCTCTCTCCACAAGAGAAGTGGCGGGCGCAGAGATGTCAACAGCGAAGATGTGCCAGGTCGGATGGTACTTGAGGATAGCGTCGATGATGTAGGTGGCGAGGAAACCAGATGAGCCTGTGACGAGGACTTTGATAGGCTGGTCCATTTGTGTATGTCGAATGCAAGTTATGTTCGAGTTGTAGTCCTAAGACTGAATCGTACGGCCAGGACTACATGATGGCAGTTGAAGATAGAAGGAGAATGGGAAATGGTGGTGACGAGATGTTGTGTCGTCCTGGCCAGCAGCCAATCAAATAGCTCCGTCATGCCTAAGCGACGACGGGCCGCAGCGTTCAGCGAATCAAATTACTGCACGACTTGCATAACTTTGTGAAGCAGACTGGAAAGACTCTTCTTCTACCACAAGTCATACAACCAAGGACAGCAAAGAAGATTCCGGTTTCCTTCCCAGTTATGAGAGTCAATGAGCACACCGGTAAAAATAACCTTGTAGTCTCGTAGTTGTCTGCTCTGGCTGACGGCCTGCACAGCTATCCTTGGGAATAAAGTGCTTCTCGTGCCCTACGAGAAACCACACGTGCCAACTTACCACGAATGGATGCAAGATGAAGTAGGTGAGCGCTACAGCGTTCTCCCCATGCTTGTCACCTTGTTCTCCTTACATGTCGTCTTATCTCGTCCCTTCATCTTCAGCCTCCAGATTCCTCTCTTCTCGGTCCAAACCATATCTCCCCAAAAGCTGACTTACAGTCCCTCCGCACCCTCACCGCCTCTGAGCCCCTCGACCTCAACGAAGAATACGCCATGCAAATCGCCTGGCGCCTCGACCACGACAAATTGACCTTCATCATCTGCTTCCCTCTGCCATCCCACCTCGCTCTCCCCCCCGTCTCAGCCATCTCCGCTCGCCACCATGACACCCCAGATACAATGATAGGGGACATCAACCTATTCCTCACTCCTGACTCTTCGGAACCTCTCCACCCATCCCTGCCCTCCGATCCAGCAGCGCCGGCGTATGTAGTGGGGGAAGTGGAGATCATGATCGCTTCCCTTTCGGCGCGGAGACAGGGGCGCGGTCTCGCTGCTCTGAGGTGCTTCATAGCTTATATCAAAGCGCATCTTGAGGAGATTCTGACTGAGTATGCGGCCGGTCTGGAGCCAGAGACGAATGGCGCGAGTGAGACTGGGGGTGGACAGCACAGGGAAGTGGAGCTTTCGTATCTGAGGGTCAAGATTGGGCAGGAGAATCAGGGGAGTATTGCTCTTTTCGAAGGGGTGGGGTTTAGGAGGGTGGGAGGGGTAAATTACTTTGGGGAGGTGGAGATGCGGAGGAACGTGGAGTGGATGAGTGATGAGGAGGGAGGAAGGGAGGTGGGATATACGTATGATGTGCAGGGAAATGGTGGAGGAAGTGGTGGGTTGGTAAAAGGTGATGTGTGAGGTGGCAGTGTTTGGATTGCATAGTAACCTGTGGATGCAGCCGCAAAGGGGGGATGCACGTGGGCTCGCTTGGGTCACGACTACCGCGGTATCGCTTGGATGAGTATGTCTTCACAGCTGCGATGGTGTAGCAGAGTCGACTGGACCCACCACTATAGACCACCCAAGTACTTGGATGCTGAGCAAGGTGTGCTTGTTCCCATGTAGCGAGCTTTGGCAGTTCTCCATTGAGCAAGAGTGGTAGTTTTGCATGGAAAATGATCTGGCTTTACAGTGAGAAGAAAGGTCTGATGACAGTGTATGTTCAAGGAGTAGTAGCACTGCGTGCAGACCGGTCCTTCATGTTGCGAATGTCGCAAGCAGCCTGCTCCCGAGAGCACACGTCTTGGTAGTCTCGAGCTTCGAAATATGAGACTTTGATGTGGGCAGTCGGGGTTTGTTCGACAGCTTCCATTCATATCAAGCCATCTATGCCAGCATCCATTCCTGCGCCATGCTGATGCATTTGCCTTATCGTACAATGCCCAATAGCCGTCGATATTAGAGCTTCTGGTATTCAAGCTTACCCTCCAGCTTTTTGCTCTCCGCGACCTTCCTCACAGCCTTGTTGAAGTCGTCCTGGTTGATGGCATCCCTGTAGTCCTTGATCGCAAAGAGACCAGCCTCCGTCACCACGTTCCTCAGATCGGCACCGTTGAGCTGGTCGCTCATCTTCACTACGCTCTCAAAGTCAATATCGCCGTCCTTCTGCACACCCGCGGAGTGGATCTTGAGAATCTCGAGTCGGCCGACTTCGTTCGGAAGAGGAATCTCAATCTTGCGATCAAGACGACCGGCTCGGAGAAGTGCAGGGTCGAGAGTGTCTGGTCTGTTTGTTGCCATGATGATCTTTGTCTTGCCAAGGTAATCGAATCCGTCAAGCTGGTTCAGTAGCTCCATCAGCGTTCTCTGGATCTCTCGGTCTGCTGATGTGCCTTCTGAGAATCGCCTTCCACCGATGGCATCAATCTCGTCCATGAAGATGATGCAGGGTTCGTGCTCTTTCGCGTATCCAAACATCTCTCGAATCAGTCGTGCTGATTCACCAATGTACTTGTCGACAATCGCGGAAGAAACAACTAGGATGTGTTAGCGCGTCGGGATATTTGCGAGCCTATCCTGCTCACCCTTCAAGAAGTTCGTCTCCAGACTGCTCGCCACAGCTCTCGCAAGTAACGTCTTTCCTGTTCCAGGAGGCCCGTACAGGAGAACACCCTTTGGTGGTTTGATTCCGACTCGCATGAACAATTCGGGGTTCTTGAGTGGCAATTCGATGACTTCTCGCAGCTCTCTGATCTGCTCGTTCAGACCACCGATACCCGCAAAGCTGACTTGTCCAGGATCCTCCAGTGACATATTGTAGACAAGCGGATCGACCTCTCTTGGGAGTGTTCGCATGATCGTGAGAGTCGTCATATCCAGCGCAACACGTGTACCCTGCTTCAACTTCGCTTTATCCACTCGCGATCGACATCCGACGACGTATCTGGGACCTGATGATGCTTTGACAATGACTGCGATTTATCAGCCGAATGTCCATTACATTGAGCAGAGCGGACCAACACTTCTCCTCGCTCAGCATCTTCAGAACTTCGCCGACAATCTGTCCGACGCTTTGTAGCGCCTTGATATTCTCCTCTGACACATCAAAGTCCTTTTGTAATCCCTTAATCTCCAGTCGTAGCGCTTTGAGCTTGGCTTCCCATTCTCTTGACTCTAGGAGTTTGTTTTTGTAGTCATCAAGAGCCTTTTCACGCTCCGGATCTGAGTCGGCAGCCATGATGATGGAGTGGTGGAGAAAAGGATGATAGGGTGGTGATGGTGAATCGTTAATGTTGAAGGACATGTGATGGCCGGCTCCATGTAGCTTGGGGTGATGCGAACAGAGCTCCGAGATGAGCCGGAGATGGACCGAAGCTCAAGAGGACGGCTGATCACGTGGCTTGAATTGATGAAAGTTCATTGAACTTCTCGCATCGACAATTCACGGGTGTCTTAGAACATCGCGAGGGTGGAAGTGAATGCACAATTCAACAAGTGTAGACTTCCGTGGTTCACTGTTCATCGGCAGCTCATATGTATGACCGCTGATTTGCAGTCGAGAGGTGCGAAGTACATCGAAATTGAGTATGATCTCTATTCGCCCCAACTGGTTCAGACTCCAGGCTAAAGACCTTTTCAATGTTCCGAAAACTCCTCAATATATGCAAGGAACTGCTCAAAAATGATGCTCGACATCCACTGCACGGCGCCTTTCACTCTCCTCGATCAGCCTCCGCCTACATCTCGACGCCGCTTCATCTCTTCTTCTTGCCGCTACCACTGCCGCTCCCAGAAGTGAATTTGTCCTTGAGAAATCCACTGGCTTTTTTCCCGAGAGACTGCTTCGGTGTACCGGGGTTTTCCACGCTCAAACCTTCGAAGGCTGTGGCGATGGCTTTGCCTTTGCCCTTGTTCCAAGCCACACCAAGCACTCCCTCATATAGTGGGGCCAGATCGTGAGCTGCGCAGATGTCTCCGCCTTCCCTCCTCTTATCAGCCAGAGCACGGAGGTCAGTGTCCAGAGTTCCGGCTTGAGTGGGGATCCTCAACAGCTTCTGGACAACGCGGTTCGAGAAGTATGGTGATCCGAGGTAGAACTCATGACCTGTCTTGTCCAGCCGAGAACGAGATTTTGCATCGCTGCCGTAAGTGCGTAGATCATGGATGAAGTTCTGGCAGCTCTGCGGGAAGTCTTTGTTGTCACGGATGATGTCGGAGAGAACTGACTCTCTTCCCAGGCGAGCCTTGACGAACGTGGTCCAGTACGGTAGAAAGGTGTCTTTTGGAGGCGCTCGAATCAGCGAGCGCTGCCAGACATCCTCCGTGAGTTTGTCATGACGGATAGTGCGTCCTGCGCCGTAAGAGTCGACGACAATGTCTGTCAGGACCTTTCCATCTCTGAGACACGATTCAATCCACACTGTGCAAGTCAATGATGTGTCCACTTTGCGGCGACTCCTATGAGCTTACGAGTAAGGTAGTCCTTGTTAAGGGTCACGAAATCCCTATTTCCGACGTCGATAGTGACCATTTCGTCCTGCTCGGTCATAACTTCCCCGCTGGCGACATCCACACTGCCCGATGCATGTCGTGCTCTTGGCTGGATGAAAATCTCCGAGACGATACGACCTCGTGGTTCGGTGACTCTGCGACGCGCTGCGAGCGAGCTTTGATGACTTGGGGCGCGAGATGAGTTTGGAGACGGTTCGTTCGCCCCTCTGATCGTGATAGTGACAACGTCAGCTTTGCGACAGTAGAGTCCGTGAGTCACCTTCAAGCTCTCATCGCTTAGGAGTCTGACGGCGGCGGCCATAGAAGAGCAGTGAATGTAGAAAGCATAAGCCGATGCATCGCCGTTCGCACCCACGGTGTCAAGACAGTCCCGCAGGCTGAATCCGCCTTTCTTCTTCCTGATGTCCGAGAAGTTGCGTTGTTTCAGAGTGAAGTTCTGGCTGCTCGTGCTTTCCTGCAAGAAGAACCAGATCTGGTCATCGTCTTGAGCCGGAGAGGACGACATGGTGATGTTACGGAAACAGTGCTTGAAGGAAGACACAGCCCACAACAGTATATGTAGAAGAGCTTTTGGGGTGTGATATGACGCTTCTTATGAGAAAAAGTGTTGTCACACGAGACGGTGACTACAGAAAGATATCTGGCTGCCGGAGCGAGCATTCACAATGCAAAACCTACACTAGTCTTTGTCCAGCACTAGTGCCATGGGCCCGGATAACATGATTGGTCGAAGAGAATTTAAGTTTCAGATCAACGAATCACAGCACATTTGGAGCTTGTACTCAATATCCTCTCCCGATTCTACTCACTCTTCTGGACTTCAAATCTCTTGTGCATGCCGTCTGGTAGTTATCTTTACATTCGTCAGTAAGATAATCTCCCACATCTATCCTGCTATCAATTGTCTGGCATCGATAATCCTTGTAGTCATGGGCAAGCATAAGGCCCGCAAAGCGGCAAACCCAACCAAAGCAGCAGGGCACACCAAGGCAACAACTACCACATCTAGCATGGACGTAAGCAACGAAACTCCTATGGTGAATGAGCTTCTACTCGCGCAGCCGAAGATCCGGTATAGGCTTCAGGTCCTTCTGTACGACTTGCGCAACATTTCGAAGAGTCGTGAGGCAGAGATGCGCACAATGTCTACTACCGATCCTCTTTATATCAGCCAGCCATACTTTTCGATGTCGGAAGCGAATCTACTCAAGAACTCACTCGTGGACATCGATGGCATCACTACCTCAGACATAGCCGACGAGCTATACGACACAGCCGAGAGCTCACCAGAGTCTACCAAGTCAGCTAACAGCCGCCTGACCGTCGAGCAGGCCATTCAATCACGACTTGGCAGTTTCTTCGAAAAAAGACGAGCAAGTGGAGACGCACGACCTTGTGGGCCGCACGACATGGCTCCCGTGTACCAGAGTGTTTTTGGCATTACAAAGGATGAGCTGGAAGATCCTCGGTTCATCAGCAGGCTGGCAAGGTCCGGTCTCGAAACATAATGAACTTTGCTGAGCACACAAAAGTGATACGCTGCAAGTGGCTTCTGAGCAGTGTCCGTGGGACTGCGCGACCTGCAAGCACAAACGCTCAAGGGAGGGGAGAGAGGTATTGGGAAAGGTGTCGAGGCCCGAGAGCAGGGGTCTGTCATTTGGACTCTGGTTCATAGCGTGGCGTCCTGGTTATCGATATGTTTTGTCACCCTTGAGTGTTTGGTCATTGTTTGCGTGCTTGTAACTTTGTCAGACATTAGGTCCATCTACTGGCACTACTTGCTGAATGATTTGACATGATTCAAATCTCATGCATATCGCACACGCTCAAACTTGTCCGGACACGTCACGAACCTGCATGAGAACGCCTTCCTTGCCTGTGACATCGTGCAACGATGTTTTATCAGCAGCCTGTAGCCAGATGCATGCCGTATGTTGTCCAGTCGTCAATGATCAATTACGCTGATAGTATCGGTATACCTGCAGGTTCAGCATTGTGTCAATGGTAGAGTACGAAAATGCCTTCATGGTATGGTGTGGTCGGACAACCACGGGACAAATCCACATGATCCAAGAGATGGACTGTTGTCCTCCGAAGTCCTCCGATCGCGGGGCGGCGCTTCTGTCGGTGAGTCTTTGTGTTTGGAGTGGGGTGGTTGAGAAGCATAGAGTGGGCTGTAGCTTCAAGCCTTCTCGACAATTCTGCCGGCCAGCCTTTTCTTCGGACGCATCTATTCCTGCTCAATTTCAGGCTCAATCTTCTCTTCACATCTTCACAAATCCCAACAATCACTCGTATCTGCCATTGAATCTCAGGTATGTCGCAGCCATCGCTCACAATAGCCATCTTTCGGGACCCCGCTAATTTTATGACGCCAGACATCATGCCCATCACAAGAATCCACGCTCGCGTCGTTTACGACTCCCGCGGCAATCCTACTCCCGAGATCGATGTGATCACTGAGACTGGCCTTCATCGCGCCATTGTCCCCTCCGGAGCTTCTACTGGCTCCCACGAGGCCTGCGAGCTCCGTGATGGCGACAAGTCAAAGTGGGGTGGAAAGGGTACGAGCAGGAAAAAGTCGGAAGATATGAGACACCGCTGACAAGATGAAGGTGTCAACAAGGCTGTTGACAACGTCAACAACATCATTGCTCCTGCTCTCATCAAGGAGAACATCGACGTCAAGGACCAATCCGCCATCGATGCTTTCCTCAACAAGCTCGACGGCACCGAGAACAAGACCAAGCTCGGCGCCAATGGTAAGCAAGATTAGAAGGCACAGGACGACAACATACTGATGATTTCAGCCATTCTCGGTGTCTCAATGGCTGTTGCAAAAGCTGCTGCGGCTGATAAGCGTGTTCCTCTTTACGCCCACATCTCTGACCTTGCCGGTACCAAGAAGCCATACGTCCTTCCAGTTCCTTTCATGAACGTCCTAAACGGAGGCTCCCACGCCGGCGGTGCTCTTGCCTTCCAGGAATTCATGATTGTCCCAACGTGAGCATTCTCTTGCGCTGGACCAAGATGTAGACTTACCATTTTCGTCAGTGAGGCGCCTTCATTCTCAGAAGCCATGCGTTACGGTTCCGAGGTCTACCAGAAGCTCAAGTCTCTCGCCAAGAAGCAGTACGGCTCAAGCGCCGGCAATGTTGGTGACGAGGGTGGTGTCGCTCCTGATGCGTCCAACCCAGACGAGGTCCTCCAACTCATCACCAAGGCCATTGAAGAGGCAGGATACACCGGAAAGGTCAAGATTGCCATGGATGTTGCGTCCAGTGAATTCTACAAGGCCGATGTCAAGAAGTACGATTTGGACTTCAAGAACCCCAACAGCGATCAGAGCAAGTGGCTCACTTACGAGCAACTCGCCGACCTGTACAAGTCTCTCGCAAGCAAGTACCCTATCGTCTCCATTGAGGATCCCTTCGCCGAGGATGACTGGGAGGCATGGAGCTACTTCTACAAGACTTCCGACTTCCAGCTTGTTGGTGATGACTTGACTGTGACCAACCCTCTCTTCATCAAGAAGGCCATTGAGACCAAGGCTTGCAACGCTCTTCTGCTCAAGGTCAACCAGATCGGTACCATCACCGAGGCTATTCAGGCTGCAAAGGACGCATACGGTGCTGGCTGGGGTGTCATGGTTTCTCACCGTTCTGGTGAGACCGAAGATGTTACCATTGCCGATATTGCTGTTGGTCTCCGAGCCGGACAGATCAAGGCTGGCGCTCCTGCTCGTTCAGAGCGTACTGCCAAGTTCAACCAGATCCTACGTATCGAGGAGGAGCTCGGCAAGGACGCCATCTACGCTGGTGGTAACTTCAGGACTTCGGTCAATCTCTAGGGCGAGAAGGTCCAATGGACTGGTAACAAGTGCTTCAAATTATTTGCTCGCCCTTTCTCAGCCGGGCGAAAAGTACCTAGTTTCACGAACACATGAATGCAGTGTCTGCAATGATCCGTCTACATTCCTGTAATTTAAGTGGCTGGACATGCCAAGATCACAGATACATCCGGACTTCACGTCACGACGCTGCACAACCGTTGCACCTTAAACCCACCCAACATATTGGAAGTTCTTCACAATGTGATTCAGCATAAGTTCTGCTGATATTTCAAGTCGCTGCAGAACATAGCCGGACGCGATCGAGGATCGAAAGCAGCACTAGCACTCGGGCACGACTTCTCCATACTGCTGACGCTCAAAGGACGACTGGACGAGTAGGACTATGGAGGCGTCTCTTCGACGACCAACAATCTTCCATGGTCCGAATGTGTGGAAATTTGTCGAGCCATCAAGATGATTTGGTGAACCGGTTGCCCTCCTGGTCACGCTGTTTGGTGCTGGAATGTGAATCTCCACTGCATTCCACACACATATCTGACCCATATCAACAAAACATCATCTCCGCACGCAATTGGTGGTATAAGTCTTCACGCGTCTACTATGATCTCTTGCCATTCTTCTTCTCACTGCTTTCATCCAGCGACAGGTCCCACTCTTTTGACCTTACCAGCAGTCTTCTACCATCATTCTTTTGATCTACTAACCACCCCATCATCCTTCTTTTCACCACACTCTTTTGATCACACTTCGACAAGAATATCTTTCATCACATTCGTTTCACCACATTAATTCTAATACACGACATCACGATGAGGAATCAACGCGCTTTCGTCTTGGCTGCGGCCATTTCTGGAGCATCAGCTCAACTCTCGGGTTATGTCTCCTCTCCTCCAGCCTCGTCTCCCGTCGTGTCATCAATGCTACCCATGACCTCTGGTCCCGTCTACGTGACCGAGACCATCAGCGACTGCGTGAGCGAGACGCCAGAGACGCTCGTCACCGTCACCCAAGGCACAACCATCACCTACTGCCCCAAGTGCGACAACACTCCCCACACCACTGTCTACACCACTGTCTGGGAGGAGCTCTGCACAACAGGCAAGGAATGGAGCCTGACTCCCGTCACTCACACAATTACCGAGTCATGCGACGGTCCAGAGCCAACTTGGTCGACGGGTCCCGGTCATGTTCCTCCTGGATACACCGTCACCGTCAAGGACTGCGGCAAGTGTGCTCACCCCGGTCCAGTCACCGTCACCGAGAAGTGTGACAGCTGCAATCATGCTCCCACGCCTGCACCCGGGTCTGGTGGCAACGGGGGCGACAGCGGCGATGGCGGTGCAGGTGGCCCGAGCGGAAATGGAGGAAATGGCGGAGACGGAGGAGCAGGCGGACCAGGTGGCCCAGGAGAATATGGCGGCAATGGAGGCGATGGGGGTGACGGGGGCGCAGCTGGGGCCGGCGGACCAGGCGGATATGGTGGCGACGGGGGCAATGGCGGTAATGGAGGAGCTGGCGGTGCAGGTGGACCAGGAGGATATGGTGGAAATGGTGGCAACGGAGGAGCAGGTGGACCAGATGGACCAGGCGGTGCCGGACAGCGCATCACTCCCGGCTCAAGCAGCAAGACTCCTTACCCGACTTCGACTGGCAGCGAGAAGTGTCCTGGTCCGAATTGCAAGTACGGTCCGTCTGCTACCCCTGCGCCGTCGTGGGGTAACACTTCCCACATCACGCCGTACGAGGGTGCGGCGTCGTTGGTCGGTGTCGGTTTCTCTTCTCTCGCGGCGGTCGTTGTCGGCGCGCTCGCTCTTCTTCTCTAGGTTGAACGGGGCTTTGTTCTTATATGGTGTTCAAGCGCAATAGTCGCTCTGGTCATGAGGGGATGATTGAGTCTTGTCGTGGACGGGACGCTCTCATGTTGTTTACGGTTGATCTGTTAGATATTGCAATCTATTTCTATCTCTATTCCTCCTTACCGCTTCTGTCCAATCGCTGTCATTTATCGAATAGGGCCGATTTTCTTTGTCGTATACAGCAGACAAAGCGGTATTATGTACGACTTCGTGCCCGATCTGTGAACAAGGACTCTTCCACCACTTCTTTGTCGCTGCACCGGAACAATGCTGCCTGTCTACCAACGTCGTCTTTGTCCCAATGCTATTCAAGGTCAAGTATATCTCCTTTTCTCCCATGACCGCAAACGTCGATTCTTTCCTTTTCGCATTTTCAGATCTGACAAACTACATCACGTTGAAGCAAGACAGTCGCTACCAACAGCATACCACGACGCTTGCTACTCTTCCAAAGCACATAGCTCGAGCGACACAAGAACTAAGATCCCAATCATGCGCCGGACGATGCGCACCAACCCACGCCAGGGAACAGGTCCGTCCTACCCCCCCGGCTCCCTCTTGAACGCGCACATCTCCCGCCCACACAGCCCCTTCCCGCACACCTCCCAAGGAGACTGCGCAAGCACTGACCGCAGCGCAGAAGCCCTCACCTCCCACTCCGCCGCCACCCCAAGCGACGTCCGCTTCACCTCCGCCACCGCGGCCGTAGCAGCAGCCCGCGTCCTCAACGCCCACTCCGGCCGCGAGAAGCCTCTACGCAGGGGCAGGCCGAGCGGTGAGGGGAAGCACTTCACCTCCTCCAAAGAACGCAGCATCGCGGACGCTGGGAAGGAGAAGGGGAAGAGAAAGCCCATCCCCCTATCCCAGACTACTTATACCACTGCGCCAGCTTCAACACCAGTAACGCCCACAACCACCACCTCCGCTGCGTCACGCACCTTCGATCGCCCTTCGTCCATCCACCTCGATTCCCGCGGAAGAACGTACGTTGTCTCAGGCGAAGGCGTATCACTACGCACCGCCTCGCCTTCGCGCACACCAAGGGTTAGCGAAGGCGTAGACCGTCCTGCTTATCGCGCCGAATACGACTCCGCCCCGCCGACGCCGCGGGGGTATGAGGGGGAGAACAGGTACTCTGAGCCCTTGTGGTCTGCGAATAGGACGGAGCCGTTGCCGAGGGTGACGGAGAGGGGGAGCAGGCCTGTTATGAGGAGGGTGGAGAAGGGTGAGGCTTTGGCTAGGGAGAAGCAGGAGGAGGGGTTGAAGAGGGGTGGGAGTTTGAGTAGGATTGCTAAGGCGTTTGTTTCGAAGAAGACGCCTGAGAGAACGGGGAGTGTTGATGGTGGAAGATCGGGTACTGTGCAGAGTAACAGGAGTGAAGGGAGGAGTGTACTCCAGCGATCTGGTAGTTTGGTGGATAAAGCGCTGGACTTCTTCGCTCCGGATCGGCATGAAGTGTTGGCTGCTGGGAAGGGCATGGGCCTCAAGGGGCGCATGAGAGTCAAGGCCGGCTTGCCTGCTGAAACGGCGCCATCGAAGCAGAATGATGACGGGGAGAAGAAGGATAGCCTCGATAGCGACACTGACGAGCCAAGAGATGAAGAGATCTGGGGGTATAGTCGGGAGATGGGCGATCGCTTACAGGAAATGGAGAGGCAGGCTGAAGAAGCGAGGAGGAGGGACGAGGAATTCGAGGCCAGAAAGAGAGAGTTAGAGAGGCAGAGGGCGATGGCCATGCTGATTGGCGAGGATGATGATAGGCCTGGGACGAGCGACTCGAAGATGACTACTTTGACAGACTTCATCAACCACAGGGACAGCGAGGAGAGCGTGAAGCCACCAGAACCGCTCAAGATCGTCAAGGAGTATGAGATGGAGCCAAGGGAGATCTGGAACAAGATCAATAGGGCTCAAGGTAGGGAGACATCCGAGTCGCCAGAATCATTCACGCCGACTAAGCATTTGCCAGCACCGCCGGAATACCCAAGACCGATGGAAGTTGTCAAGGTCAAGAGCAAAGAACCTGCAGGTATGTTCGGCATGAGCTATTTCCCCATGATGGAATTCTCAAAAGCAGCAGGCAAGCTGCATTTGCCATGGGATGAGAGGAAGGAACCTCGCGGCTTCAGTTGCGGATCTGACTTGAGCTTTGCTGACTGTGGTGCTCCAGATATGATGGAAGAGTGCACCAAGTGCGGGCTGGTCCCGATAGGTGCTCATACTTTGAGGAATGGCTTGTGCGCAAAGTGTAGGTGATCTTTTTATCTATCTCCCTCTACTATCAGCAGCAGAACAGACCATTGAAGGTCATATCGTTGTACCCAGAATTGGAATTACTTTGTGCTGAAGTTTACCATACTGACCACGATCTATAGGCACACACCCTGCCTTGAGAGACAAGCGACAAAGAGCTGCCGCACAGATTGGAGACAGAAGCTCAGAGGTGACCATCTGGCCCCGACAGAGTGTGCTGAACAGAAACACGACCTACTCTGGCTTTACAAGAAACCCATTCGTTGATCAGAGATACTTGCCGCCGATCTCGCCATCGTCCTTGGGTGTACTACCAGAGGCAGAAGCAGTCACGCCAACTGTATCATCGAGGCCTAGGGCTCCCACTCATACAAGGAGTGAGACCTCGTCATACACGGCTACAAGCTCGCAGTACGTGCCCGCGAGAGCCAACTGGAGACGAGCATCAACATCTGAGGATGCCCGCATACAATCGACCAGAGATACGGCGTTCTATGGCTTCTACGACGACTTGCTGCCAAGTAAAGGTCGTGAAAGTGTTGCTCAGAATATGAGGAGGAGACCATCCTATTTTTGAGGTTGCCGCGTCATCAGGAGATTTGTCGATATTGGAACGACGTGTACAGTATGTTGGATAGATGCATGGTGATGTCGGTGTAAGACGGTCGAATGCAGACTGATGTTGAGGGTAATGTCTATCTTTGGGGGACCCTGAGGGGTAAAGTCGGCTAAAAACCGGGGAAGATCGGCGAGAGATGTGATTTTGGCATTTTTGCTTGATTTTGACAGCAGCCTCTCTTCTATCCATTCGCATGACTTTCTTATTCAATAGCCATCAACGATCGTCTTCATTTTCATGCACTGTCAATCATTGCCATTGCTTGCCCGCCCTTCAGCAAAAATCATCGGTCTGGACGCCTTTTGCAGGCTCACATCGCGTAAGCGCCGACCTGTGATAAAGTGCTTACTCGGGTTTCTGATTGGCCCTGATCGACGACTAGTGCTGGCAATTATCACACCCTTGCCATCTTTCGGAATAGCTTGACTGGCCTTGGCCATGCAGCTACTCGTCCTTCCCTTGCCAATCAATCCTGTCAGACTACTTCTCACTCTATTCCGGGCGCGAAGACCCTCTCGTCTATTGGCCTTCCCACTTTCAGACCAGACCTTCTCCTCTCGCGTGCGATATGATCAACGGTAGGTCCTTTGCACGGTTGTTACATCTCTTGTCCACGGACAAGCCATATTTCTGACCTCTACTTGTGTTCTTTCCTTCTCTCATCCCATCCCGTCACGCCACGATTCTACGACGATACGGTGTACACCTGTGTGCAGCTACTCCGCCTTGGATCGTCGGTACTGCTCACCCGCGCTATTTTTACCTTCGGTGCTGTACGAAGCAACCCCGCTGATCGAACTGGGCCATCACTTCGCACGGCGCAGGCGCTTCTGCATGTACCACATCGAGCAATAGAAGCACACCTCTAGCCGCTCACCTGGGAGTCTATCCAGAATCAAGGTACATTCATCTCCAATACTTGCCATCACAAGACCCGAATCTTCTCCTTTCGGTCAACCACGCCGCTCTATAACCTGCATCTTCTTCTAAACCTGCATCTCACCCCTCCTTCCTCCCTTCTTCTCTTGCGCCTTACGTTCGATCTTACCGCCGCATCTCTTTCCTTCAGCTGTCATAACGTGAGCTGGTCTCGCGGGTCCTTTGCATTTGTTGTTTCGCCAGTGTTTCTACCACCAACATGCCCGTCACTCGACCACCACCCATAATGACTGAACCTGCTAGACCACGCACATCATCAAGCGACTCATCAACGTCGTTATCGCTCAAGACACCAAGGACACCAAGATTCGCGGAAGCTACTGCTGTTAATTCGCCACTGGAGACAAGGCCAAAGTACTTTTCCTTCTCACGGTCAAGTCACTATAAGCCGCAACCTCAGCCAGCCGACGTTACCTTCGGAGCCACTATTGACCGATCGCAAGTCGAGATGGACGACATCGACAACAGACTTCCAAGGGGAGCTGCACCTATGTCCCCTGCACCATTCAGCCCAGCATTGAAGAGTGCTCTCAAAACGCCAGGTACATCGAGAGCCATCTTCAGCCCTACCTTCAAGGAGGAACAAGACCTTGAAAAGGCCGAGGCCAGCACTGACAAGGAGCAAGTCAAGGACCTTGTACGTCTCCGCTGACACCCGAGATTGTGCAATGCTAACGGCCATACAGAAAGTCAAGACTCGTGTCAGAATTGCAAAGTTCTTGCTTCGCGGCGTCAACTTCTCATGCTCTCTCATCGTTCTGGCAATGCTTGCGACCGTTCTCACCATCTTCAACGCTACAAAGGCTATTCCTCCCCGATACGTCGGCAGTCAACAGATGCGACCATGGGCAGTAAACCAACAGCAATGGCCTCAGCTCACCATCCTTGCCATCGCTTGTGTATCTCTCTTCGTTTCTATTCTTATCTTCTGGCAGTACTTCCGCGGTGGTCATGCTCGGGTCGAGAAAGCCGCCATCTACTACACTGTCTTCGCTGTCGGAGTCTTCGTGTTCAGCATTGTCATGTGGATCGTCGGCGCTGTCATCCTGCAGACTTCGAAGAACAATGGCGGTGGTCAAGACATGTGGGGCTGGTCTTGCAACAACAATTTGCGATCTCAAGTCTACGGTGACGAAGTCGATTATGCACTTGTCTGCCGTCTTCAGAACTGGTCTCTCATCTGCTGTATCATTGAGGTCATTGTCGAAGTCATCACCATCGCTGTCTACGGCATCGTCTTCTACCGCTACTGGACTAAGCGCAAGCTCCGAAAGAGCATGGGCAACCGCGACAAGGCCCGATCAGATCTATACCTCGCTCAGCTCCGTAGCCAGTCTGCACCCAATACACCTGGCTGGAATCTCGACCGCAAGGAGCCAACAGAGTCAAGCTACTACATGCCATCCCATGACGAGGGTTCCATTGATGAGAGGACGCAATACGCCCACGCTCAGCCACAAGTCATCGCTCAGCCAAAGCCATTCGTGCTGCAACCAGCTCCAGCGAGAATGAACGCCACTCCCCAGCTTCAGGCGACTGGCTTCACGCCCATTGAGTCGAGACTTGAGAGGACACCGAGTCCCAATGATCGCTACACGCCAGTGATCAGGAGTGTCAGCCCGCCATCAGATGTGCAGCAGGGTCATGCTCACGCGGCACCGGGAGAGCAAGTCTACGATTCCGTGCCCATTCCAGGCGCGTACGCGGGATCTCCCCTTCAGGCACAGTTCTCAGGTCACCGATAGTGATAGCCGGATTTTATCTAGATTTCATGTTCATTCATTTTCACATGGCCAAATTCGTGTCATCCGAAGACTCAAAATGTCCCGCGTCACAATCTTCTGAATACATTGATCTGAGATCTTCTAATAAGAGCACCTGTGACTGTCTGCAATGATCTACATGTTGTATAAATAGCTTTGTGCAGGTTCGTAAGCAGGCAGCTCGACCTTGACAGCCATGGGCGCAAGTTTAACAAGACCTCGGGTAAATGAGGCCCACAAACATTCCGCACTTGGTTGACCCTTTGCCCAAACAAATATCCCCGCATTTGCCAGATTGAATCATTCCTCCTTCCTTCATCACTGATCATGCGCCATTTGTGCAGAATTACTCCCGGCACCCAAGCCACAGCATGTAACGTTGGCATTCTTGCATACAGGAACCATGACATGGCTCGTCATCCTCCGCCGAACACGAGTCAAGGCTGCCTTTCAGCTCGCTTGTCCACATGACGGTCTCGTCTTTGCCGAACCTCATGAACCATTGGTAGGAGCAATACTCAAGCCTAGAGAGCTATCAAATGCCACATGTCTCGCCTTACAGGTGCTTCTCTGTACAATGACAGGCATCCGACTGCATGGTAGCATGTATTACAATGCTCTAGATTCAAAATGGCCTTTCGTATAGGTAACTATATATTGACTCTGTGCTCGAGTGTACCTGTGGGTATTCTCACGTTCATGTTCCCCTACTGACAGTCGTGCTGCCGCTGCGACAATGACATTGTCATTGAGAGGTACTGGGTCCCCCTGCATTGTTCGGCGTCGATTGCTGATATTGACCAGCTGCAAATGTGTCAATAAGCAATGCGTTCACAGCCACTGTACCTTTCACCACCGATGCAGACATTACTTGCGCAGCGTCGTCGGGCGACGAGATCGCCTACTACAACACCCTACCAGCAGGTGGGCTGAGGCCGATTTCACCATGCTCAATCATACTCAATCCGGCACTTGCCATTTGGGTGACCGACTCCTCACAACCTATCGTCGGCACCGCGACAATGTCAATTGATATTGAGGGCGACGACAATCTCGTCGCCAAGACCTGCACACAAGCCATCGTAGATCAGATACGCAAGAACGCAACCGATTCAGCACTTGGCTTTGGCATAGGAGGGGAGTATGGTGGCAGTTTGGACAGCGACTGTAACTTCTTAGCCTTCTTTCCAGGCACCAAAAGCGTTCCAGCGACCACGGAAGCACCGAAAACCTACATAACAAGAGCAGATGGTGTATGGGAGAAGTCGATGCTTATTCAAATCGATGATGGTCAACCGCAGCGTACTCTGCTCAATCTTGGTCATGCTATTGAAATAGAATGGAGTATCGGGAGTACTCATGTCAGATTCTCCTCGCGATTCGCCCCCGAGATGTATTACACAGAGTCGTGGACCCGACCAGGAGAAGGTTCTGTATGGGTACTACCCTCGCTTGCAAAGTACTTTCCCGAGCTTGGTACTGCCGTCGAGCAGTGCCAGCCCGTCACAGTCGGCACCTCTGCGAATACCATAACTTTGGCAAACTTCGCCACGACCTATGTCGAAGCAGCCACGAGTGGGGTTAGCCTGCCTCCGGCCCTACCTTCAGGTGAGCCAGGCGGCACACCTCAACCTCCTGGACCCACCGCAACAACCACGCCGAGATCAAGCTCGAAAACAACAAAAACATTTTCAACCGGTCCTTCAAGACAACCTGAAGTGGGAGTGCCAGAGCAGACACTGGCAAAGCCCCAAAATCCTACCAATCCTTCTACAAGACCACCAGATCCTACTTCGACGACGAGGCTGCCTCGACCACCACCAGTCCAAGAGTCTCCGGCAACAAGACTCGAGCCGATTCCAATACTTCCAGGGCCACAGCCTCCAGCAAACAGTCCCACTTTTGGCATTGATCCATCACGCATCATCTCTGCCATCAACAATTTGTCGAAATCACCAGGATCTTCTCCGACGAGCAATACTGCCGTTATCACTCCAGAAGCTCGTCTTCCAGTACGCCCACCCCTGCCAGCCATTATCATTGGTGGATCTTCCACACTATTGCCTGGCTCAACGACTACTATCTCTGGTCATCGTATCGTCATACCGACCGCTTCTCCAGCAGTGGTTGTGATTGACTCTTCGACCGTTCCAATTGCGGATTTCCAGAAGATCATTGCTTTATCTCTGCCTGAGCTTCAATCCGTGGGCATAGTCATCACGACTATCCCTACCTCGCCAAAGACTTTTGTCCCCGCTGTGATCATCGAAGGAATACGGACTCTGCTACCTGGGGCACCTGCGGCCACGTTATTTGGTAGAGTCATCTCTATTCCGACTACCGCTCCAGGCACATCACTTAGTCAAGTAATGGTGGTAGTGGACGGTGTGTCTGTACCAATGTCTGATCTCGGTACTTACCTCGAAGCAGCTGCTCCAGAATTGAAAGGACAGGTGGTCACCACAGAGATTGGAGTGGGTAAACGGATGAGTGATCTCGCCGGCTGGATCATGAATGGACTCGGCGGCGCTGCTACTGCTACTAGTATTTATGCAGCAGGGAATGGACAGGAAAGAGGCGGATCGAGCAATGGTACCGGTGTGGTGGGCTTCACTGGTGGTGCAAACGGTCTGCTGGACATGAGTATGAGCATGATGGGTACGGTCCTGACTGCTGGTATCGTTGCATTATTGTTACTGTAATGCAGTGGCCAGATTCGGATTGATGGGCATGTGTGCATCAGCCCCGGCCCTTCCGGTATTGTTATCTTTGTCTGGTACTGAAGCGCTCTGTGTCCTATCAGCACATCTGAGATGCCGACTTGCTCAGCTTCGATAATGGCTTCCTTTTGACGGTCAATGTCTATTCGAGGCAAACACCTTACCGGTCAAAAGACATTACAAAAGGTTACATCTTTCTGGCCACCTATATCAACTTCGCATCCTCACTTATATCTACGTCGACGGCATCCTCGAGGGCGTTAAACGCTTCACTACTCACTTCACCTTATGATCAGGAGTCCTCATACCAAAGTCCGTTCGCCGTCACTTTCGCATCACCATTCTCACGTTGGCCACTCTGGATTCAGCTCAAGTACATCATTCCTACTTCTCGTCATTATGTCACTGCCAAGTTGTCAATTCGACAAGCAACTCATCCGTCTAGAGGAAGCCGACTTGTTTGGCCCAGAGTGTCCACAAATGACCTTGCGAGACTATTGGCGACTTCCACACGACCTCAGGCAGAAGACCAGAGCCATGTGCGAATTCATGACAACCAAGATCAAGGAAGCTCGTAGCGATGTGCTCTTGGTACAAGCCGAGGTGAGTACTTCTGTCTAGACAACCCTACCGAGCAAGTCAAGCTAATGGCAAGTAGCTCCGTCACAAGAACGAGATCTTCAAGAACGCAATGGATGATGTGCAGAGACGGATCAGAAACAATGACGGGATCCTCGCAGCAGCAGAACATGTCAAGTTGTCGGCTGCGCACATGGTAGAGGAAGTCAAGCTGCAACAGAGGAGATCGCAGGAGCGGTCTGACGCTACTACCGAGAAGTTGCAGGCTGAATTGAAGGCTGCAAACGACGAAATAAAGCATCTACGTCAACAGCTCAACATCACTGGGACCAAGGTCGACGGGGTTGAGAAGCGCAGGAGTACGAGGATCCAGGACCAGACTAAGAGGGGCTGGAGGCCGACTTATCACTGAGACTCCGGCCAACACGAGCGCGACACACCGAAACAGAGCCGTCCGCGAAATCTGATACTCGATCGAAGAATGATTCTGCTCTTGTGCCTACGAAGCATCTGTTGATACCTATGGTAGAGAAAGGATCATGCAAGGCTTATAGGGGAAGTTGGGGATCGGTCGGATATTTGTTGAAGCGGTATGGTATCTTCTCATATGGCATGGCCTTTTCAAGCATTTACCTCGATATCCGATACTCTCATAGCTCACGATTGTATCCGAAGTCGTTGGAAATATCATGTCAAGCAGAAAGGACCTACCAACCTGACTAGATGACTGTTGACAGTATTTGATGCGAACCTTGAATGGGTGATGTCCTTCCACTCCCTCGAAGCTCTTGTCTAAGCACTGTTTCTCCTTCACTTCGGGACTCTCGGCGGCATACCATCATAGCATCATATGCAGTTATGTTGAGTCTGGCGCTCACTGTTGACTACTGAACAAGATCATACTAGCTTTTTGCTGCTCGACCAGTCTTCGTACACATCTTTCACCGCCACACCATGGTATGCCCATCCTCTGCATACTACTGACTGCCTTATTGCTCACCCAGTACTACACCTCTGGCCTGACTACTACCCTAACATCACATCCATCTGGCACTCTCTCAATCACTGCCCGCGACTGCTCTCCTCCTTTCGACTACCACTCATTGCAACATCATGACTTCACCATTAGACATTCTCAAGCAAGCCGCAGCAGGTATCGAATCTGCGCATAAAGCAGATCTACGAGCTAAGGATGATACTATCGCCCGTCTCAATGCTCAGGTATGATTTATCTTTGCTTCACTTCCTTCCTCCTAGTACACGAACTTACGAGGTTCAGCTCAAGCAGAAGAACGAAGTCGACCTTGCCAAAGAAAGGGAGAGTGCAAAATATGTCGAGATCATCAAGACAGGCAAGAAGAAACAGAACGAGCTGGCGAAGCGAGTCCATTCGCTAGAAGGGGATCTTAAGAAAGCACAGAGTGACTACCAGTCCAACCTCGACAGGAAGTACACAGATTGGCAGGCTGTTATTGAGGGTGTAAAGCGTGAATACCATGGCATGCTGAAAGAACAGCAAGCAACTCTGGAAGGCAAGCTCCGAGATCGAGAACATGACTACCAGGTCAAAGCACAGGAATATCAGAACGCGTGTGACGCAAGGGTCGCTGCTCTGGAGCAGGAACGGGACAAGATAGCGATCGAGAAGAGAGACCTGGGCGATCAGTGGAGTAAGCACAAAGAATCGTTGTTAGACGAACACGAAACTGAGAAAGCTCTCCTTCACTGCGAGATGTTTACGCGTATTGAGCAGGAGAAGAAGAAAGTTGCAGCGGACTATCAGAGTAAAATGGCCACGAAGGATGACGAGCTGGTGGTCGCGAGAGACAAGCACGTCACGGAGATGAAAAAGGCTCAGAACCAAATCAAAGCGAAGACTCGCATCTTCAATACCACGAAGGCGAAATGGGAGAAGTCCGAGGAGATGGTCGTCGAGATGGAGAGGGAGGTCACTGCTGCGAAAGTGGTCTGCGCTTTTCAGATGTATAGGGTGAGACATCTACAGTCCAAGACGGAGTACGAGGACAGCGACGATGAGCCACTCAGGCTTAGGGCGAAGAGGAAGAGGTCATAACGGTTCTCTTGAAATGACTACTACTGCCCGCGAGGTATTGCCAAGCTGGGCATCTGTTGCCGGGAGGCTAGGAATACTACAGAGTGCTTAGTACATTGCAAGGTATTGGCGAGAATACCTTCTAGGCCGCTGTAGCAGGTCTACAGGTACCTTCTTTTTCCTTGAACTTTGCTCACTCGCCGTCTATTATCTCACATGATCGATATCCGCCTACTCTCTGATCACCTATATGATCACATGCCATGACTGAACTTCCTCGAATCGCGTCGCGATAAGACTTCGCTTCACTCCAACAGTCACACCCCTTCATTATGTGCTGCCATCATCCTCTCAGATCCAGAATCATCTACCTTCAGTACATCAATGGACCGGTGCTTCATCAACGCCCTGATAGCATTGACCGCGGGATTCTTTCTCATCACAACCAGATCACCATCACCTACACAGTCACCTCATCAAGATTTCAAGTACAGAGCGGACACGGACAAGACTGCGTCTTATTCTCCTCAACACAGCCCAGATAGGCACTCTCATCCAACCACCATGGACCACTACAGCCAGGAAGCAGACTTGACCTCTCCAAAACGCCTGTTCCCGGACAGACCAGCCTCCCCGGACTCTCCAGATTCCCTGGCTGGGCCAGCCAGACAGCTCCATCCAAGGGCAAACTTCCATGATCTGTTCGCCGGTCCAAAGACATTGATCAGTCCTACTGGCAAAGGCAAAAGGAAGAGAAGTCCAGTGACGATCTCTGACGATAGCTCGACTGAAGTCGAGGACGAAGATGTTGACGGAGATGATGGTTCCGACACCGATATGCTCTGCGTCAGCCCGCACGAGGAGACTAAGAGACCATCGAAGAAGATTCGTCGTATCCAGTCTGAACTGATCGGTGCTGGTAGTCAAGCCACATTGAGGAAGGACGATGAGCCGTCTGTCGCTGGTAGTCAAGGCTCTCCCGAAAACAACAGCGAGGCTACTGCTGATGGCGGATGCGAATCAGCATGGCCCTACGCCACTGAGGAAACGATGACCGGAGCAGACGTCATACGGGAGGATGAAGCCGTAATAATGCCCAAAACAAATGGCGCAGATGGGGATGATGGAGACACGGACGTTAGCTCCTGGCCAGATGAGATCCCCGCTGAGAGACCGCCCATGATCTGGTGGCGCAAAGAGGGAAGTCCAGAGCTGGGGACTGACTGGTATAACATACCAGCCAAAGGAGGCTACATTGATTCCGTTGCCAAGAAGAAGCCCACTCAGGCTCACGAGACCGATGCTCATGTCGATGACTTTCTAGACGCAGCACCTTCAGCCAAAGATGAGATGATCGATGAGGATAATCAGGCGATCGAGGAAGGCCGCGAGCTTGTCAAAAGCTTTCTCTCGCGCTACTTACAGACAGTCACGGGCGTTGGAATGCAGGAAGATCTGAATCTGGTGAAACCTGTGGGAAACGGTGGCCGCGATGTTAGTATGCCCGGAAGCCCCAGACGATTCGAAGCGAGCTATTCGGAAATCCAGAAACTAAGGCAGGAGAATGCGGAATTGCTCGCGGACTTGAACGTTGCAAGGGAAGGCCTTGCAATAGGCAATCGCCTCATTGAGGAATTACAGGTCTGGAATAGATTAATGGCTGCAGAGTTAGCAGAAACGAAGGCGGAGCTCGGGAAGTCGAGACAGAAATACGATATGGCGAAGTTGATCATTAGGGCCCGAGGAAGACGTCCATAGAGGAAAGCGATATCTCTCCTCCACCGAGCATCAGCTCGTTAGCCGACCACATACGTCCTCTTCTCTGCATATGCAGGCGGGGCGTTCGATACTCAGCTAAAGATGCGTCCATCTCCGACAATGGCCTCATTCACGCGAGTGACCGTCTGCAACACTCTTCGCGACGCGCGATTCTGAACTCATCGACATGCGGAGATTTGCAATGCGGGAAGGACGACACATTGAATGATTCCGTGAGTATGCATGTTGGACTTGGAAAGAGAGACTGCAGGCACGTCGCAAGTAAATGTTGGAAGCGCGCAGCGGTCAAAGCTTCAAGCAAGTCACGTGCTTTCAAGATCACATAGTATGTATCTTTCTGATCTCTTTTGCAAATTCCATTCATCGGCGGTAAGGTAGTCTATACGAGATCAAAGATATCTTGATACCCTTTCACCTCCTGTCCCCAGCCTCTTCTACACAGCTCCACTCCCTTGCCTACCACCTCCGCTACCCTCTCACTCCCAACCTTCGCTTCCCATCCCATAGGGCATATGACCACCAGATGCGACCCTGCCCTGATCGCCACCCGATTCCAGTTCACATTCCCCTCGACCTTCTCTGCATACCCTCGCAGGAAAGCCGCCAGCACAATCCCAGCCATATTCTCCACCTCCCTCTGTCCCTCACTGAAATGCCTCACCATCCACAACTCTCCCGTCATCTGCCCGATATCAAACTCCTTCATACCAGGCTTCGCGAGCTCGAAGTCCAGCGCCACCAATTCCTTCACTTCCCTTCCCTCCCTTTCGTCCGCGCCAGACTCAGGCAAGAGATCCGCGACAAGCACATTCCCCGGCCAAAAATCGCCCACGGTCAAGACCTCCTTGCCCTTCGTCGCCTCACCCTTGCCGAGAACAATAGCTTCCTCCCTCATCGCCAGCTCCGTCAGCCACGGGGCCTCAAAGTCGTATTTCGCCGCTCGAGAAACGAGGTTGCCGAAGTAGACCAGCGCCGAGACTTTACGACCTCCATCGTTGTCCTTGAAGGAGTCTAGGATACCGGGCCGGGTGAGAGTGAGATTATGCACGCTCGCGAGGAAGGTGGCGAGGTTGTCGCCTATCGACTTTGCCTCTTCCGCTGTGAGGTCGGGAGGCGGGGAGGTCAGGAAGGCTTTGAGACTGGGGCACTCGCCGTGGTCGGAGATGAGGAGTGTGTGGTCTTTTTGCGAGAAGGAGATGGGGTCTGGTAGTCTTAGGGGAAAGATGCTAGTAGATGGAGGTAGGTGGGGTGCGACTTCGGTCAGGAAGGCGTGCTCATAGGTCTAGAGCAGCGGTTAGTGCCATGGTGTCAGGTCTCCATGCGGACTTACTAATCGTTCTGGGTCGAGCGCGAATTGTTGGCTTCGTGCGGCGAAGGGCTGGACGTGCTTCACGATGACGGTGCTGTTGTCCTCGAGTTCAGCGCGGTAGAGAAAAGAACCATATCCTTCTGTGAGACGAGTTGTGCGTTGGCATGGCTTGCCGAGCTCCTTGCTTAGCCAGTCCGCTGCTGCTTGTTCTGTCGTGAGGTCCATGGCTGTAGTTTTAAAGGGTGATGATGAAACTTGTGCCGCACAATCGAATATTACCTACAACAGGATTTATAGCGCGACCCAGATGCGCTCATGGATAGCTCATGGGCTGCTTGTATTGAGTCATCGACGTGGCTGTATGCAATGCGAAGCGGATGTAACGAGGGCGATACGAAGTGCGCCGGTGGCCTGATTGGGGCAGCGGCGTTTCTTGGTCACGTGGTGCAAGGCATTTCTGCTATGTGCTAGTAATTGTACTCCGAGGCGGCATTCCTCAGGACCGTAGAATCCAAAACTTCAATCTCATCATCATCTACAAGACAGCCTCATATTACAAATCTACCTGTCACTAAACAAGTTCGCCCAACCACCTTTGATACAAGCCTTGCTGGCAAACACCCTTCCTTGATGAATCCTGCAGTCCGGATCATACTTCTCCTTGACCGCGATCAGTCTCTTCACATTTTCGCCCCAGACCCTTTTCGCCTTGACACCTGGGCTGATGTAATTCGGGTAATCGTAGATCTGCTTGCCAAACTTCTTCTGCTGACCCCATGTCAACTGATTCAGCTGGCCATTCGCGAGCTTCATGATTGGGTCATCCTCTGCTTTCCTCCATGCCGGACTGAACAAGGTCTGATGACCTGCGCGAGCATGCGGCCAAGCAGTGTCACTGTCCTTCTTTGGAAGATTACCATTGAGGCCGGGGTGCATGTACTGTAGAGCCCAGAATGAAGAAGCTGGGATGTCGCCCGCAGCAGCGATATCCTGGACGTACTTGTTAAGGATTGCAGTGCCATTGGCGAGGTAATCGGCTGTGATATTCTGTGTCTGCGGGCCGTAGAACCCGCGGCGGAAGGAGTAAGGGAAGAAGTTGTTGATGGACTGCGTCATGTATCGGTATGGAATCGACACTGATCTCGACGCTGTTACGTCCAGACCGCCGATGATGCGGCCAAAGGTGGCGTTTACAGATTTCTGATTGACGTTGTTGGGGTCGTTGAAGCGGAGTGTGACCAACAAAGTGTTCAATCCGAAGGACCCGTTCCCGAGGTCACTGGGGAAGAACCCAGCAGCGAAGTACATCAAGCTGAACGGGTCGTCATTGGTATTGAAGAACGTGACAGTGCGCTCGCGAGCACGCTCAAGGTCGGTCTGACTGACGACGTAAAATGAGACATCACAAGCCTGTGGCTCGGCGGCAGCCTTCTGGTAGAAGGTGGTGACGATACCAAATTGTCCTCCGCCACCTTGCAACGCCCAGAAGAGGTCCTTGTATTGATTCGTCTTTGTAGCGTTGACGATTTTACCATTCATGAGGACAACCTCCATGGCCTCGAGGCGATCAGAAGCATATCCGTAAGCACCAGCAAGGAACCCAATACCACCGCCTGATTAATGTCAGTGGTAGTATCGGTCAGGTCGATCCATGTACGACTTACCAGTAGAGAAACCACCAGCACCGACAGATCCAACACGGGCACCAACAGCAGTGTAATTACTGCTAGCAGTAGCTCCTTGTATATCATCCCACTTTGCACCACCCTGGTAGGCAATAGCCACCGGGATAGTCACATCAGCGACCTTGACCTTCTTCAAAACCCGAGTCTGGTTGAGCCAAGACAAATCAATGATGAAGCCGGTCGAGGTGCTGGCATTGGTCTGCCCGTGAGCGCCGGCGACGAAGGCGAACTCCTTTCCAAGCTTCGTCTTGTTGGCAGCCTGTACGGCAAGGGCAACATCCTCCTTGGTCGTTGGGAACACTACGACACTGGCATTCTTGCCGTATTGAGTACCCCAGTATCGCCCCTGGTTAAATTGCTGGAGAGGCTGGCCGCGGCAGGAGATGGCAGAGTTCTTGTTGATCTTGGAAGCAAGCCACTTCAGACCTGCATCGTTCTTGACACAGTCACCCTGCACAAAGGCAGATGTGACCGAGGTCAATGCTAGAAGAGAGAGTGTAACTGCGTTGCCCAACATGGTGTCAGTCAAGCTAGATGTAGTAGGCAAGGAAAGGGAGGACTATGTTGCTGAGTACGATTCGTTGGACAGCCTGGAAACAGGGCAAGTTATACTACCAGGTATTATTGTCTACCATGTGCCCGACTACCAAACAAAATTTCTCGTGCATGGTAGCACAGGTCAGGAATCCTTGGTCACGACGTTGACCATTAGCGGTATCGGGTTTGACTGCAGAACACCATCGTAGCCGAGATTGTTACACGAACGTGTTCGTGTCAGGAAAGTGGTCAGGAGAAACACGGAGGTTCGCGTAGTGGTATACGTTGAGGCTGCCAACGATGGTCGAAGTTTATGCGGCTCAGCAAGGTGGCACTTGGGCGGTTGCAAGCCCAACGGTCATGTCCGGTGGTCATGCTACGACGCAGCTGTTGCGAATGTGTGAGATCTCGACAAGTCCAAGTCATGAAAGTTTGATTGACTATGCGTGATTGCGCTCCGATGCAGATGTGGTGAGCTGGACGCCGATGCCCACGTGCATGGGGGAGCTCAGCCGGAAGGGTGTGCTACAAGGAGCGGCCTTGATGCAACCACAAATCTGTCTGGCTCGTGAAAATCATGTGGCTGATTCTAGACACGCAAAAATAAATACTAAGGCCACGGACACTGGTCCAGCAGGCAGTCGGGCGTAGGGAGTCATCAGTCCGTGCCAACGATCCAAACATGGCGACCTCTTTTGTAGCACTCTGGTAGCCAGCGGTGCCGATGATGTTCATGTAGCTGGTAACGGCGACCCCAACATACGGGATTGAGTAAAACAGAATTTGGAAGAAATGTGTCGGTAGGCATCGTGAGACCGAGACTTGTGCGAGAAGAGAAGTGCAGCGGAGACAGAGGAATTGTAGATCGGGGGTTAGTGGTCACCGTCACAAATTAATTAAACCACGCGGGAAATAATGCTGTCTATTATGGTGATGCACATCATGCTGTAGAATTGCAGGAAAAAGATCTTTACACCCTTCATGCTCTCATCTTCTTCGCCGCATGCAGTACTACCAGGATTACAGTCGTGCCATCTTCTGGTGACTGTTCGAGAATGTGTCATCTGCCATGGCACTGGCAGTGCTAATGTCCAAGGCCAGAGCAAACGCAGCTACCGTCTCTGCCAGCGCCCATTTCCTGTCCTTGCCTGCACATCCAATCATCTCCAATGCTTCCTTCTGCGTACTGTAGGTCGTTCCACCGCCGACGGATGCGACTGGCAGGCTGGGGATGTAGATCGACATGGTGAGGTCGTGCGTCTTCTCGTCCAAGGAGGTGATGACCTGGCTCCACCCTGCTTCAAAGACGCTGGCTGGGTCCTGTCCACAGGCGATGAACATTGCCGCTACGATGTTGGATGCATTGATCGTGTCACCGATCATGCCAACACGAGTCGCCCCAGCACGCCCACTGATGAATGTCTTGTGTATGTGTGCCGCTGAACTGCCAAGGACCTTCTTGCAGACCTCGTCAGGTATAGTGCCCCAAGCCATGACGCTGACACCACGGGGATCGTCCACATTCATGATTGCCAGCTTCTTATCCCCTGCCATCTGACCTTCAAGGACAAAATCGGTAACCCTGTATGTCGCACCGTACTTCTTGAGGAAAGCCATGCAGGCAGCATGCGTCGCGATTGTTGACATGTTCTGACCACCAGCATCGCCGCAAGTGTACGAGAAGCGGATGTGCACTTCTTTGTGTATGACATAGGGTCGTATGCTAGTAAGCTTGCCGAACCTGGTAGTTTTCTCTGCCACTTGTCTGAAGAAGTCTTCGTATTGTGGTACAGTAGCCAGGAATGAGACGGCATCATCGACAGTATCGAAACGGAAGACGGGGGCTCTCAGCATACCCTCGCGGATGGCCGCTGCTCGGATACCGCCTCGAGCCTGGAATGCCTTGCATCCTCTGGAACAGCTGGCTACAAGTGTAGCTTCGGTGGTAGCCAGTGGTGCAAAGAATGTGCCTTGTTGGCTCTTGCCAGTGATAGTGAGAGGGCCAGCCAGTCCGAGTGGAATCTGAGCGAAGCCGATAGGGTTTTCGATCTTGATCTCATCAACAGATTGTGGTGCTTTCTTTCCCAATATGGTGGGGCACCTCTCGGACAGGCGCAGGGTCTCTACCATGCGTTCTCGTCTGGCCGCTGTCTTGTTGGCCGTCGAAGAGGATGCTCGTTTCGGTTCATCCTTCTTGCCTTGTGACGGGCGTCTGGTGGGTGGTGGTACAGATACTGTGCCTTCGATGACGATGGAACTCATGATAACGGTATTATAGTAAAGGAGGAATGAGTGATGTTCTGGTGATCCTGCTGGGAGGAGTAGGATAAACGAGACTAATAAGGATGTGTGGCAATTGGGTATTGCCAGAGAAATTTACCGACCTGCATGAGCATGTCACAACATTACTCGCGAAATCATGATCCCGCAGACTGAGACCTCTTCAGATTGCCAGTAAGAAGACATGGTGCCTGAAACGGGTTCGCTTCGCCATCAAGGAGACATCCAGGATCACGGCCGTGCCGGAGACCACTCAGCACGTCTGCCATGCACCGATACTACCTCATGTCGTAGATCAGCCGTTGTCAGATTGCTGAAATGAAGACCCGAATGTCTTGCGAACCCTAGGAGGAACTGTTGAGGACGGTGGTAGTATCAAGTTCGAACAGAGTTTGGGCGGTATCGGCGAAGTCCAGTCGAGGCGTTATGCAGTACCCACTTTGCGAGCTACACTACAATTTGAACTCTGTTATGAACGTACGGAGTCCAGGAGAACGTGGAAGGGGTCGTTGCTCTGAATGCGAACTGGTTCTTCATCATGTCTGCCGCCTCTTTACGAAAACTTTTTCCAGGCGGTGGCTCCAGGTCGTTACTTCTGTACTACCTGTACGCGAAGCTATATCCTGAGTTATGCTGAGATCAGTTACGCCTTGAAGATTCGACGGTACGGCTCGCTGTGCACCAATGCCGTTTGCTGATGCGGCCAAATTGTCTGGGCTCGTTGTGGCTGCTCAAGGCACAGCTGAGGTCGACGACCGTTACTTCGTCACATGTGAAGAAACGTCGCAACACCGGGAATTTTTCCTTCTGATCCACCGTTTGCATGTCCACTGCGGCTCCTCATCGGCTAAGATTGCGACATGCATGGCCGTTGCGATGAGGATGAATGAGGAAGGAGAAAAATGTCTTAGTGATGAAGCAGGAACATGCTGAAATCTGGCAAGTTGTCGCGCGGCATCAAATTTTACATTTCGATCCGATGATCGGGACCGACGTCAATCTCGGTCCAAGAAAGACAGTACAACCGTCATGAAAGGATGGGCTGCGGTGGTATCTTGTGAGAGACATTCGCTGGGAAAAAGGGTTGTGGATACGGCACTGCAGGTCGGCAGAGAGCATTCCTGCCTCGGCTATGCATGCCTTGGACTAAGAACACATTTATATGCTAATGGCAAGAGAATTACTTGTATTGTACATTCATGGTAATGACTGAGCCTTCCAGGGTATTCCCAAGCTTTTGCGTAACAGTAAGAGAAAGAATTCGCTATCCACCCATGGTCCTGTATTCCTAGCTGTCCTCCGCGTCCTATCTGCGGATATCAAAGTCTCTGGTCACGTAGATTGCATCGTCCTCAGGAAGCTTGTGAAGACTACCTGGCGATGCTGAAATGATTGCTACTTGATCCTCGCTCACGTCGCTATCATTGCGGAAGACCGAGAGAGGGACTGATGGCGAACGATGCGATTTGGATCTTTGTACACCATGGATAGCTTCGTCATTGGTCCTCTCAGTCTTTGATGTATAGCCGTGACGGAAGAACTTTTTGACTGAGGGCGGTAGGTAGTAGAGGCCGAGAGAGTACAAGAATGGTAGGTTGGCACAGATCACTGCTGTCGAGACCTCGGCGAGGGTCCATGCAAGAATTTTCGAGCTGGCAACTGTGGTGGTCAGCAATGAGATTGTCAAAGCCGGGCCGATAGCTATTACATTTTGGTGCAGTACCGCCTTCGACCACCAAGTCAAGTCGCACCGCAGTGACTACGCATACGAATCCTCCCACCCCAAAGGCGCACATCAAGCTTATCCTCTTACCCAGCGTCGCATTCAATCTCCAGATGATAGGCATAGGCAGAATCAGGATGATGATGTCGGTGATGAGATTAATGCTGGTGATCAGCAGAGCGAAGAGGTAGAAGTTGATGCATGTGCCCGATTCGTCAGTGTTCCAAGCTTTTGAGATGGGCTGACATTGTGCCAGCCATGTCACTACGGCGCCTAGTGTCCAGCAGACGATGCAAGACGAGATACCGATAATGGTGAATCGCATCCATCTGACGGATTTGAAGAGGCGCCAGTAGAATAAGAGGATCGCCCATTTGGTGAAGCTGATAGAGAGGCCGTAGAGTGCAAAGAATGCATAGCTCAGCTGACGAGCATTAGATTTACTTTTGTGAATGAGAGATATGCTGGACTGACGGCGAAGAACACATTGGCTCTTTCGGGTTCCTGAGGCAAGTCGCCAACGAAGATGTTATTGTTGACAAGCCTTTCCTGCACACCTACAATCGATCAGTATCTGCTGATGCACCGTCGGGATGGAGACATACTCTCGAAGATAATGACATTGACGGCTGGTGCAAGTTGGAAGAACTAGAATCAATGTTAGCCGAAGTAGGTAGACATGTCAAGCCATGTCTCACCCATCCCACAAGAATGGTCCAATCATCCCACCATATCTTCTCACCATGTATACGGCGACTGACGAAGCGAAGGACCACAGTCGCGGTGGACAACACTATAATGACGGCCGCATACGAGATGTAACCTATTGAATGGCTATCCATCATGGGTCCATTGGGGAAGTCAAAAACGAAGATGAGGAGAATAGAAACGAATGGGTCAACCGCATTACTTGGTATCAGCAATGTTGGAGACGCCTACCTATGCATGCACAACTGGGTCTGTTTCGATCATGGAGGTACGGCCCGCATGTAAATCAGCCCTGAAGTGTTGTATATTAAACTTCTTCAATTCCCGAATAACCAGCACATCGATCTGGGATTGGCCCAGTTTTGCCATCAGAAACAGGCTGGGCAGTACCATGCAAGGGTCATCCATATTGCAATGGTCCATACAATACTGTCGATGACACAGATCGTAAAGTACCCTGTCACTCAGGATGTGGCAGTGGAAGATGCGCAAAGAGCGCTTTCTTCATGCAGATGGAAGTCAATGACTGTGCCCTACTTGAGATCCTGCGGACGAGGATGTTCTGGGCTCGTGCTGGAAACCCAACCATGAAACAAGCACAAGAGGTCAAAGGGCATGACTAGAGTGCAGTTGTCGCAAGTTCGGGGAAAGTGAAGGGCCTGACCAAAGGTGGAGGTCCCCCCCGATGACTAAGAAACTGTCGAGGTTTAACCAAAGAAACCCCGCATGTACGGGCAAAACCTGCGCTTCTTGGTGCGGCATATGCGCATCCCGTCTCCCCGAGAGGCTGGGGCAAAAGCTTGATCAACCTGATCTATCTTGCTTCTCTCTATCATCGCATCATCAAACGCCTAATATATCGTCGGCTGCACCTACTATAGAAGTCTGACTGGACGAGAGCTGCCTGCTATCAAGCCGGCACTAGCCATGGCAGATGACTCCGCGTACTCGAGCGTCCCTGGTGCACTGGTCTTCTGGCTGTACATCGTGGCGGCGTTAGTCTTCACGGCCATCAGCATCAATGCCATACAGTCGTCCAAAGTATCCAATCTACATTCGTCCCGAGGTCAATATTTCTTCGCTCTCCTGGCTCTCGTCAGCTTTTCTACTCTTTCATTTCACATGCTTGATGTTTTGATTTTATCTTACCGAGACTGGTCCCAGTCCAGATCGGTCCCCCTTCCTGATTGCATCTTCGGTCATGGCTGTCTGCTTGGCTCCGAACGCCAACCACTCCACCTTTGGGAATGGTCAAAGACGTCTACCTTGTTCCAGGACTTTGGTACAGCCTTGGTAGGCACCCCAGCCAGATGGGCATGGTGCAATGCATCTTTGGCACTAACTTATACCAACGTAGCATACATGTGTGTAGAGGGTGAGCATCACCAACTTTACACATCGACCGCAAGGCTCGGCTAAATATTATATGTAGGTCGGCAAGCAGGAGTGCCTCGACTCTGGGCCTTTATAGCCCTAGCTGAGATATTGCCTATATCCTTCGCTCAAAATTTACTTTTCCTTGCCCTGATCGGCAACAAACCGAACCACAACCGCACGATTCTCGGATCCGATCTGACTTGGGCTATCAGCGGTCTTGGATACCTGGTCTGTCTTCTCGTCGCCCCGACTGCCGGAACAGCTCTCATTTCGGTCATTGTAGTTGCACGGCTACTGCTGGTCATGCCGCTCTTTATGCGAACACATCCAGTAGCATCTACAGTGCCGACAGAGTCACTTGCGGCAACAACTACCACTAATTTACTGGTGGTGCTTCTGTCACTTCTGCGAGCAGCTCAAGCGTTCCAATCACAGGGTCCGACGGAGATCGCCGTGGCTATCAACAGCCATCCAGCGGTAAGTGCTCTGGGATATGACTTTGTCATCAGTTGTGTTTCATGGGCAGCATGGTACGTTCTCGGCTCGGATCACAGGACGAGCTCAATCAAGACTGGCAAAGAGGAATAAATCACAGCATTCGTTCATTCATCTAGAAATGCGGAGCAAATAGCAGAATCGTAATCATGGCATGGTCCTGAATGTACAGCTATTCTAGCATCTTCACGGTTTTGGCGGAGCTGCAGAATCCCGTCTATCAGCGAGCACCTGCTTCGCCCACTCAGGATCAATATTCTCCAGCTTCAAATACGGGCTGGGATCGGACTCTCCCGGGCCAGCTCTGTTCTCCAGTGTCCAGCCCATGCCGAGCGCAGCCCATGGGTTGTCATGCTTGTACTTGATTTCGAAGTCCTCCCATCTGGGTGTCTCGATGGCTTTCATATAGTGCAGCGATGAACCAGGCCACACGGCATTCACTCGACCAGTGTCATTGTTCTTGTACCAGCTGCGGCAATCATGCTTCCACACGGTGTACTTGATCCACTCCTGGGCATGCTGGTTGAACTTGTCGGTGATATCCTGCCTCGGTACCCAGGACTTGATATGATCCAGCTTCATCTTCCTGATCACCTGCATGGCGTAATTGCAAACATTCTGCAACGGACCCATGACGGAACCATTCTCCACTGGCCTGCACCATCATCAGCATTATCCAGCTTCTACTAAGGACAACTCACCATGTCGGCCCAATATACGTAATAAAGTTAGGCATATCCGGGATCCCCAGGCCCAAATACCCCTCAGGACAAACTCCCCACTTATCCTTCAAATCCACCCCTCCCTTCCCAATAATGGGGAAGCGTGGCCTATAACTCACATCAAACCCCGTCGCACACACCACGGTATCGACCTTCCTCTCCACCCCATCCTCCCCCACCACCCCGTCCTCCGTACAGCTCTTCACAGCAGTAAAATGCACATCCACATTCTCCTTCTGAATAGCAAGCATATACGGATCCCCGGGCGTCACCCTCCTACACCCCAGCCCAAACGTCGGCGTGAACCCCTTGAGCAACCTCTCATCCTTGATGAACTCCGCCATGCGCGCGCGGAACACCTGCTGCATCTTCTCCTGCGCCTCTGTGCCGTCGTAGAACCCGCCCCAGAGACCATTGACCTGGTCCTCGATGTCCTTGGCGTGCGCGACCAGTTCGGCCGGTTGCGTGCGGAAGAGCTCCTTCTTCTCCTCGGCGTAGGCTTCGTTGGAGCCGTGGCTGTTGTTTGCCAGGACGATGAACCAGACGCCCGTGCGCACGAAGATGTCCAGGTGTTTGGCGTGCGGCTGCATTTTGGGGACGGTTTGGACGGAGCTGGCGCCGGAACCGATGATGGCGACGCGGTCTTTGGCCCAGGATTCTTCCTGGTAGGAGTCGTCCCAGCGGGCGGTGTGCAGGACGCGCCCTTTGAAGCGGTCGCGCAGGCCGGGCATGTCGGGCCATTTGAAGTTGTTGAGGATGCCGGTGGCGTGGAGGAGGAGGTGGCAGTGGTCTTCGAATTCGCGGACTGTTTCGCGCTCCCAGTTGCTGCCGGGCTTGAGACGAGTTTCTCGCAGTTTGACTTTCCATTGGCCAAGGGATTCTTGCCACTCACAGCCGATGATCTCGGTGTTGAAAGTCATGTACTTGCGGAGGTCGAAAACCGAGCAGACTTTGTCGAGGTAGGCCCAGATGTCAGGGCTGTAGGAGAAGAAGCGAGGCCAGTCCGGCGACAAGGCCCAATTGTAAGTGTATGCGTGACTAGGAATGTCGCAAGCGCAACCAGGATAGCGATTCTCGAGCCAGGTGCCGCCTATATCGGCGTTCTTCTCGTAGATGACATGCTCGATTCCAGGATCAGGAGATGTGGGGAGGGAGGAGCGCGCAGATGGCGAGAGGAACTCTTTCTGGATCTGATAGGCATTGAGGATGCCGGAGACGCCAGCTCCAATAGTGATGATGCGCAGAGGATGGGCGGAGGGATCCTGGGAGGAGTTATTATGAGCATGTGAGGATTGGACCAAGGAGACAAACTCCATAAGTTACATCTGGAATGCTATAGCCTTCCGAGCCTGGGGTCGAGTAGTCTACCCGCCCATCTGAGGGGAGGGAATTAAGATCAGGCGCCATGTTGGTTCTGATCGAGTCTATGCGAGGCTGATGAAGCTAAGTTGGATGTAGAAGCAATCACTTGCAAAAGTGAAGTGTGTCTTGAGGTGGAAATGTAATGCTACTCGGTCAGATTGACCTTGGTTATCTCAGCATGTTGTGTAATCATTTACATTCCCGGAGCTTGTTGCATTACCAGCACAAGAGATCTTGTGCAGCTCCGCGAGTTGCGGAAGAGTTCCCAGGTGACATGGATACCCCGCCATGCAAAGGATCTACAGCGTCATTGAGAGGGGTTACCGAAAGTGTGCTTCCGCTGGGGAGCCTCAGCACGACTACCTGCCGTTCATGCAGTGAGAGATTTCCATTCAGCCTTTCACATCTCAGCCCGCATGATACTAAGTGAGCGCATCCTCAGAATCATCTAGTTGATATGTCGAGCATGTCGTGTGGTAGTTGGCTAACATTGACAGGTCGGTGGCTTAACCCCGCATTGCATCAATCGTGGGGAAGTGGATCCATCAGCGGGTCCTCTACACACCCTCCACTTCGACAACATCCACATTTCCGAAATTTGCGGACCTTGCACGTGATCGACGAACAGCGGTTGGCCGGAACGTTGCATGCTCGTCTGATGGTGAGCCTACAATTCGAGGACAACGTTGATCATCTTGTCTTTCGCCTTCTCCAGCACATTGTGCATGCCTTTGTTGAGCTTCTCAAGCTCGAAATACTTCTCCCGCCAATCGACTGTGCCGGGCGTTTGAGCCTCTGCTCCTGCATGGACATCCTCGGTACTGTTGAGGACTGTTGCATGCCTGACATCCCTCATGACTTCTGCGGACTGGTCTCTGAGGTCTTTGAGCATGGCCGTTTCATTCTCTTGATCCTCCACGCTCATGTCGACACCGAGTTCCAGTCCTTTCAAATACATTTCTCCTTGTAGACCGCCAGTGTTGATCTGCCAAGATATGTCATAGACATGCTTCACTGGTCTGGCATCCTCCCCGTCAAAGGTACCGTCTTCTTGCAAAGGCTCTTCGTAGCCGTCCTCGTCGATCGCAAATCGCCTTACCTGAATCTTTTTCTCTGCCCCAACAGGCAGGAATGCCAGGCTTACGCCAATGACTTTTTCGAAGTTGATCATGTGTGTCAAGCCGAGATGTATAGAAGCAGACATTACAGCTTCGAGTGTCAGCCTTCCCCTGTTCTGCAAGCCAATTCTGTCCAGAGCAGTACTAGCAAGTTGGCGAGCTACCAGGCCTGTTATTGGACCATTTTGACCTTTGACTTGGCCTCTGAGCAGATCGGCAGCGAGGCTACGTTTCAGAGTCTCATAGGCGACTTCGATGCAACCTTTGGGTACAGGCAAAGGCACTGCATCTTCGTCTTCAGCACCAGGGACCATTTCAATACTTGGCTGAGCAGATTCTTGGGCTGCTACTTGCTGTGAAGGCGCTGGTGGCGTCATGAGCCTGATCGGCGCACCTGTGTGCTTTGGTACTTGTAATTGTAGGCGTTGCCTCTCTCTTCTACTGCTTGTGCTTGCAGCTGACACCGCGCTGGTTGGCTGATCTGTCATATTCGCCTGAGGAGGTACGTAGGTAGTGTCGAGAGCAAGCCCCAGGCCTGAGGCGGCGCGAGTAGCTGCTGCTGCCGCACTAGAAGTGGCAGCTGAAGTTGAGGGTCGGTTGCTCGGTGTGGGCTGAGCACGGCGTGCCTGTGACGGAGATGGCATGTTACGATTCATGTGGGGAGATTGCGCTGGAGGCTGAAGCAGAGGTGAAGGCGTCATGGGAGTACCGACGGCTGAATGTGACGACGCGCTGCCACCCGTCAAGTTCCACTTGTTGATTCTGTTGGCTATGACCGGAGTTGGCATAGAGTCTATACGAGGATCGGCTGCGAAAGCGGAAAAGGCACTGCGTGGTTCCAGAGCGGACAAGCCAAGCGCAGAGGGGAATTGTGTCGAGTTGCTTGACCAAGGATCATGCATGCGATCTGTCATCGCCGAGTTTGGAAAGGCAGAGCGAGGTACTGCTGACAGCGGTGTACTGAATGTCGCCCGATGACTGTCAGGGAGTGTTGTAAATGCATGTCTCTGTGCGGGTGGAAGCTCGTCCATGGATGACTCTACTCGTTTGCGGCCTCTCTTTGGCCTGAGTCGAGGGTCAAGCGCTCTAAGAGCTAGGTCTTCTCCGGCTTGTATACCATCTCGCCCATCAGCAGGATGAGGATCGGAGAGAGGCGGTATCTCCTGGTAGTACTCGTGAGGTTTGCCGAGGAGGTAAAAGAAGAAGGCATCGATGTGAGCCCCCTTCATCCACTTCTTCAGACGCACAATGTACTGCGGGACTCTCTGCGATCCAGCGCCGTCTTCGCCAATGCCAGGCTCGACGCCGAGCTCGAGAGCAAGTTGTTGCCAGGTTCGGATGCCATCAAACTCGTTTAGTCGTTTGAAGAGGACGTAAATGTCAAACACTTCGAAAGACTTCTGATTCGAAGATGGTGGCTTGTTGAAGAGGTCCCGCAATCCTGCAGTATCTATGTCGTTCGGATATGCCGGGTTGCAGAACAATATGAATTGGACATAGGCGTCGGTAATATTGTCCTGATTCACCTCCCTGCCAGGCAAGACGCGACCAACCTCTGATCTTGGTATCGAAAAGGTGAGTGGCGGTACAATCACAGTCTCTGGGATATCTTCAAGCCCATCCATGAGGCCTACCTATTTTGATAGATGTAACACGGTGATAGCATAATCGCCGAGATAGCTTTCGATAATTCTGGTCACACAAACACAAGTCAGCGTCAACGGGCCTTCCATATCAAATAGAGGAGAGATTGGTAAGGATGTGGTGGCTTTGCAAAGATGTTGATGGAGGCTGTGGAAAGCGGATGAAGCTTACCTCTTGCTTTGTTGTCTCGCACACGTCGACGCGTTGGTCGCGATTGTGGCTAATTGGGAAATTTGATGCAAAATTGGAAACGATATCCGTGTTGGGGACGATTTGCCTAGAAATTCGAGTGGAGCAGTAGTGAAGTTGAGCAGGCCTGCAGATGAGCCAGATGTAGAGCTGGTACCACATGATTATACTACCCGCTGACACAGAGCTCCTTCCTGGTCAAGCTTAACATCCCTGCTCGATTGCCTCGGTACATCAACCCCACAATCCACTTCCTGGCACATGCCGGCCGAGCATCATCACTCCGTTCCAGGGGAATCAATCAACCTGGCCGAGGTGAGTTTCGAGATACCTAATCCACCCGAACGACCATCAATTTCTTCACTCCGGCATCTCCTTTGTCTCCCCAAAGACGACCAGCGCATCAATAGCAACAACTTCGAAGCTACGCAAGCTCAATTCACATACAACAGCTCAACCCCGCTCGATTATCGCAATGTCGGCTACGCAAACTAAGGTACAGGTCCCCGCGACCTCCGCAGAGCAGCAATCCGACAATGTCGCCCACGCACTCGCTGGTGCTGGCGGTGGCCTCGCCTCTATGGCCTTGACCTACCCTCTTATTACCCTCTCCACTCGCGCGCAAGTCGAGTCCAAGAAGGCTCAGACCAACACACTTGCTGCTGCCCAGCGCATCATCGCGCGTGAAGGTGTCCGTGGTCTCTACGCTGGTCTCGAGTCTGCCCTTTTCGGCATCACTGTGACCAACTTTGTCTACTACTACTGGTACGAATGGACCCGCGCATTCTTCCTCAAGGCCGCAGCAGCTTCAGGTCGCGCCAGCCAGAAGCTCACCACTCTCGAGTCCATGGCCGCCGGCGCCATCGCTGGATCAGCTACTGTGCTCATGACCAATCCCATCTGGGTCGTCAACACCCGCATGACGGCACGCAAGAGCGAGGCAGACGGTGACGCTCTCCCTACTGTCGAGGGGGAGAAGAAGAAGCCCAGCAGCCCGAGCACCATCGGAACCTTGATGGCAATCTTGAGGGAGGAGGGACCAACCAGGCTCTTCGCCGGCGTCCTGCCCGCGCTGGTACTGGTCATCAACCCTATCTTGCAGTACACCATCTTCGAACAGTTGAAGAACACTCTTGAGAAGAAGAGGAAGGTCACACCCACCGACAGCTTCTACCTTGGAGCTCTGGGCAAGCTTGCTGCCACTACTATTACCTACCCATACATCACTGTCAAGAGCAGGGCTCACGTCGCCACTGGTGAGGGCTCCAAGGAGGGCATGATCTCTAGCTTCAACAGAATTAGGAGGGAGGAGGGCTGGGCTGGTCTTTACGGCGGTAAGTCTGCCCAAGCCTGTGCGCAAGTAACGTACTGATTTCCACAGGCATTGGTCCCAAGGTAACTCAGAGTGTGCTTACTGCCGCTTTCTTGTTTGCATTCAAGGATGCCCTTTACGATGCGACCATCAAGGCTCGCAGGACTATTGCCAAGAAGTAAATGTCATCTTTCTGTAATTAGACCTCAGCAGAGTGGTCCTGCAGAGAGGGTGGCTGAAGTCTGATGCTTAACGTAACAGAGACTGAGGCTACATGATACTGGAAGAGGCGAAGTGGGGCGAGAGACGAGATACGAGGAGGATTAGAATTTCTCAAAATACCAGGATGACGATGTGCGCAAAGCAGAAGCAGATGTACAGGTCTTTATAATCATGTTTGGGAGTATTGTATGTACAAGACCTGGTGTAGCCCAAGATGAACGCAGATTTGCTTGCAAACTTGAAACAACCCGGGTTTTTACGTCTTCGTGGTCATTCATTCATGCGATGAGGTCGGTCTTTATGCCGTTGCCTGCTCTACGGTCTCAGCACTGTCAGGTTGTACAGGTGACGGGTCCTTCTCCCATGGTTTCTTCCGCTTCGGCTTTGACGGTGCCGTGGCTTGTCCTTCAAGGACTGTGTCCGGTATCTCCTTGATACCAGGGATCGGCTTGCCCTCTGCAATCAGCTGACAGATCTCCGCAAATGATGCCGGAGTCGGCGCATTGCCATGAGCATTCGTTGCTGCCGCTGCTTCAGGTTCTGCGGAACTCGTAGCTGTCTCTGCTGGTTGGAGTGACGCTGCGTTGCTGCCGTTCGTCTGGCCTGGCTGTGCATTCCTCCATCCTTGATAGCCATCAAAGTCGACTTTGGTGCCGAACTTTCTGTGTTTCATCAGAGCATGATTCAGGGTACTGCATGTGACATACCTCGAGTAATAGAAACATCTCGCTCGCAATGTTAGGTGTGCCACTTGCTCAGGAGAACTCGCTGACCCAAGGATGGCCTGCAGACCGCCTTGAAATTCCTGCTCATTGTCCCAATCGTAGTTGTCGACCTTCTCGAACAAGTTCTGCGCCGGATTTGTCTCGGTCGCCATTGTATCGATGTCCTGGCGGTGCTACACCGCCGGCCTACACGAAGAACACGTGCGTTGATTCAGCTGACATGTGTGAGTGGATACAAGTTATGGAGTAGGCTATCGACCTCGATGTCTCCTACATTTGCTACGAAAACCGGTCATACACATGGTTCGTCGTGGCCATGTTACCTTCAAGAAGTGGTACTTCTGGCTGACTAAGCCACCACCATGCAGAGAGCTGTTGCTCTCACCAAGCTTGCCGAATTTCAAGATCTCCTCCATCCGCAACCACACCTCACCTTCGACCTCTATATCTCTACTCTCCCACCAACACCATGTCCGAATTTATAGGGTACGTCAAGGATCAATGCACTGTATATCCTTCGCCTGCATTGAACGCCGCGCTTGACCAGATGTATTTGCGATCTGAACACGACTGACACTTTTCAGCGCGCGCATATCCCTCATCTCCAAGAGTGACATAAAGTAAGCATCGCCGACCTGATGACCCAACTTGGAGCGTACACTGACACTCGAATCCAGATATGTCGGCACCCTGCACGAAATCAATTCCGAAAACTCCACAGTCGCGCTCGAGAATGTCAAGTCATTCGGCACTGAAGGCAGAAGGGGGAACCCCTCGGAAGAGATTGCACCGTCGGATCAGACCTACGAATACATAGTGTTCAGAGGAAGCGATGTGAAGGACCTCACCATCATCGAGCAACCTCAGGAGACGAAGCAACCGCAGATGCCAAATGACCCTGCAATCCTTGGTGTAAGCCCCCCTACAACATTGCACTTCCCAACTCGAGTGATGAAACATTTCGGATGTAAATCTTTATTGTCTATCCGAGAGCGCAAAACCATGTGGACACTTTCCGTTGCCTTCCTACTGACCTTCTTAACTATCACCAACACTGCTTCAATCAGCCGTACTTGAATGCTCGCTGACCATTGACAGTCTGCCCGTCCTCAGCAGCAGGGTCCTCCTCAGGGTCCGCCACAAGGTCCACCGCAAGGTCCAACACAAGGAACAGGTCAGCAATGGCGTGGGCCACCACCTCCTCAAAGCTTCTCTCCGTATGGCGGTCCACCACAGCAGCAGTCACGGTTTGCCCCGCCCGGTGGACCACACGGATTTCCGGGTGCACCTGGAGCAGTACCCGGATATGGGCCGGGTCCAGGTCCTAATTTTGGCGGGCCAAATGGACCTCCACCACCTGGATGGTATCCCCCTCCAGGGCATGGTTTCCCCCAGTTCCCTCCAGGTGGACCTCCGGGTGGACCTGGTAATTTTCAGCAGCGTCAGCAAGGTCAACAGATTCCTCCCAGTGGCCCCAGCCCTCTGCAGGAGAACCAGCGACCTGGTCCGAAGCAGCCTACTCCAAATCAAGGTCAATCTACTCAGCCACCACCCCTCCCTACTGACTCCAAACCTACCGAACTCTCAGCGACTCCTGCTCCCGGTGCGTCCGACCCCAACGCCCCTCCCCTTCCAAAGGAGACAAAGCCGGATACCGCGGTACCCACGGAGCCTAAGGGCGCAAAGGGCCAGTCTGCTCCGCGCAATGCTAAGGTGGCAGTGCCGCTGGCAGCGCGACAGAACCAACAGCAAGCCAAGATGATTGCACCCACACAACCAGCTGGACCAGCGCAGTCGACACAGAACGCCACCCAGGCTGCAGCTGCAGCAGTAGCCGCAGCCATGGCCAAACTTGGGCCGGTTCAGGGCAAAGCTCCTGGTCAAGCTGCGCCTACCGAGACAGCGGAGACTCTTGCGCAAAAGATCAGTAATCTCAGCACTTCAGATTCGAGGGGTCGCGGTGGACAGAGGGGTGCTTCAGCACCTCGTGGTGCTCGCGGGCCTCGCCGTGGTGGACCAGCCCGCCATGGGATTGAGGTGCCGACATCAGACTTTGACTTCGAGTCCGCGAACGCAAAGTTCAACAAGCAGGACTTGGTCAAAGAAGCGATCGCCACAGGCTCGCCAGTGGGCACTCCCGATGAGACGACGGAAAACGGCGCCAATGGCGCCACCAAGCACGATGACGATGACGTGGTAATTCCTGGAGCTGGTGTAAAGAAGTACGACAAGGGTGCTAGTTTCTTCGACAACATCAGTAGCGAATTGAAGGATCGCCAGGCTGCCGAGCAGGACGGCAGAAGGCTAGGCGGCAGTGAGTTCAGGACCGAAGAAAGGAAGAGAAACATGGAGACCTTTGGCGAGAGCAGCCCCTTCCGTGGCAGAGGTGGCTACAGAGGTCGCGGGTACGGCAACAGAGGTGGCAACCGTGGTTACGGCAGGGGCAGGGGGGGCTTCGCTCCAAGAGGTGGGCAGGAAACCAGCATCTGATCTCATTCGAGCATTTGAGCGTTCCTCGTATATTTGCAGGGATGGGAATCGGCATGAAAAGTACAGGTCAAGAAAAAAGCAGGCGGGATCTATGAAGTTGACGGATGATCACGATCTATGAGGTTCGCTCTTTACTGTCGGGGAGCATTTCTCTGGATCTTTGGCGTGGGTATAGCGGGCATGTAGTACTAGAAAACTTTATGAATGACAGGCGACATTTCCTGCACCTGTCTTCATCGATTGAAAGTCATTATTGTGATTGATTTGATACATTCACGTCTGTACGCGAAGTCAGGGACTTGCTTAGACCAACAATAATACTGCCCCTCGACAAAACCAACGAAGAATCTTGTCTGGCTTAAGAATGGCGCTTCATTCCTGCCCATTGAAAAGTCCTTTCCGGATATGCTGGCGGTTCACACAGCACAGCTGAACTCGACTTCACCTCTTGGCGAAGTAAATGCTTTTCCAAGTTTGCTGGTACTGATCGTGACACATGAGTTTATTTCCTATATCGAGTGACGTGCATATGAGATCTATCCTAGCTCGATTGAAATGCTATCCGCGCATATCGACCTCGAGAAGCACTGGTGGCAGTATTCGTAGTAGAATCAGAGACTTGCCGCCACCGGGCTTTGCATCAACGCGGCTCTTGAAGGTTTGTATGATGACAACCAATCTTGCCAGATGTACACTGACAGATCTCTAGACATCATCAAACCCAGTACTACCGAACGGATCAAGTATGGATCCATTTGTCCGAGGGGTGCCTCTACCTTTACCTTTGACGAACGTCACCTCACAGGATGGACACAGATCAGAGTCATCACAGGGAAGCAGCAATGCCAACCATACGCAGCAAAATAGTGTTTCTAGATTTGCACCAGTCGCTCAAATGGTGGGGTCGTCAGACGTCCAACCGGCGGCAAATGCCTTCACATATGTCAACCCTTTCGACCAATTGATGGCGACCGCACCAGTGACTTCGTCGACAGCCAGGCCGCTAGCACAACCCAAAAAGCCCAAGAATAGGGATCTCCGAAAAGACAAGGCTTCGACCATGACCTCTAAGGACAACAGCGTTAAGAAGGAAGACAACATCACCGACAGGACTGCGTCAAGCACCTCAGCTCCCAAGCATAAGTACAATACTCGGTCAAAGACAACTATCAAAGCAGTCCCAAATCCCACAGCTCCCCATTTTGTCGCAAAAGCTCAGCACCCACACCACCAAGATATACCCAGAGGAGCTTCCGTTGGTGATACTGCCGACCATCTCACTCAGCTTTCCTTGACAAGCACGGACATCGCAGATCAACTCACGAAACTCTCATTGGCGGGTGATAAGCCACCAAAGACTCGTACGAAGAAGAAGAACGAAAGTAAGGCCCAGGCTCCTAAGGTCGCTGAAGCACCAACATCTATTGCAAAAGCAAAAGGCTCTTTCACACCTCGCGGGTCCTCACGCCGTGCACCACCGCCGGAAAGAATGGCGATCCCTCACCCTTCACCTGAATACATGACTCACTGCGCAGCTTCATCGCCTATACCAAGTGAACCTCGCCGACTGCTCATCATCCTTGATATCAATGGTACACTTGGCTATCGTCCTTCACGTCAGAATATCAGAGCACGTCCTCACTTGGCAGCATTCCTCGAATATATCTTTCGTGAACACGATGTCGCCATCTGGACGAGCATGCAGCGTGGCAATTTTGAAAAAGTTCTGCAGATGATGACGAAGGAGTCCCAGAGAGAGAAGCTGAAGCTGATCTGGACAAGAGAGGACATGAATCTGGGCAAGAATTTTGGCGAATATGTCCAAACTTACAAGGAGCTCACCAAGTTCTGGGCTCGTCTTGCGGAGCTGGAGGCAGTTCAAGGAGACGGTCGGTTGTCGATCGCACCTCAAGACGATCAGAACGGCCCAGGTACATCATACCACGACCATCAGAACCGCCACCACTCACTCGATCCTCATCCCACCCACCAGCCTTTCACGCCAATCAACCCCACCGGCACCTCGCAACCACCACATCGACCCGCCATAACAAACAACTACTATCAAACCCTCCTCGCCTCTCAAAGCGCCAACTATCAACCAAGCCACCTCGTCCCTCCGCCATCCTCAAGCGACACGATCCCGCCTCCCCCTCCAGCGTTCTTCGACTCCAACATCCCTCCACCATCCATCTCTGCGGCCCAGCCCTTTCGACCAATACCCACCACAAACACCACCCCTTCTGCCCATCCCTCATCCTCCCTCCCAGCAACAGGCAATCCCAGGTACAATGTCTCCAACACTCTCCTCATAGACGACTCGTTCAAAAAAGCCGTTTCGGAGCCATACAACCACGTGGTCGTGACCGAATGGGAGGGGCCGACGAGAGGCGAGGGGATGGATGACATGGAGTTGCTCAGGGTGATGGATCTGATTGAGAGGTTGAGGAGGATCGATGATGTGGCTAGGGGGATGTATTGGGGTTTTGGCGCGGGGGACATGGGGCCAGGGGAGGGGAGGGGAGTTTCAGGCTGAGGGGTTGGCGGGGGAGTTCAGGGCGGGCGATGAGGGGTTTGAAAGGTGGGGGCAGGGGAATGTTTGGTCTTGAATGACAGTATCGGACGAGAGGATGGGAAAGAGGTCGACGGTAGTCTCATCGTGTGGAGGTGGAAGGTATGGTCTGGTAGTACCAATGGAATGTCGCGGGAAGTTTGAGAAGATTAGGGTTATGGCCCTGGTAGGAGGAATGGGTGGGTGGTCTGGTAGTTGGAAGTCCACAAGGATACTGCTTATATTTGCCACGATTGCTGGCACTGGTTGTAAGATAAGAGGAAAGCGATGATAGTCGCCACGCTGAGATGACCAGACAGCTGAACATGCTCGGATACCTGAACGCAGGCTGTATGTACACTACGAGCAACGACCTGAGACGAGGCAAAGGAATGGCGGCCAGCTCCCACCACGGAGTCAGTGTATTATAGCACAACACAAAGGGACACGCACGTGATCAATAGACTGCAATGGTCGATCACGCGCAGAAGCACAGGTACACATAGCAAGAGGTACCCATCGTGTAGTTGTGTAAAAGACGGAATCATACTCTCATTGACGGTCAAAAGAGGGATATCTAGCTACTTCCCCAAACGCCACAGCGTGTCCCGCTGTCCATGCTGACCGGCCAAAGAACCCAACGCCTCTACTGTTGTACCCATTCCATCTTCACATCTCAGCTTATCACATATATCCGATCTCTCCGTCCCTCATCTCTGCCCCCTAACCTGCCCGTCGCTCATTTCTGCGTGAGACTTGATCAAATATCTCCCTCCCCAAACAACTCCCCCGCTTCCCTACAATACCTCGCCTCCCCCCCTCCTCCGCGCCCACCAGTCTCGCTCGCCCAACATACCACCGCCGCGTCCACCACTCCACCAATCACACCTTCGATAGCACCCAATACCGCCCAACCAATACTCGCCGCAATCAGACCGACCAAGTATCCGTATAACGATCCCTTGATCCCCGCTCCCCCTCCACTCCCGCCCTTCTGCCCCGCCATGGACAAGGAGTGCGCCGTACTGACCCACCCGGCGAACCCGAGGGCGAAACTCATCACGAATCTCGTGGCGTGTAGCAGCAGTTTCGCAAGACGGTACGGGATCATCGCGGACCCAGACTCGGCGCGGAAGGCGCCGGGGGACAAGGTCGTGGACGGCGTAGTGCGGGAAACGAAGTGCAGCTGAGAGAGGCCGCGGGCGGAGATGCTGAGGGGTTGGGAGTGGATGGCCGCGTAAGTGAGGGTGAGGGGATTGGTGAGGGCTGCGAGAGAGGTGGGGACGAGGGAGTAGAAGAAAAGGGTGACTATGCTGGCGAGGCGGCGAGGTAGGATGATCAGGGGGAGACGGATGAGGAGGCTGAGGAAGGTGGAGAGACAGATGGAGCCTAGCATGGGACCGGAGGCGTGTTGGAGGGAGGCGAGGACGACTTCATTGCTTGATGGTGAGGGGCTGGAGAGGCGGTGGAAGTACCATTGGGAGACTGTGGCTGCGGTTGTGGAGCGTTGAATGCCGGCGATGACGCCGAGGGACCAGAGGTAGATGAGGATGAAGTAGAAGCCGAGCCACCAGGAGGAAATGTCAAGGATGAAGGTCTTGAGCTTGCTGAAGTGGCCGGAGAGGAAGACTCGGGTGAACATGCCCAACCAGACCCAGGTGAAGCAGACGACTACCGTCAGTGTCGCGAAGCCGAGAAGAATCAACGCAGGGGACGCTGTGACAATGCGGCAAGCGAACTCGAGGATCGAGATGGCTTTGCCGAGTGAGTGTCGTCCTTTGTAGACAGAGTACACCCAGACACAGCCAGTGATTGCCGGGATAAAAGACAGCCATCGCATAGCCCTGTCTTGTACGCTGTCGCCACCCCACGATCCCTTGAATGAGGAGATGAACGGGTAGAGCGAGAAGGAGAAGAGGATCACAGGTACTGCAATCAACATCAAGAACACCAGTGCCCTGACGTACTCCCTCAGGAGAGCCAGCCAGATCATGGCCACTACGACTGTGATGACGGTGTCCCACAGTAGCAGGTTCAGCGACCCTGTCAATGCAGAATAGATTGTATCTCCTAGTGGTCGCTTTGAAGTTGGTGTCGACGTATGGAACCAGACCAACACAAAGGTCGCGAACATGGCAAACAGCGAGATCTTGTAAAGATGCGCCCAGAAGACATCATGATGCGGCGGACGTGGTGCGGGCAAGATGACCGTGTGTGGGACGTCCTCTTGATCCGGACTGGGTGGTGAAGGTCGCATCCGTTGTGCCTCCTCGTCGGTCTCTCTCGGCATCAGTGAAGGTCGGCCTGCAACCCTTCCTGGCGTCTTTGATAAATAAGCGTATGTCGACGGTCGATCGTCCATTTCCGACGCTGCTGCATCAAAGTATTCGGCGCTCTCTCTTATCGTTGAATCCAAGTTGACATCGACCAATCTGCTCTTCCCACGCCCGGCCTGCCTTGTCGACTCTCCTAATCGTATCCGAGATTCCTTGGGCGCACGGTCTCTCAAATCTATCGACTCTGTTGGCGCATCGTCCGCATTGTCCCGACGCTCCTCGTCCATCTCGGATGACTCAGTCAAGTGACTAGGACCGAAGTTTCGTCTCGACTCCCTGAGAGCCAGGAAGTCGGCCATGTCCCTCTCATGCTGCTCCTCATCATCTGCTTCTGGGTCGAAATGTTGGCTACTAAACAAGGGTGCACTCTGCTCTTGAGTTCGCCTCGAGGTGAAGGGGAACCGGGACATGTAGCTCCCCGACTGTTGCTGATATGGGTTGACCAGATTTGATCGTTGGACATATCGTGATGCGCTCGGAGCGCGCCGTCGATCTAGAGGGTTTCTGGATCTCTCTGTGTTTTCTTGTGGTGTGAGTGACAGCCGACTCTGTGACTGCGCCAGAAAGCGGGATGCATCTATGAGCAGGTCAGCCATGTCACGCGAGCACAAAGGATCAATACCAGATTGTGCTTACATTCAGAAAACATGTCGGCGCTATCGTTCATGCATCTGCTCGTGCAGTCGTGTGTTGCGAAGCACTGTGGTGCAGTGCAGACTTGCGGCCTGGCTGTGTTGATGGACCAGGCAAGCCCGCTTCCGGCGCGATAAGCCGTGTCTCAGAATGATCTGCGGAGGACGTTGACGAGCTGGAGCACAGGAGATCTTTTGGACGCCGAGAGTGAGGGTGTAGTTATGAGCGACGGGTAGGTGTAGATTTAGGTATGTAGGTGGATTGAATGTGGAGAGGTATGCTTGCTTGTATTGAAGTTACGGAGCAGGCGGTGGCACGTCACGCTGTGAGTGGCTTGTGACATCGGACTTTGGTCAGGTAGGCAACTCTCGAAACTTGGGTCAGGGATCACAGCCTTTCACATGGGATGATTATCACTTCTTGCTATGGTCTCCGGGCGATTACCTTTCATCTGCTCGCACAATAGCAAGACCGACTTGTTGTGAATACCATGAATGACTGAACAGTGAGAGCGTCATGTTCGAGGATGCCTGACTCGACAACACCGCGGGCTTCCGCATTGGGGAAGGGTTGGAGAATATGTCGGAGACTCGGGCCGATCTATGACCGAAGGAAGCTCGCAGCAAATCCACGTGGAGCATCTTTGGATAGATTTGGCTCTTCTCAGTCGCTCCTCTATCGCTGCCTTTGCACACCAAATTCCAGTACAGGCACCTACCGTCAACAATCATGCCTGAAGGTCAGCGTGCACCGCAGGCGCAGCGAGATGAGGCGCCAGGATGGCAGGTACGAATCATGGATAGCACAATCATGGGCCTCTGCTGATCAATCTAGTCCACCGTCAGGTCTGTCGCCCAGATGGCCGGTATATGGTTCTTGATGCAATTTGCCATGAAACAATTCATGCCACAGCCCGCACAGAACTCGACAGCTCCCGCCACTGAGTTCAAGGCCGGTCAGACGCCCTCTGCAGGAGCATCGTACAGTTTAATTCCCCAAACCATCAACCCCATCTGGCCTTCCAACGCTACCTTGGACGTAAGCCTGTACATATCGCCATCCGTCGTGATGCCATCTCTCAAGAACATGCCGGCAGATTCTCTGGTGCTTCAAGAGAAGGCATTCAGGTATGGCGACTACAAAGACAAGCGCGATGCATCCATCACTTTCAAGGTGCCAAAGGAGGTTCAGAACAACGGTACCCTATGGGCACATTTCTATATCGCGCAGACTGGAGCTGTACTCGACCCAACAGAGCCTGGGTATGATCCGAGCAAAGCGTATCGAGTGACCCGACCACTTACGCAACACCTGCTGAAGAAGAAGGAGAAGAAAGTCAAGAACTTGTTGGCGGGCAAGAACGAGACTGAGGTTACAGAGGAAGAGCCTGAGCAGAAGGGTCCAACAGTCGCCAATTACTACCATCCGAATTTCACTGCCGCGTTCATTCCAGATACTGGCCCGCTAAAGTACCCGACAATGGCGCCTCCTGTCCGGCAATTTGTACAGCTAGAGGCCACTGGCGCGAGAGACGAGAGCGGTCAAAATGGCTGGTTCTATCCTATCCTGTACCTCAATACTTTCTGGCAGCTGAAGAGTCAAATGACCATTCTGAACGACACTGTCACAGAACTGCCACTCAATGTTCAGCTTAACAACCTGGCTAATTGGAAATTCAACGTCATGGCGAGCATGGATGAGGGCATGAAGGAAACTGCTAGAAAGAGCGCTTTGGGCGAGTCGACCCCCGGCGGTGGTGATGGAAGTGAGATGGAGCTGATCAAGGAGACACTTCTCGACACGTCCGTCTACCTCCTCGGCACCACCGCTATTGTCTCGGTCCTGCACATGATCTTCGAGATGCTTGCCTTCAAGAATGATGTCAGCCACTGGAGGAAGAAGAAGGACAATGTTGGAACATCTTTCCGCACCATCCTCGCCAACGTCATCATGCAGGCCATCATCTTTTTGTATCTCCTGGATCAAAACGAGAACACATCTTGGATGATCCTCATGTCTCAAGGTATGGGCATTGTCGTCGAAGCCTGGAAGATCACAAAGACGGTCAACGTGCGTGTGCGCGAATCGCCGCCCGGGAGCATCATCCCTTTCCGTGTCACTTTCGAGGACAAGCACAAGCTGTCGGAAACCGAGAAGCAGACCGAAGAGTACGATCAAATTGCTTTCAAGTACCTTTACATTGCCGGAGTACCTTTACTCATCGCCTACGCCATTTACAGCTTGTACTACGAGAGCCACAAGTCTTGGTATTCATATGTCATCCAGGTTCTGGTCGGCTCCGTCTACGCTTACGGCTTCTTGCTCATGTGCCCGGCTCTCTACATCAACTATCGACTGCAGTCTGTGGCTCACATGCCAGGCAAGGCAATGATGTACAAGTTCCTCAACACATTCATCGACGATCTTTTCGCATTTACCATCAAGATGCCGTGGCTTTACAGGTTATCTGTATTTCGTGACGATATCATCTTCTTTATTTACTTGTACCAGAGCTGGAAATACAGGGTGAGTCGATCCATTCTGCAGGGAAAGCAAGATAAGCTAATGTCTGCTAGGTCGACTACAAGCGTGTCAACGAGTTCGGCGGCGGAGGAGACGAGGAAGAGACTGATGACAAGAAGACCAACAAACCCCTCACTTCGCCTCCAGGTCCAGACGAGAAGACCGAAGCAGCAGCTAAGGCCGAGGCGAAGACGACAAGTGCATCCGTGGGTGACGGCGCAAAGAAGCGGAAATGAGCATCATGTATACTACACTGTCGATGCTAATAGATTTTGGTCATGCTGGCTTTTTTTGGTTAGTCCAGTTCGTACAGAGAGCTATCGTCCCGCTTGACCTGCAGCATGGTAAGACTGCTGGCTGTATGCATGAGCCCATCATGGACTAGCTCAAGGTTCAGCTCGGTAGACTTGCTTCCGCACAGGTATCTGCCTCATCTCGCAAAAAGAGGTCATGCAGCGCCCAGATCGATGGAACGATCAATGCCATGGTGCTTGATCATGTAGTGGCGTGAAGACCCGTGCTGTGGACTGCTGTCGAGACTCGCCTGTGCATGAGCTGGTTGTCATGTAGTAGAGTACCATTTGTGTCACAAAGCTAGCGTAGCATGGGAATGCTTGTGTCACCCGCTTATGACAGCAAAGTGACACGAAAGAATCGTTCTCAGAGTTTTCATACTCGACAGAAACTGGAAAGGGTTCCAATGGATTTTGACAGCTGTCAGTCAAGCGCTGAACACGTTCCAAAACAATGCGTATCATCTTGTCGACCATGACAGTGAGCAAACGAAGCAAGGGTTCGAGATGGACAGCGGTCCAGAACCGTGGGCGAGCTCGGTCGGAGCCGCGGGAGATCGCAAGACCCACATCAGCCCCCTGGACTTCCCCTCCATCGACTTGCTTTCTTCTTCAATCTGCATCCGAGCAAACGAACATGCTCCTTTGCTCACAATTCTGCAGTAATGACTAGACCTGGATACTGGGTAAGATGCTGGACAAGTATCGCGAGTCATCAATTTCGCCTGCGATAGACCAAATACCGGTCTCGCCCAACAAGAATGCCTTCCTTTGACACTTCAAGCTAATGCACGACATGCTCGGACCACATGGCCGTTAATCTATCAGCTGCAGCCTCTCCTTCGCCTCTAACCTCTGTCAACTCTGTTCTCCGCAGACCCGGGTCCAGCAGCACATCGCCTGCAAAGGATGATCGAAATGCACACGTTATCTCCCACGGCAACCTGCAGGATCCTTGCAGATCTAACGTCTTTGCCCAATGCTTGATCTTTTCTTCTTCTCTGAGACGACGCTATGGCAGTCCAGTCCACTGCAGACGAGGCAAACAGCTTGGAGGACTGTCACTTTGTACCATCCCCTGTTACACGCGTCGAATCATCTCGTTCTCGCTCTCCGTCCGAGTCCAATATGTAAGTTCCACCATCCCAACTTTTCTCCTTGTCGTCATCCGTATATCTATTTCTCTCCTCCCCATCCCTCCTGCAGGTGCGTTTGTCGATACCTGTCAACCACCTACTACCGACTACGCACCGTAGTCCCCTGACCATCACCATGTCCTCCCCCATGGCCCTTCCCGCACAAGCCAAGGACGTCGAATCCGGCCTCATCTTCTACTTCGACACCACCATCGTCATCACCTCGGTCCTCCTCGCCGTCTCCACCCTCACCGTCTCCCTCCGCACCTACGTCCGGCTCTTCCTGACGCGGACCTTCGGATGGGACGACACGACCATGCTCCTCGCCTGGCTCGCCTTCCTCACCACCTGCGTGCTAACCTACATCTGCATCGCGTCGGAATCCCTCTTCGTGCGCACCGGCCACCTCAACATGCCCATCACGCACCTCGTGCAAGTCATCCGCTTCTCCAACGCCGCCTACTCCCTCACCATGATCCTCGTCAAGCTCTCCATCGCCCTTTTCTTCCTCAATCTCTTCGCCACGAGCTTCAAATACCAGCGCCTCGTCATCGTGTTCGCGACCGCCGTCTCGACGGTCATGGGGGTGGCGTACCTGGTTTTCACGGTCGCGAGTTGTGGGATCATGGTGCAGAGTCAGAAGACTACGCCTTTTAGGACCGGGAGCGATTGGTGTCCTGTTCAGGAGACGTTTGTGCGGTTTAGTATTGCTTGGTCGGTACTGAATGCCGTTACGGATGTTCTCTTCGCTGCGCTTGCTGTGCAGGTTCTTTCGGGCGCAAAGATGGCGAGGGGGACGAAGATTAGTGCTGTCGTGCTGATTCTGTTCGGGTGTGTTGGGGGCGTGGCGAGTTGTGTTAGGGTTGCGGTGCAGTTGCCGCTGGGAGATATCAGGATTGCTGGGGTGTTGTTGGGGTTGTGGTCGAATGTGGAGGCTGGAGTGTGTGTCACTGCTGCGAGCGTGGTGACGTTGAGGCCGCTGTTTGTGAATGCGGTTGAAAAGGCGAGGAGTACCTTCGGTTCGACGGGTACGAGGACTGGAGAGGGGAGTGGCAAGGGAACCAGGAGTGTGGGGAGTAGTAAGGCGAGGAGTATCTTTGGGAAGAGCACTCATAGGAGCAGCGATTCGGCGAGTACGACGAGTAGTACCAAGGAGGTTATGGAGTTGGAGGAGCTGGAAGAGGGGCCGAGGGAGAAGGTCGAGGTGGTGGTCACCAGGACGTGGAGGGTGGATGGAAGAGGTAGTGATGATGGGTGGTCGAGGAGATCGTAAGATATATGTCATGAATCATGCAAGTGTCCTTATCATCACTCACCATCTTGAAGATGTCAATGTGTTAGGTTTCCCATCCTCGCTTTAGCCGACCTGATAGATACAAATTGAATTTCTGATTTGGTCATGGGTAAAGACAATGGTTCGTGTAAGTCGTGTCTATTTACATTAATGTACAGTTCATATTGGCGCTCATGGATGCAAAGCGGTAGGTCAGCGCTGAGCAACATAAACAGCGACGCTGGTCTTCAAACCTGCGACCTGATGCTAATCCGCGTATGCCAGCCTGCCGACGCACACTGACGGCGCTAGAGCAAAATGCGCGTGGCAGCGCGACAGTTCACAAACAAGGAATATCGCCTTCGGCCATCTCATCCGCTACTCCCACCCGCCTTGCCCTCTCCTTCCTTCCCCTGCGCACCTAACCTCTTCAACCTCTCCTCCGCAGCCTTTGCCATAATCTCCCTCCTACTCAACCCCTCCTGCCCGCTCCCCTCTCCTTTCCCAAGCACATAGCTCCCACCTTCCCATCCTCCACCATCAATCTCATCCTCCCCAATCTCATCACCGGGCCTACTGAATTCCTCCGCGCCCACACTGTGTCCTCCCCTAGTCCAGTCTCCCTTGTTCACCTCATTCTCAATCACATGAAACAAATCCCAGAACTTCCTGTCGTGCGGACCATGCACGTTATGCGCAAGCTCATGACACAGAGTCTTGCGAATCACCTTGTAGTCCCTGTAGCCATCATAATCGTCCGTCCTTAACCGCAGCTCGATGACCTCCCCTCCGTTCCGATTCAGCCCTAGCGTCTTGCTCTCGTGCGTTGTATGCTCGGCAGGATTCATCTCCGTCAACAATCCCACGCTGAACTTGTGTTTGCGCATCGACGCCTTGATGCCCGGGTCATTGGCCAGCCGCTCGAGGAAGCGTTGTGACTTCTCGGGATTAGGGAGGTAAAGGAGGGGACGGATCGCATGGAAGGTGTACCGCGCCTCGTCGGCTGCTTGCCGGGGGTCGCGGTAGTGTGTTGCTTTTACTTTGCGGGATTCGCGCAGGGCGGTGGCGCGTGCTTGGGCACGGGAGCGAATTGTGCTTAGGGTTGTGTTGAGCTCGTCGACGGAGGAGGAGGGTGTGCCGAGGAGGGTGATCTTGCGATCGATGAGGGAGGAGAGGAGGAGGGTAGGGTCTTTGAAGGGAGGGCGGAGGAGGCCGGGTTTGGGGGAGATCAGGAGTTTCTGGGAGGTAGGGGGGATATCGAAGTCGGTCGTGATGAGGGCGGAGAGGTCGGCTATCGTGGATGTGGAGGGTAGGGAGAGTGTGATGGGTTCCTTGTGGTAGTGAATCGTGAGATCTATTAGGTCCTCTGCAGAAGGTGTGCTGCTTTCTCTGCTCTCGTTTGGGTGTTCGAAGTCCATGGTGATTGCGGTATACTGATCTGATTACCAGGTCCCTGCTGAAGTAGGGAGGGTAAATGAGGATATGCGGAAACGCTCGAATAACAAGTGTAGGAGAAGGGAAAAACTATAGTACAAAATCGGTCGCTAGTGTTACAATTACGTGGATATGTAATCGACTTAAGTCGAGTGATTGTTCCAAAGGCTTCCAGGTCGCTGACGTCAGCGCTCAAGTCCGCCACATCCTCCTCTGACAGCAGAAACATACAGCGCTGCATATCAGACTTCCAATTGGGACTCGAGGCACACCTTTGGACAAGCAGAACATTTGTTATCGAGGACGGGTCGCTAGAATAATAAGACAAGTCTGCTAGGTCCGCAAGTTTGGCACGTACATAGAGTTCAGCGTGGTGCAACACATCTACCCCGCCTGCATGTCAAGTTTGTAGTCTCTGTCATTCGCATCTTCTTGTTATCTATACCCTCTGCAAGAATCTTGGCCGTACGATGGCACCCGTTGCTCAAGTCCAGTCAATTGACCATGTTGTCCTGACATGTAAATCCATACCAGACACCATCGCCTTCTACACCTCACTGGGCATGACACATGAGCCATTCGGCAATGGTCGTAATGCTCTCAAATTCGGCACCCAAAAGGTCAATCTGCATCAAGCTGGAGCAGAGTTCGAGCCAAAAGCAACACTAGCAAAGCCTGGGACTGCAGATTTGTGCTTCATTGTAACGACAGACGTGGATGAAGTCCTGCAAAAGTTGAAGGCAGAGGGTATCGAGGTGTTGGAAGGCGGGAAAGTAGTAGAAAGGACAGGCGCGCGAGGACAGCTGAGGAGTGTATATGTGAGAGATCCAGACGGAAATCTGATAGAGTATGCGGACCTCCCTGCGGACGAGCGTTGCTGATGCCAGCAGATTATCGAACTACGTCGACCAGTCGTAATGTGGTAGAGAGCTTCGCAAGTCGCATCATCTGTAACATGAACGGGTGCAGGTTTCGAGATCCAGCATGCTCGCGTGAACCCGAGTTTTCTCACCCGTTAGCATCGGGCTGTTTGGCCCCTTCGTCGATGTGGCTTGCGTCGAGAACAGCGGCTCTATTCAGGACCACTCTGACAACACCTTCAAGCCATGGTGCATCGAGCACCTGCTTGATAGCATCGCGACAATTCTCTTCGTCCGTCACGACAGCCATGCCGGAAGGCGTCTGAATGTGAATGGCTTCGCTAGATAAGCCATTTCTGCTCCCACGCCATGTCATTTCAGCCCTGCCAAAGCCGTTCGACTGAATCCCACCGCCACCTGCCACCACATCTTTAATTACTTTCCATGCAAGATCAGCATCTTCAATGCTTTGCGACAGTATTGTTGGTGGTCTCCTGACTCTTTCGTCGACCACGAAAACACGTATCTGGAATGTCTGTCGGCTGGTCTGATCTGCATTTGTGCCATCAACCCCAGTATTTTCCTCGGTGCGGGCAGCTTTGCGAGTGTCGAGTGCATATAAGCGTTGCTTCTCATTGCTAGCAACCTTTCTCATAACCATCAGGCATCGGCTGATTGTCTCGTTCCTATCCTCTGGCCATGTGAAATCTCGCTTTGGTCTGTTTTGGCTTTGTGCGTGCACTGCCGGTGGGGCTGATACTGATGGTTTACTAAGCTCACGCTGCCTTGAGCTTACAGTAATTACTTGATTGAATGTGCCGTTCGGATCACCTGGAGGCTCTGAATGTGCACCGAAGAAGTGCAGACCGTGGCCTTCTTCGAGGAAGTCCGTGGTCGTCTTGAGTAATTCCAGCTTGACTTCTTTGTTGTCCCCTTTACCACGCTGACCTATGCACTCTTTTCTTTCGGGATGAGCAGGATCCAGCATGAAAGCCTTTGCTGCAGACATGAAATCTAAGAAACGTTCTGGCGTAAGCTGTACGGCATCATACAGGTTTTCGACGGAAGGCCGCGTCTGCTTTTTCTTTTTGTTATCCCTTCGAAAATCTGTGGGCTTTTTGATGGATGAAGTGGAATCTGCATGATCGATGACAGTATCGCTGCTGGTCTCCTCCGGCCCTGCTGCACTCGTGGCGTTGGACGAATGAGCGATCTTGCTCCGTTTGCCTTTGCCACGAGGGATCCATGTCGTTGATACTGCTCTCGCTTCTCGTTGTGAGCTCGACGACAGACCAGCATCTGAAGTCCCTGATCGATTGTTTGCACCGGCTTGCAAAGGACCACTAACAGCAGGTTGGAATTGGTTCTGCGCAGCAGCTGTTGTTGCCGCCTGTACCAAGTTCTGGAGGAAATCACTCGAATGTTCTTGGTTCGTCTGCCCGAAGATCTCATTCATCATGGACGACTGTTCGTATTCCTGGGCCATTCTCTCTGTGCCACAGCGGCATCCTCGTTGGGTATCCAGCTGAACTTGGTCGAGAAATTCACGAAAGGAGCTACCTTCATGGTCAGCCAATAGCAGCACGAATCATGGGAAGATCTCTGTCTGACGATGGCTAGTTGTGTACGATAATCAAATCACCAAATCACCATCTACGATGTGAAGACTTGTCTAGGATCTAACCACGATATCGTCAGCGACCATGATACATGTGTACGGCGGTCTGTGAAGTCCAGCATCGTGCTTGTCAAGACAACGATGAAGTGATCAAGGTCTGACTTGATCGTGACCAGAGGAAAGTATGGACGTACATATTCTCACGAGGTGATCGTGGTCGCGGAGGTATTTGTATACCGGGTTGAGAGGTTGCAAACACTGCAAACAGCCTTTTTGCGACCGAGTCATGTGGTCCGAGCTCAACGGCAGCTCCTTTCGTCTGCTGCGCAACGCCGTCAACCAACACTCTCCCCTTTCATCCTCTTTCATCTCTTCTCAATTGACCCCATCTCATCTTTCGCATCGATTTCAACGACGCGAAACTCATCATGGAGTACGAAAACGAGCAACGCGGCTACGAAGGTCAGTTTGAGAGTGATCCTGGTGTTTTGAGCATCATCTGACTTTTTCCAGACGACGCTGCCTATTCTCGCGACCGTTCTCGCTCACCTCGTGCTGATCGTGACGGCGACGCTCGTATCCGTGACGCTGCTGACGACAGGTATATCCACCATCGGCTATTGAGATGAATTTGACTGACTAAATGGCAGACCCTCCGCACCCCCAGCTGCTCGCGAGGAGGAAGACTCCCCGAATGAAGGCTCCAACCTCTTCTGCACCGGCATTCACCCTCGCCTGGTCGAGAGCGACATTCAGCGCCTTTTCGAGAAATATGGAGATGTAGAAAGCTGCAGCATTATGCGCGACCCGCATACTCGCGAATCTCGTGGCTTCGGTTTCGTTAAGATGGTTACCTCTGAGCAGGCCGATGCCGCGAAGAATGGATTGAACGGAGAGACCATCGAGGGCCGCACACTCAGCATCGAGAAGGCTCGTCGTAGCAAGCCCCGCAACCCCACTCCTGGAAAATACTTCGGCCCGCCCAAGAGAGGCAAGTACATGTCTGACTACAAACGAGCCAAGTTACTGACTTGACAACAGAAGATCGTCGTGGTGGTGGCCGCTTCGGTGGCGGTGATCGCTATGGAGATGATCGTCGTGGCGGTTATGGTCGTCGCGATGACTACCGTGACCGCAGCTACCGCGACCGTTACGATGACCGTGGTGGATACCGTGATCGTTACGATGATCGCGGATACGGTGGTGGCGGCCGTCGTGATCGCGACGACTATGGCGGACGTGGCGGTGGTCGTGATGACTACGGCGGACGCGGTGGTGGACGCGATTACGAGCGTCGCGGTGGTAGCTACGACCGTGCTCCCAGAGACGGCGCTGCCTACACCGATTCCGCTGCCGCCCCTGCCCGCAGCGCCGGCGGTTATGACGATGACAGGTACGCTCGTCGTTAGACTGCTTACTGACAAGAAGGTACAAGAGACAATCGGCTCGGGGGTTGTTTGGGGTCCGGCGAAGACAGCGAATCGACACATGTCGACTGGGTGTGGATCGGCTTTCGGTTCGGCCTGTAGTAACAGCTTCTTTCAACTTCACCCTACTGCTTCCAGTTCGGTGCGGCGTTCGGACAAGGTCGGCATTGCGCTTAGCTCATAAAACGGGTGTGGGCATCAACGCTTCGGGACAGTCGATGGCGATCAAGTCATCATGCCAGCAGCTCTACGGTTCAGTCACTCAATGCTTTCGTCGATACCAAAAGTTCAATACTCGTGCGACTTGCTTCAGATAAATCTTCCACTTCGCATCATGATCAGCCACAATCAGTCCAGCACACCCGTAATTCGTCTCGCTGCACGCCACATGAACGGCACTGAAAACACACCTGTACAATATTCGCGTGTCAACCTTGCAACCCCAATCATCACGTGCCGACTCATCTACGCAGGCAGATTATTCACGCACTGCGCTCTTCTCCCATCCATGGCGCCGCAAGTCGATCTTGAGACATGATCGAAGGTACTCGAGCAGCGACTGCCAAGACTTCGTCAATCTTCAGCCTCAACGGTCGCGGAATGCAGAACAAGTGGTTGAGGTATGTTCCACACGGTCTATCTCACTGACCCCATTCCTAACATAATTATAGTACCAAGCCGTTGTGAAGAATTTTGCTTTATCTGGGGCGCATCAGACATTGTGCATACGACGTTTCACTGAACTCACGTTAGTCCAAAGCTCTCAACGCTATCTTGCAGGTAAGTTTCACAGGTAGGTCAATCGCATTCTCTTGCTGCCTCTACTGCCATGTCTTGAGATTAAGTATCTCCGAGCTATCGGATCTTACGATTGGCAAGTCTCGAGTGGCATTGAAGTTCGGGCAATCCTCTTTCGAGGCTCGGTTCTTCCGACAATCACTACGAGAGTCACGGCCCTTTGGGTCTGTATGATGAGAGGGATGGCGAGACCCCGCCACCGACAAGAATATTCAGGAAATTTGCGCTCTAAACTACAGATGAAGCAGGGAGCCGAGCTGAGTGTGAGCCGGGGACGTTGTCCTCGTGAAGACTCCACGTGGTAGCTTCGAAACTCGTTGGCAATCGGAAACGGCATACCAGAGAAGATGTAAGTGTACTAGAAACGAGCGCTGGAGTTGTGCCTACTGTCCAGTATGACGTTGGGATAAGTAATGGAGGAGAAGGTGGTCAATGCACTTATGGATATGAGACCGACGTTAGGGACTGCCTTGGGTGGTCTCATGCAGTAGTGAGTGAGGAAGAGGAGCTGGGGCAGATGAAAGTATTGTCAGACATACATGTGACAAGGTAGGTCAAAACAGGACAGCAGAGAGCATACTTGCAATCGGTAGTATGACATATGTACTGACCAGTGATCTAGTTCCTCTACGAAGGCCTGGGATTGGGCCGGAAGGGCCGCAAGAGTCGTATGCACAGCCCCTGCTGCTGCGGTGATACTGATGTGAGATGTAGACAAGAAACAGGCATCCGGCGGGTCGGGGGGAAAGAAACCCCCCAACGGCAACAGAAATGGGGGTGAGCTTTGCGACTTAGGCTGGCAGTACTTGGAGCTAACGACACAATGAAGGCAAGAAGCCCACCGACAAGCCCTGGGCGGGCGGTAATACTACCAGTATCTTGTGCTGGCGCATGGGCTGTGCTCACTGGTGGTAGTAAAAAAGTCCAAGAAGTACTGCGTGCGCTGCAAACGCCATGGATACCTGGTGTCCAAATGTAGACAATTATGGTAGTTGCCAAGTATTCGAGTGGTGTACTAAGAGTCGGGTAGCCAAGGCCTCCAAAGAAGGAGAAGAAGACCAAGGAGTCGTCTCGTAAGTCGTTCCCAACCGATCTTACTCCGACTCTGGACTGACTTCTCGTAGCGGAGATGCCTGTCGAGAGTATGTAGAATATGCCGTGTGTGGCATGATGATCTGACATGCTGTAGATGAGGCAGAGAAGGCAGGGGAGGGGGGCGTTGAGGGGAGGGTGAAGGGGGAAGAGGGGGCTGGGTCAGTATTACTACCATATCTCGAGGATCATGCTAACGATTGTGGTAGTTCTGATCAAGACCAGCCTGAAGACTGCTGGCTTGGCGTCGAGTGATATCCTTGTACGATAAAAATGAAACACCCTTCCTGACCATCTCCTGTTCTGTTCGAGAACACCACCCTGGTAGTCAATTCCCCACCATCCGCCCACAGATCCTTTGTTCTAGCCTGCTGGACCTTCGCTATCGTATACTCGGCGCTTGATCGAGTCGTATTGCTATAATAGCGGGGATCAAGCACCAAATGACTCCCAACACATCACGACATAATGATATAATCAACATTCATTTCACAAATTACATGCGGGTATCATAAATCATCCATCCCCTCTTCCACCTACACAGGCTTCTCCGCCACGCCCTCATCGATCCCGAATCGCCGAGCATTACCCTGTCCCCACCAGCCTATACTAAATGTCCTCCCCTCAAAAACACCATTGGCTTTAAGCTCGTCATTGCTCATCGATTCTGCGCCCACCGGAATATCCTTCACCATGCTCGAGTCGACCAACAGCGACGCTACGGCAGCGATACTCTGCGGATTCTTCGTGAGCACCTTGTTCGAGCGGGTGCAGCTCCACGCTATTACCGCGCATAAGGCCATGACGCCAAGTAACGACTGCAGGATTCTGGTCGAGATCCTACTTTGTACGACGCGGTACTCTGCTTGGTCAAGGATGGAAACCTTGAGTTTTGTGGTCGTAGGCAGGAACACAGCGCTTGATGGAGAGGACTGCAGGGGGGCGCGGAAGTAGTATGAGAAGCGTTGCGCGAAGGTCATGTCCATTAGCTTGGTGTAGGCTTTGGAGACTCGAGTCGATTCGGCAAGACTGAAGACGTCGCTTTCTGTGAGGTTGAAGATTGGTGATTGGGTGAGTACGTCCGGTGCACAGTTGGTGGGTTCGGCCCACAGTGCTATTTTGTCACGACATGGATATTGTGCCGATCTGAAGATTGAGTAGTCGTTGGTGAAGAATCGTTCCGCAGGGGCTCCGTCCGTGATGACTTCTGCGTTGCTGATGTGGCTATCGAGCGCTCGAACACTGGCGTTGACAGTGACGATGTTGATGCTAGGTTTGCAGCGGATCATATTGACAGCTTGCACCGTGGAAGCCCTATTCCTCACTAGTCCGTATAGATAGCCATAAGGTTCCCCGCCGCATGTTGTAGAGTTGTCGACCTCGACTTCGATACCGTAGGCTGGGCCTGCTGACTTTGGTATGTAATCAATCTGGAAATCTAGCATTGTGATTGTGTCGTTCCTCCTGGTTGTCTTGTTCTGAACAATGCAGTCATTGGGCATCTTGACCCGGCCGAGGATGCTCTGGGTTGTCGAGTTGTCTCCCTCCGAAGAAGAACCCCAAGAATATGTGCTCGGATCGAGGACAGCGCAATTAGAGCTGATCATGGCAGCAGGGACTGTGACATTGAAGCGTGTGGGTTGCGGCATGCTTGAATTGGCTACAAGAGTGAAATTAGGAAAGACCATGTTGTTGTAGGTATATTGTGGGAATGAGACGTTCGCATACAGCCGCATGCCTAGTACAGCATTGCTCTCATCCTGATTCCAGTCAAATCTAGCGGTAGACTTTGTGACGAACGTATCCGCAATGTTTGCGTCGCCGAGCACTTGGATGCCTACGCTCTCAGCTTGTAAGAGACCACTGACTACCACGGTCAGCAGCGGCGAAAGACAGATGGCAAGTGAGGTTGTGCTCAAGGCCCACTGTCGTCGACTGATTGAGCGGATGAGCGAGACGAAAGCGAAGTAGCCGAAGGGCGTCTCGACAAGATCTTGAGCAGCAGATCCTCGGGCGGCGGACAGGGAGTGGTATACTTGGAAAGTCCGAGTCGCAAAGTCGAGGACCCCAAAGGTGGCTGCGATGGCGACCATGACGACAGCAGGACCGAAAGTCCAAGCATACTTCATGTAGCCATCCTTTGGCACAAGACCATAGCCTGTATGATTTGTTGAGTAACGAAGTCCAGCTTCGAGAGCAGCGACTAAGATCAATGGTAGCAGGACTGTCGGGATCCTCCAGGGTGTGTTGAACATGGCTGGCCGCCACCATTTCAGAGTACGTTTCGGCAGCTGAGCATAGTCCGGAACTGGTATCGATGGATCGAGTTCCGCTTTGATCTGATAGCTTCTTTGTGGATCCTGCGAATCTCTCGAACAGTAGAACCTGTACCCTCGCATCCAGGCAACCATATCTTTCAGACGTGCGGATCCTAAACCAGAGCACAAACGAGCCAGATCTGGACTCTGGCTGAGCAGGAGGGCCACTGCACCCACAGAGCTGAAATCTCGTGGTAGACCCGGAAATCCGAAGAAGAGACACAAAAAGAGGGCGCACAATGCAAATACCACTAGGAAGATGTCCATGAGCCGAAGCGTGAGCGTCTCGACCACTAAGCGTGGGCCTGTGTTAAATGTTCGACCTTGTGCTTTCGTTTCCTGAGGCGTAGTCAGTTGCTGCTTTGCATACTGCGCCACAAGCCTCTGGAACGTTTCCCGGGTTGCGCTTGTGAGGATAGCTGGGTCAAGATACTCATAGTAGCTCGCTCGTCTGGCTATCAGATCTGTCAGGCCAAAGAATTCGGTACTAGATATTGTAAGTGAAGAAAGTATTGGAAGATTGGATTTTGCCGCAATGCGGACTTGCTCGGCAAACTCCCAAGCATCTAGCGACGCGGGTAGCGGTACTTCTTCCAGGATCCTAGTGACATTGACACCACCAGCAGTCGAGCTCTGTCCAGCTTGACAACTGACTTGTGCGCGAGCATAGGACAATTTAGGACGGCAGAGTAATGCTGTCATGTTCTTGATCGTCACCATGAACGGAGTTGTTGATTGGCCCCCTGGAGTATTCATGACTTGACGACGACCGAGAGAGGAGGTCGCAGTGGGTAATGTGGGATTTTGTGCTTTATTTGTGATCGTTGGGGCTGGAATCGAGTTCCCCTCCGGGACTGACGTGTCCACTAGATTCGAGTATCCGAAGGCCACGAGATAACATGGTTGTGTAGATCCTGTACGTGAGACAACGCAAGTGACGCTGGCTAGACCATAGCTCGCGATCCATCCCACACCAGTCTCAGAGTCTACTAGAGGTTTCTTCGACATGTCCCAGTCATCTTCTGGTCCGGCAAGGCCTGCGGAGCTGAAGTTCAATCCGTTGATAGCGTAGTTGTCCGACCAGAAGTCAAGATCGACCATTGATCCTCCGAATGAATTAGTGTACCGCTGTGATCGATTGCTATAGTCCCACTCAGCACGTTCACACTCAAGGTCGCCAGAAAACACATTTACGTCACCCTCCAGAGTCGTGTTGGCCTGTAGGTCCGAGTCTAGCAGACCGAAGCTCTGCGTGGCGTATCTCGCATTCGTCCCTTCACTGTACGTCAGATTGAAAATTGGTGGCACCAGTGCGTTGGAAGTGATTTGCCCTCGCTCAGTGGTATTTGCAATCGTGTTCCTCGTCAAGTCAAAGGCGTCTCTAGTCAATACAGAAGCGGGCACAGCCACAGAAGGGTAGCGCAGTGAGAACAGGCCAGTCGAAAGGACAATCAGCAATCGTATCGTGAGTGAGCCGAGCACACTCAGAGTCACTTGCCAGTCTTTCTTGTTCATCCCTGAGAGCAGTGCCTGAGGATCCCACGGGGACAAGTAATCCAGCAAAACGGACTCCTGTGCTGGGAGCTTCGCCCGAGTCATCCGCACAAAGGGTGCGTTCCGTCTGATCTGGTAGTCAACCTGATTCCAGAAAGCCGCGAGGATGGTCAGGACAGCTGTCGGCCCGAAGGTCCAGAGATAGTGTAGACTCGGCTTCGCGGCAGCCAGACCATTGTCGCGTGTTGACCTCGCATTCAGTACCTCCGCTGCTGTCAGTATGGCCAAGGCGAATGCTACAAAGGCAAACAGGACCGGCCGTCGGAGGAAGAAAGGCACCCACAAGCCATGCTTAGCTGGCTTTTCTTGGACAGGTTCCGGCGCATCCTCGCTTCGAGCGGGCGATCTCTCTGAGCGACCTGTCGAAGATGGTGGTCCGCTTAGAAAGTAGATGCTTGAATCAACAGCCTCCTTGTCGTCTCTCCGACTGCGCTCCCATGAACGGACACGCGCATCCGCAACTTCCTTCTCCGTCGAAGGTGCCGCCAGAAAATGGGTGCTTGGATCGAACACTTCCTTCTCATTCGATACCTCGATCTGGCCCAACATAGCACCACGAGTGCCTCAAGGGTAGCAGCGGCCGTCCAAGTACATCGGTGCAAAATTCCTGCATCGTTACAGAGCGCACCCTCGTGGGTATAAGGGCTTTTTGCGCCATGCTGCGCCGCATGCAAGCAGTGTGAGCTGAAACCATAGTGCTGGGATTCATCTGGCAATATCCTGGTCTAGTGGCGCAGATCAGCTGTGATTGGCCGATGTCACTAATGAGCGCTAAAGCGCGCCGTGGACCATGGGAGAAGTGTGAAGTCTCGACATTGCTAAATTGTTTGCCAAGCAGAAGCAGGGCATGGTGAATGCTGAGGAGATATCGGTGTCACTCTGCGAAATTGAATGCAAGATATTTTGTACATAGGTATAATCTGCTTCTTGTGTTGAGCGCTCGCACGAAAAGCCCACAGAGATCGGAAGCTGTTTGGGCGGGACAACAGACTAACTTTGATGACACCAAACCTGACACACTGGTATGTTTTCTTCGTCTGCGAGTAGTAAGCACCTGAAACAATTCCTTTGTCTCATGAAGCTGTCAAACTCCGAACTCCAGCTTGATGCTGATGTCTTGCTAAAGTAGCCGCCCAGTATATCTTCTGTGTAACAATAAGCAATATTATACAAAGGTTGAACCTTCTATTGATTACACTTTCGCTATACACAGGAATTACACTGGCCGCTCAGCCCGTCCAATATCTATCCCGTAGCGCTGTCGAGGACCTTCATCCCACCAGCCAATGCTGAATGTACTGCCTTGCAGCACACCTTGATCAATCAACTGCTTGTCACTCAGTAGCTCAGACCCAGCTGGTATCTCCCTCAGCATCTCCGATTCTGCTAGCCAACTAGATACTGCCGCGATACTCTGAGGGTTCTTTGTCAGAACTTTCTTCAAGCGTGTAAATATCCAGGCCATGAGTGCACATGCAGAAAGCGTCGCGAGGAGGGCTTGCAGGATACGAGTAGATATCTGACTCTGCACTACCCGATACTCCTGGATATCAAGCAAGTCTGCTTCGAGCTTAGTTGCGGAGGGCAAGAAAACGTTCGAGCTTGGTGAGGTCGATATAGGTGTGCGGTAGTATGTGGAGAATCGTTGGGCGTAGATGATGTTGTAATATTTCGTCAAGTAATCGGCAAAACGGTAGCGAGCACCCGATTCGAAGACGGTCTTGTCGTCAAATTCAAATATGGGACTTTCCCTCAGCACTTTTGGAATGCAAGCCCTGCCATCTGACCAGCTGGTATACTCCCCGCATGTAGTGACGGCTGCGTTGAACACCTGCGGGCTGGTAGTGAAAAGCTTGTTGTCTGTCGAATTTTCCATAACAGTGGCGTTCTCCACTTGGAGTGACGGATACTTGAATGTCACGTTCGCCAGGACGGTATCGATACGAGGCGAACAGTGCACCATGAAGCTATCTCGAATTGTGCTGTCCTCAATCTGAGCCATGACATAGTTTGGTCTGCCTTGATTCCAAAGGTAATTGGAGCAATTGAGATTAGGCTCCAATGGTAGCGCAGACAGGTATTGCAAAGTGCCGTTGAACGGCATCAGCTCTGAGATGTTGTATCGAGCAACGTCAGTCGTGTTCATCGTGTCATTGCCGATGTGACATGTTTGTCCAAGTTTGACCCAAACAGACCAGTACCGCCACGTCTTGTTGTATTGCGTCATGAGTTCTTCTCCAGCCGACTGAAGTTCAAAGTTGTCTCCCTCAAAAATTTTGCATTCGGAGTCGACTCGGGCGGCTGGCAGCAAAGACTGGAACCGGGCTCCAGAGGTAGATGTATTGGTGATGGTAAAGTTCGGGAACACCAGATTCTCGTGCGTGAGACTAGGATACGATATATTGCGGAGGAATATCATGCCAGGCAATGATGAGCTCGGATCGTACTGAAGACCAAATTGTTGTACAGAGCTGGGGAGAAACGTCTCGCCAATTTCGACCTGACTCTTTGTAAAGATTGGTGTACTTTGCGCCTGAAATAGGCCGCTGACTGCTACTGTCAGCAACGGGGAGACGCAAACAGCCAAAGACGTAGAGCTGAGTGCCCACTGTTTGCGCTTAATGGATCGACCCAACGAGTGAGCAGCAAAGTATCCGAAAGGCGTTTCAAACAGGTCTTGGAAGCTAGCGTTACGAGGTCCAGATAAAGCGTGGTAAGGCTGAAAGGTTCTGGTAGAGAAGTCCAGCATTGAGAAGACAGAAGCAGTAAGTACCATAACGATTGCTGGTCCAAATGCCCAAGTGTATTTGAGGTATCCACCCTGAGGCACTGTGTCAAAGCCTTGATTGCTGTTTGACTTGCGGAAGGCAATCTCCAATCCTCCCACCAGGAGCAAAGGCACCAATACAGTCAGAGTCCTTAACGTGGTCCCAAAGATTGCTGGGCGCCACCACTTCATTTCTTTCGGTGTCGAGGTAGCTTTACCATCTGGTATAGTTTCGTCGACCTCGGCGACAACGTGCCACGATCGGTCCATGGCCGTGACTTGTCGATGCAGGTGAAATCTATAGCCCCTCAACCACGTCCTGATCTGACTCAGTCTCGACGCACCGAGTCCTGATAGGAGTCGAGTGAGAGTTGGACTCTGAGCTAAGAGTAATGCCAGACCGCCTATAGATCCGTAGTCTCTAGCCATACCAGGAAACGGGTGAAACAGGCAAAGGCTTAGCGCACTAAGTGCGAGGACGATCAGAAGGGCGTCCATGATGCGGAGGGTCAAGGCCTCAATTACCAGTCGAGGCCCCACGACCGAGACCCTGCCTGGCAGAGGCCGAACATTTGGTCTAGCAAGAGCTTGCCTTGCATACTGTGCCGCTGTGCGCTGGAAAGTCCTCTTTGTCATATTCAGCAGGTAGGAAGGCTCCAAGAATTGCGTGGCGTTCGTCGCTCCAGACTGGAATTTTGTTGCTCCAAAGAAACCGTCGAGCATGGTATTCATGATCTGGGATTTCTCCCTCACAGCATCCCTAGTCCTCATCGCGAACGTAAAAGCAGAAACCCCACGGGTTTCTCCTGAATCTGCGCTTAAGATCTTGGTGACATTGATGCCTCCTTGAGTGGAAGTGTGATCGTCGATGGTCGTGATCAGAGCTTTCCCTACAGTGATCGACGGCTTACAAAGGAAGACGGTGAAGTTGGTTACTTTGATGCTCTGGTAGCTTGTTGGCTTGCCATCCGAGGTGAATCCAACCTGCCTTCCTATCAATACGGTAGGTCGAGGCACGACGGGATTGTTGCTGTCATCAATGAGACTGGTGCGAGAAGGAATTTGTGGATTTTCGGGTGCAGTGTCATTGACTCTCAAGGAACAGCCAAAACCAACGATGAAGCAGTTCTCCTCTTGTTGAGACTTGCTGTTCGTGCAAGAAGCGTTCATCATGGAATGGTCGCTGAGCCAACCAATGCCGGTCTCACCCACGATTGTTCGTTGAGAGGTCAAGTTATCCCATACCTGTCCATTGATGCCAGTCGTCTCCATTGTGAAGTTGCTGGTAGACCAGGATTTCGATGCGAAATCAAATTGCGTTCGACCGCCATGAACATTAGGGTCTGCGTATGGTTGATCGGCATCCGTGTATGTCCAAGTCGCGTCTTCGCAGTCGAGGTCGGCGCCGATGTAATTCACTTCAGCTTCGTATGTCATGTTCAGGCCCGAGCTGGCCTGCGCCGTGAATCGTTGCACTGCGTACTTGGAAGTGGTGCCGTCCGGGTAAGACAGGTTGTAGAAGGAAGGAGCAAACGCATCAGACACTACCTGACTGATACTTCTTGAAGGGCCATCGAAGTTCGACAAGTCGAAATCGTCCAGTTGTGTCAGAGTAGTGTCGAAGGCCAGTGGCGGGTATCTGAGCACAAACAAGCCCGTCGACAAGACGATGAGTACTCTCAACACCAAAGATGCCAAAACGCTGAGTGACACCTGATAATCTTTATTGTTGAGCGCCATGACCAATGACATTGGATCCCACGGCGAAAGATAGTCGGCTAGCATACTTTCAGGCGCTGTCACCTTGCCTTTGGACATCCTGACTAACGGAGCATTGCGCCGAGCTTGCACGTCGACTTGATTCCAGAATGCGGCGAGAATGGTTAGAAATGCAGTCGGCGCAAACGTCCATAGATAATGCAAGCTTGGGCGTGGGGTGGCAATGCCTTGCTCCTTGACTGACTTGGAATTGAGGACCTCTAGCGCCGCCAGCATCGCTAGAGCTGCGAACACAAAGCAAAAGATGACCCATCTGTGCAGAAAGAATGGCGTCCAGAGTTGCTGCTTCTTTGCTGATTTGGGATGGTCTTCGTCTCCGAGGACTTGCTCCTCCTCTGTGTTCACGACTTGTTTCTCTTCGGCATCTTTACGCCAGTCTTCTTGAGAACTTCTCTCCGATGTGTCGTGACTCAACAACCGCACATTGACGTCTGCTTTGAGCTGATCTGGGACGGTCAAAAACGCCGGCGCACCGGCCGGCGGTGGCATTGAAAACAGTTACTGGCGGTGAAAAAGAGCTTCGTGCATAGAGGAGACACAAATGTTGGCAGACACACGCCATTTTGAACAGACCATGAATTGAAACCGCAAGCGCGGTACACCTCCCAAGGCCGCATTCGCTGGGAGGTTTTGGCGCCTTGATCTTCATCTAATATGCCTCGACCATGCATTGCCAGTCCTCCGTGATTGGCTGGACGTCCTTTGAGCCGCTGGAACGACTAGGGTTTATAATCTAGTAGGTGACCATGGTGAGATGAACTCCTGCAAAGCATTCCTGCTGACAGCAATGTCTTCTATACTCTTTGTAAATTCTAAGTGCGCGACAAGCGCTGTGACGAGGTCTGATATGCTTGACATACTCTTACTAGACGCGACTTTGTACAAGAGTCTGGAAAATCGAGAGGAGGGCAGAACGACTGCGCCGCAGAGCGAAAAGCATGGGCCCGGTTAGTGTGTTTGGAAATGCCCTGGCATCCACACTTTTGAGCAATTGCGGCGTCGACCATTTTCCAGGGCTCAATGCGAGACTTATGCGGCGTGGTAATTGTCCTTCATACCTCTCGCGATGGGCGTGAATGTAGGAAGTGGTGTTCGATGATCATGAGTGTATGCCGATGGCAGGAACTTTCTACGAGTATTCTTGATCCCAACCCGACAATCCGCGATGTGCAAGGCGCAGCGACTGCCACAGTTTCGGTGTTTTCAACATGTCACAGATGCCTCTTGCTGCTACTGTGATAGCCGCAGACGTCCTTGATGGTTCCACAGGGTCTGGCGATCTCGGCGATAGTGCAAGCAGCCGCTGGCGGGGTTCAACTTGGGAGGACAATTTGTAGGCAGCTTCGACGCTTTGGACAGTCGCGAACAGCATCAAGAGTCGTTCTTCTGCACTAGCCGACAAGCGGGAGCACCTTTTGATAGGTTGGACAGTGAGATATGCATTCATTCGAGTGACAGCCTCGTCTGAGAATGTCGTGGATGTTGTGGTTCAGCATAGCCTGGAAGGCCATTAGCCGGCGCGTGTTGGAGGCATTAGATTGGGCGAACAGGGTTGCCGTGCGGCTCAGTAACACTTCAATTTCGTGCCACTCCCCAGAAACCGTGCCTCAGAAGAATTGTTGAACAGATAGATAAAGTGCACGCTGTCTTGCATGATATTTGTTTGCACGTCTTGCTTTGCATTTGTGTTGTTGCAAAAAGGGCGTTCTTGCTGGTCGACTTCGACGCTTTCCACGACCTGCTCAACCTCACGTGTTATGACCATGCTCGTTTACCATCAAATACAACACCACCAACAACCCAACTCACCAAAAATATTCTGGCAACAGGAGAAACTTATACTAGGACGATGACGATATCAATTGGAAGAGCAAGATTGAGTGGAAGATTTCATTTCCCCTATGCTGCATGAAGATTGAAGCATTTCAGTCTGCCATAGCTTCACGGCAGCGAATACCGTTCATCATGCCAAAGTATCCACAGAAGAAGAAAGGTTTCCGAAGGGACTGGCTAGCAGATTGCTGCGTCTCGAAAGACACGTCCCGGAGTGGAACGCCAGTTTAGCAAACCCGCCCACCAGTATCTGGCCTGCACCCCCCGGAAGGACGAAAGGAAGCAGTCTTCTCGTCTGGCTGGCCCTGAGGACACCGATAATCCTCCGCAGCAGAGAGAAGACCGTCTACAAGATGCTGCCGGCACCGATCGCCTCAGTGTCGACGTTGTAGGTACCGTCGATGGTTGGCTGGTTGAGGCAGGTTCCGACATTGTCATCGAAGGCACCAACCATGTTACCGGCGACCTTGTAGTTGCACACTGTCTCGCTGTTAGTCTCGCTATCACTGCCGCCCCATGCTTGGCAAATACTGACCGGTGTAGTACGCGTTCGATTTGTAGTTGAAGTTTTGGAGCCCAGAACCCGTGCAGTCGGTGGTATAGCAACCAACCTCAGTAGTTGCTTTCCATACGATTTGACTCGCATGCCCCCACTTGGAGAAGTTGCTCATATCAGGGCTGGCCTTGCCATACTGGCTGGAGAAGTAACCAATCTCGGAATTCTAAAAGTTGTCAGATCGACTTCGGAAGCGACGACGAGGTCCTCTAGGGTCTCCTGCTTACGTAGAACATGTCGCTAATGATCTTAGAGATGTCTTTGGCCTCTACACCTGCAGCGATATTTTGCAAAGAGGTCGTCAGCTTCCAAATAAATTTTGAAGATTCTGGGAACTTACGCCATAGTCGCCACCGTCAACATCCATGGAGTGGGCATAGACACAAGTCTGGAACAAGTCAGCGATGTCAACAACCATTGCAACGTGGGAACATACGTCTGCGATCTTCTTCGCGGTCTGTGCAAGAGCTGCAGACCAGGTGAGGTCAGGCGAAGAGTGGTTGGCGCGGTGGTAGTTGTGGTGGTTCACGACGGCTTGCTTGTAAGTAGTGGCAACGCCAGTAGAAGGCTTTGATGAAGTTTTAGTAGCTACACCTTTGGATGTGGAAGAAGAGGCAGTGTCTTTGGAGGAGGTGTCTTTGGAAGGGGTTTCTTTGGCAGAGGTGTCTTTGGCAGGGGTGGTCTTGGGGGTGGTGACTTTGGGGGCTTTTGTGGCCTTGGCCTTCTTCTGCTTGGTGGTGGTGGTCTTCTTTTGCTTCTTATTCACCTTCGCATTCTTCTGCTTCACCGCCACCTTGTCGCCACGCTTCATTAGGTGGACCTCAGGGACCACCTCTTCTTCGTGGCAACCAGGGGTGGAAAAGCCGAAGATGGAGAGGGGGATGGGGAGGAATTTGTGCAGGACGGGTGATTTGGGGGCAAGTGCAGGTGCAGGTGTCTCGATATGGACGATTTCGGGTTGGATGTGTAGTGGTGCTTGGTTGTCAATGCTTACAGGGTTGTAACCAGTTGGAGCGGGAGCGGCGGCGGAGCTGCTTGGAGGAGCAGGAGCTGGCTGCTCGTAGGAAGTTGGCGCAGGCTCGGGCTGCTCGTATGAGGTCGGAGCAGGGGCGGGAGCCTCAGTGGTTGGCTCAGGCTGGGGCTCAGGCTCGTAAGAGGAGGGGACTGGAGCAGGGGCCTGGGTGGTCGGGACCGGAGCTGGCTGCGTGGGTGCTGGAGCAGTACCGTAACCAGTCCTGGTGCGCGACTTGCGACCACGGCCGCGACCCTTCTTCCACCAAGGGGTGTAGCCAGTAGGGGCGGCAGAGGGGACTTCGGTGGGGGCGGCCTGACCCTCAGTGACGGTCACGAGCTGAGTGACATAGACAACCTCATTGTCGGTCACAACAATCTCGCCACGCTTGTCAAAGACGGGGCCAGCAAGGGCGGCAGCAGCAAAGGCCGCGGTGAAGAGAACCGAGGAACGCATGTTGATCGGTTGGTCTTTTCGATTTTCTGATACCGGTTCAGAGGGACTGTACGGGATACCAGATCCTGGAAAAGAGAGTGCCTGACGGGGGAAAGAGTCAGTGAGCGGTCGCTGGAAAGAGAGCCTCAACCGGGAGGCGCTGCAAGAGTTATATCCTTCAAAAGAGAGTTGAGCGGTCGGGTCTCAGTCGAGGACGAGTCGTCGTCCTAGAACCGTTACGGCTTGTCGAGACAGACTGAAAGAGTTGAAGCCGTTGCGTCTATCGTGACGAGGACGAGTCGGAATGGCGGGTCTTTTATCGATTCTGAACGTTGACGCCGTAACAGTTCTTTGCAAGGCCGACGTTTGCTCTCACTCACTGCGAACAAGACACGGCACACAGGAAGTTTCAATTGACTTACGGAAAAGGGTCGGTTGGGTCTTCACGGAGAGAGTGACGTGAAGATGGTGTGTCGTCGTTGGCGCTGGTTTCAAGGAATGGATGCAAGCACAAGGCCGCAAAAAGAGTGACTAGGCAAGGAGTGAAGAAGGGAAGAAACACGTCAACGTGTAGATGGATGTATGCGTGTGGTGAAGGAGTGAGGGTGTCGACCATGGACAAATGCTTTTATTGAGATACGGACAGGATGAACACAGAGCCGGGAGACTTGCAGGACTAGCGCAAAGCCACGAGGGATTGAAGATTGGGGCCTGGCTTGAAACACGCCTCGACAAACGTTGACAAAAACGGTGGGGAAAGGCAGATTGCGAGGGACTTGGTACTGCGTCAGTGGCATGCCCTACGAAGAGCCTGCTCTCCACGATGATTACGGAATAATATCACCCAGCGCACTGGACAATGGCGCAGATTGATTAAATGCTGTATCACGATCACAACCTGGACCTGGCAACGACCACGATCTAGTCTGCAGGACAACAGCATTCCCGGACCGCCACTCTGGACGTTATACCCTGATACAGGGACACCCTCAGCGGCATGAAGGGGAGCATTTGGACAACCCAGAGAGCCTGCTGCATTCTTCACCATCCACTTGACACCGCATTGTCCAGCTTGACACGCTCTGGGCCTTGCATCCCTTGCTCCCGGGTGTATGGGATCCCCACGACAACTGCAAAGAATGCAGATTTGTTACAGGTCATCCGACAGCCTCCTCGGACACTGGACAAGAGGCAATCCGGGAGGCAATCCGGCGGCAAAAGCCTGTAAGATTGTGAGTGAGAGGTAAAGTGGGGATGGCAACGACGACAAGGGAGACGGCAGCCGACCATCTGACTTCTGGTTCGCACATAATACGGCATCGGGCTCCCCGCAACAGCGATGTGCAGGACTCCAGAACAACAGAGAAGAATTCTCGGCCCCTAATGACTAGCCAGGAACAGACAGGTACCGACCCACCCACAGTCAGCCTGATGGCATACAAGCGTTTTTCTCGGTCGGCCGCGGCAGATCGTAACCGCATTTTGACTTTCGGCCAAGATACGTACCTTGCACCGTGCGGATCGACCTCGCATATCCCAAGTTTCTGGGTGTTTTTCTCCTATCCATCGTGCCATCATCACATTTGCCATCCTTGTTCAAGGACTGAAGATCATTATACATGGGATGGTCCTGCATCGAGATCACATGTAAGTCATGTCAATACGAGTGGGCTCAATATAGACGCCCTTCGGATCCTGCTGGTAGTGGAGATGGCTCCCTCATTTCCTCCACTTCTCGGCTGCGTCCATAAACGAGAGTCTGCACCACCGAGAAGAGGCAAAGGGAAGGTGCCCAGCATAGATGAAAGTCACTCTTCGACTTGTCCGATGGTTGTCTCCTTTCGCAATTTCCGCCCAGGAGTCAGGCTTTCGCTTGCAAGGTCTAGCTTCAAGGGTACACTAGCTCAATCCGGCAAGGCACCGCGGGGTGGACGACCTTGTGGTCTGGGCAGATCCAAGGTTGCCATCAGTTCTCACAGATGGTCCTACCACCATACGAAATCTCCACGACTCAAGAAATGTCCTTCCACCTTCTGTTTACTGACAGAAGAAATTTGCTATACGACAACATGATTTATCTTGCTTCTCGCTATTGTTTGGCAGCAGATTCAAAGTCAACAGGATGCGACACAACCAGACCAGACTTAGTACGTATTTTTGGACTCGTTCGCACCTTTACAGAGTTACCATGGCTTTAAGCTGCCATTGGGCGGCTCGACGGCAGCTTGTGAAACAGTCACAACTCCTTCTGCAAGCAAACACACCGACAATAACACAGCATATCATTTCGTGCCACTTTGCAGAACTATTGGCCAACGCAGCGCCTACCACTTCATCCACTTGCAAGGACGAAAGCAGCATAGAAGTTTCTGGATGACGCATGACCGTTTTCTTCGTTCTGCCACGCAAACAGTACACCGTTTGTATAGCCTTGGTAAGCGACGTTTTCTGCCATGAGCGTAACCTCTAGCCCTGATACCGTTGAAAAAGTGTCATGGCATGAGGCAAAAGTTGCTTTCCCTAAATGTCTCCTTCTCCTTGTGCCTGCGGCAGCTGCAACTATCCCGAGACACAAGCCAAAAGGTAAATGTGTATCACCAGTCTGACAAAAAACAAACAATCGTCACTGCACGCTGATGTAAAGATGAGTACCACGGCTTTTCCTGCATTTTCTGTTACTCACCGCCGATCCCACATAGAGACACAAGCCGCATGACACCTGTCGCTTCAGCTGCAGAGCTTTTTTGGTAGTCAACATGTTTCAAAACATCGATGAACCATCAACAAGATCTGCACCTCCACATTTTCTATCCCTTCATGTCCGACGGTCGAAGCCTGTTGATCAGCAAAGTCCAGATTCACTTGCCGCCTGGATGGCGAATGACCGAAGAGTTTTTGAACCTGGTTTTCCGTGTATGAGAAGTCGATCCTTCATGGACTACATAAACGCACTCTCGTGCAGGGTTTTTGCATTCGCAGAGATTGCAATTTTCGGTTGCGCGTGAGTTGCTCCTCTGTGCTCAAGAACAGATATAGCAGTGTGCTCGTTTCAGGCAGAGTCCAGTGACCGCAGTCTGCTCAGCAATCACCTGCTGGCATCCTCACTTTCTGCCCGCCTCAGTACAGGTGGACCTGTCTTGACGTGTAGCCAGAAATTAATGCAGACCGAGACTGGTTGAGCTTGAGCGCAGAAGGTCCTAGAAGGGATCTGCTTGCAGCGCTGCGGCTTGTGTGAAATGCGTCGAGTGAGATAATGACACGTCACCCTTTCTCGTGCATCCTAATCGATCCAAAACTCTGAGTGCTGCAACTCAGGGAGAGTGACACTTGTTTTCATACTAGTTCTCCCTATGCAATCCATGGAGATGTTGCTGACCAAAGCCACGTTGCCAGTTGTAGAGAATCGACTAGTCCTTAGATCATGATATCAAGACCTCCATCTGCATGACTGCACGGCGGCAAACAGATGTCATTGAGGTAGCGTGTGACAGTGCCTGCCAGTATTGTCACGCCGGACCATGCGCTGATTGAGCGATCTCTTGTGCAGACGACATGCAAAGATGGCCAAGATGAGCATGACATGAAGTCGTCAAACATCAAACCTTGACTGTGCCACATGCACGCAATATTCATCATCCTTGACAGCTGAGATATAGTCAACCCCGCAAACCAGAAGATCATTCCTCGCTTGCCGCCCTGTCGGAGCGGGAGCACCCGACGCCGACATCCAGAGCTGTGAATCTTTCTGTATTCACGCCGCAGTGAGCTTCACATTTGCTGCAGTCAACTTTCGAAGGTCTTGCGTTGAATCTCGCAGTCTTACGCTTCTCTCCTTCTTGTCGGATACGCGTTCCATGCATCGGATCAGTCGCTGCTAGTATGGCGCAAGCAGATATCGCCAAGATAGCTGGCCTGCTACAGGCCAGCTTGGATCCCCGCCAAAACAAGCAAGGTAGAGGCTTTCGACAGCCATACAAGTGCGTTCACACTGACATTTGGAAACAGCCGAGCAAGCTATCAAGCAGGAAGAGAGCGTGCAAGGCTTCTCACTCGCATTGCTCCAGATCGTCGCCTCAGACTCTCAACCACAAACAACGAGACTTGCGAGTGCGCTTTTCTTCAAGAACTTTATCCGGCGCAACTGGACGGTAGAAAAATCTGCGCAATGCATACAGGCAACAATACTGACTTTGGCTAGGATGAAGATGGAAACTACAAGCTTCCCGGAGACGAGGTTGCGACGATCAAGAAAGAGCTGATTGGGTTGATGATAGCAGTGCCCCCATCGCTACAGATACAGCTGGGCGAGGCTATCAGCGTGATCGCTGACAGCGACTTTTGGGAGCGATGGGATACACTTGTAGATGTATGCAAGCGCAGGACAATGATCGCTCGGACTCAGGCTGACTAAAGGATAGGACCTCGTCTCGCGACTCACCGCCGACAATCCACAAGTGAACAACGGTGTACTACAAGTTGCGCATTCAATCTTCCGAAGGTGGCGACCACTTTTCCGATCAGATGCACTCTTCACAGAAATCAACCATGTACTCAGCAAGTTCAGCACACCGTTTCTCACCCTGCTACAGAACGTAGATCAAGCAATTGCTCAATCCGAGGGCAAGAAAGAGGTGCTACAAGCGAATTTCACTACACTCGATCTCATGATGAAGCTATTCTACGATTTATCATGCCAAGATCTGCCGCCGGTATTTGAGGAAAATCTGGGTGCCATTAGCGGACTCTTTTTGAAATACCTGAACTACAGCAACGCTTCTTTAGAAACCGATGATGACTCAGAATCCGGACCATTGGAGTTTGTCAAGGCAGGAGTCTTTGAAGCGCTTCAGTTGTACACACAAAAGTACGAGGACGCTTTCGGCTCGTTCTTGGGACAATTCATCCAGAGTTCGTGGCAGCTTTTAACCACGATCGGTGCGGAAACGAAGTACGACATTCTGGTCAGCAAAGCGCTTCAGTTCTTGACTTCGGTTGCGAAGATCAAGCAACATGCCGAAGTATTCAACAACAAGGATGTGCTCGGACAAGTGGTCGAGAATGTGGTCCTGCCAAATCTGTCCCTGCGAGAGTCAGACGTGGAACTATTTGAAGACGAGCCAATTGAGTACATCAGACGAGATCTGGAAGGATCAGACAGTGACACTAGGCGACGAGCTGCTACGGACTTCCTGAGGGCATTGATGGAGCAATTCGAGAACCTCACAACTGAGGTAGTGACGCAGTACATCAACCACTACGTGGCTGAAGGGGCAAAAGACCCCACTAACAACTGGAAAGCCAAGGATACTGCTGTTTATCTTTTCTCGTCGATTGCCGCCAAGGGTACCGTGACATCTGTCAGGGGTGTCACAGCAACAAATCCACAGGTCAACATCCTCGATTTCTTCCAGAACAATATCGCGACCGACCTCACCAACGAAGCGAGCCATCCTTTACTCAAAGTGGATGCTATCAAATATCTCTACATCTTCCGAAGTCAACTGACTAAAGAACAATGGCAAGCTGCGTTCCCGCTTCTTGTCAATCATCTCAGCTCCTCCAATTACGTCGTGTACACTTATGCCGCGATCGCAGTCGAACGTGTGCTATACATGACAGACGACAATCGCCAATCGTTCATCAGCCGCGAGACAGTAACGCCTCTAGCTCGCGAGCTGCTGCAACATCTATTCCTATTGATCACAAAGGACGTCAAGCCGGAGAAGATCCAGGAGAACGAGTTCCTCATGAAAGCAGTCATGAGAGTGCTCATCGTGATCCGTGAAGGCGTTGTGCAGATTCTGGATATGGTTCTCAAGAATCTCGTCAACATCACGAAGGTCATTCGCCACAATCCAAGCAATCCGCGTTTCTATTATTTCCACTTTGAGAGTCTGGGCGCTCTCGTCCGATTCGCAGCCCCAACACAATCAGCCAACCTGGAACAAGCACTCTACGATCCTTTCGCAGAGATCCTGCAGACAGACGTCCAAGAGTTCCAACCTTACGTATTTCAACTCTTTGCCGCACTTCTGGAAGCCAACCCGTCTGGCTCGCTATCAGAATACTACCTTTCACTACTTCCCCCAGTCCTCACTCTCGACCTCTACAACTCGCGAGGTAACATACCAGCTCTTGTCCGTCTCTTGACGGCCATCATTCCTCGAGGAGCACAACACATCGTCGCAAACAACCAACTGGAACAAATCCTAATCATCTTCCAAAAGCTGGTATCCTCAAAAGCCAATGAATCGCTTGGCTTCGATCTCCTCGAGAGTGTAGTGGGTAGCTTACCAGTTGCATCACTGCAGCAATACTTCAAGCCCATGTTGGAGATCATGCTCACCCGATTATCTAATTCCAAGACAGAGACGTTTACCATTCGCTTTGTCCGCTTCTATCATTTCTTCTCCGCACGAGACGACAAGGGTTTGGGTACAGATTTGTTTATTAGCATCAGCGATCAGATCCAGCAGAACGTCTTCACCCCCATCTACACTGGTATCATACTACCAGAAACGCAAAAGCTTTCGCGACCATACGACCGGAAGACGGCCGTCGTGAGCTTGACACACACGCTTGCAACGAGCGAGGCATTCGTGGAGCGGTATGGCAAGAAGGGTTGGGCGTTGACCTGCGAAGCACTGCTAAAGCTGCTTATCAACCCACCTTTACCGCCGTCCGCTGATGACGCGAATGTCATTGAAGACAAGGACGTTGAGGATGTGGGTTTCGGTGTGGGATTCACAGCATTGAACACCTGCAAAACAACAGCAAAGGATCCTTTTCCGGAAGTGCAAGATGTCAAGGTCTGGGTTGGCGCATATTTGCGAGGCAAAGATGCGGAGACGAGTGGAAGGGTCGGCAAGTTTGTGCAAGAGAGGCTCAGTGAGGAAGGCAAGATGGCCTTGTCGAGCGTGATGCAGGCATAGGCAAAAGGCAAAGATGGACGATGTGATGAATGCCAAAAAGTACCATGACGCGGCACAAGCAGCAGAGCAGAAGCGCGCAGAAGGTGCACTGCATGCATAGGTAAGAGTAGATAGTCAACCAAAATAATCAAGATATCACATGCCACGTCCTCTTGCCACCAAGCTGCGCGGCTACTCCTGCGTCGGCGTTTGCGGATTTAGTCCAGGCACGCGCGTGGTGACGAAGGTGATGCGGCCAAATTATCTAGCTCCGCCACCTCAACACCCCGAATTCTGTTCTACATGCATTTTTGAGCGTCTGCGGAGGTCGAGTGAATCATATACGTGTCCTTTCGTCAGCAAAAAGGGATAGGCCCTCGGTATAGCGATATTCCTTCACCAACATTCCCCGAAGCATGGCCGCAGCCTTCCCTCAACCCAGGCTATAGACATAGGACCACGTCGGTTTTCTCGCCGCTCACACTCGCGGAACGACTCAAGCAGCAGTCATGGCGGTGGACTACGCAAAGCTGCGAGAGCAGACACTAGGCTCTGGTCTGGATGAAGAGGCGGTCACTGTGAATACCAGAGCGTTGATTGACAAGGTGCTGGCACGATACTCCGGCGAATGGACGACACTGCGTGAGTTGATACAGAACGCGGCCGATGCGTCCGCCACGACTGTCAGCATACGGTTCGAGACTCTGCCTTCCTCTACCGTTCCTGTACCACATGGGGCCGATGCCGCGACCCGCCTCAAGCATGTCGTCCTTCACCACACACTCAAGCGGCTGCTTGTGTCAAACAACGGACAGTCATTCGGGGAGAACGACTGGTCCCGATTGAAGAGGATAGCAGAGGGTAACCCGGACGAGACCAAGATTGGAGCATTTGGTGTAGGGTTCTACAGTGTGTTCGCCGATTGCGAGACACCATTCGTCACATCAGGAGATCAGACTATGGCGTTCTATTGGAAAGGGAACAGCTTGTTCACACGCCGTGGCAAGCTGTCGAAAGAGCAGGCGACTGATAACACTTGTTTCTTGCTGGACTACCGGAATGCTGGTTCACCGGTCCCACCTCTCCTGTCGCTCTGCCAGTTCCTCAGCACGAGTCTGACGTTCGTGGGTCTGGAGTCGATAGAGCTATGGCTGGACGACTTCAACCTCCTCAAGCTCACAAAGAAGTCTGCGCCGGCCGCGACTGTCAGCATACCGCCAGAGGTGAATCCAAAGACAAAGGATGGGCTTATGAAGATTGTGGCTGTGGAATATCAGAATGCTCAGATTGATGGCAAGTGGCTGAACGTGGTTGCTTGGGATAGGAAGACGCAGAATACTGCAGAGGTGCGGCAGACTGAGGTCGCACAACCCACACAGTCGCTACGGAGCTTCTTCAGTCGGTTCACCTCGACCACCAGTGGTGGGAATGCTGCACAGAGGAAGGCGGCCAAAGAGGAGGAAGCTGTGCAGAGAGCTGTATCGGAAAACCTTGCCGCCGAAAGCACCGCTACCGTGTTTCTTCGCATTAGCACGGTCAACGTTCAGACGTATGTGCCTAAGCAGCTGGCTGCTGAGCTGGAGCGTGCAACCAAGAAGCCCCCACCCAAGCACACTCGAATCGCCATTCTTACGTCGTCCTTCGACGAGACGTCGGCCTCCCTATCGTCCCTGTCAGGTCTCGGGTCTGGCAAAGCAGGCGAGATCTTCTCCTCCGTGCTGCCATCACGAAACGGCCGCATCTTCATCGGCTTTCCAACAGCGCAGACGACGGGTCTGCTAGCACATATTTCTGCTCCATCTGTCATCCCGACGGTGGAACGCGAGAGCATAGATCTAAATGCACGGTACGTGCGGACTTGGAATAATGAGATGCTTCGTGTGGCTGGTATCGCTTGCCGCGTTGCCTACCAAGGCGAGATCTCTGATCTAAAAGCACAGATTGACCGTCGTCTGAGAGCAGCGAAGACCACGAAGCCGAGCAAAGAGGACTTGGACGCTGTGATTCCAGCGGCTGTACATGCATTCAAGCAATACACCTTCCAGGAGTCAACGCCGTCTTCTCAGGTCGGGCAGATTATAGAGGAAGCTTTCTGGACTTGTAACCAGAAGGCTTCCATCGATATCTTGTCCTCGCGTGGCGTGTTGCCAAGTGTGCAAGTCCGTCTTGCTTCGGAAGATCTCAGCTTCGTGGAGGGTATTCCTGTCATTCCAGATCAGGTTGTGGACAAGGCTAGTGCTTTCTTGCAGAAATTGCAGGAGTACGGTCTGCTCACCGAGATCACGACGAAGGATATCAAGAAGGAGCTAGAGGCACAAGCCATTTCAGAAAGCCAACTGACGGAACTGCTCAAATGGGCTGGCAAGAAGATCGATACAGAGGCACTTGATACTTCTGCTATTCGCAGTCTCTTTGACGGCACGGTCGCAACTTTGTCTGAGGAGACTTCCAAGCTATATTCTGGACCTGTACTTCTGCTTGGCGGCATTGAGACTTTTCCAGTCGTGGCCAAGATCCCAGCAGAATTGCCGATGCCGCCCACCACGATACCCTTCCACTTTGTCAAAGGTATTCCGAAGCATCACCTCGAGAGCTTTGGTTGGAACGAGTTGCAACTTGTACCATGGCTGCGATATATAATCGAGAAGGACGGAAATGGCTTCCCACTCGAACAAAGCTTGACGAGGACGCCAGCATTTGCGGCGCAGATATTACCAGTCATGTCCAAGGGCTGGGAGTCTCTTAGCCAGTCTTCGAAGATTACGGTCGTGGAGCTGCTCAAGCCGAGGACGATTGTGCCAACGAAACTCGGGATGAAAAAGCCACCTCAAGCATACTTTGCTTCTGTCAAGCTCTTTGACGACTTGCCTACTATTCAAGGACTTCAAGGCACGAAGGAGAAGTTTCTGTCTGCTCTCGGTGTGAGAAAGACGGTCGAGCTGTCTGTGGTCTTTGAGCGTCTCATGTCCAAGGATGAAGGCGCGCAAGAGACGAAGTGGAGCCACATGGATCTGATCAAGTATCTTGTATCTGTCCGCGATGACATCCCCGCAATCGATATTGAGAAGCTCCGGAAGACGCCAATCTGTCCTGCCGAGCAGAAAGGTGGTAAGACGCCTGGCCTCTTCCGTGTCTCTGAGCTGTTTGAGCCCAAAGCACCTCTCCGAGATCTCGGTCTGCAGCTGCTGTACTGGCCTGAGCCGTTCCGACTGGCTAGTCCAGAAGCCAAGTTCCTGCAGTTCTTGGGGTTGAAGTCATACCCTATTGTGCCGGAGCTGGTAGACATTATGTCCAAGGCGGCCAAGAATGGTGATGGGAAGCTTTACGAGAACGCTTTGCTTTACTTCATCTCGAATCACTATCCGAACGGCTACCGCAGGTTCCCTATCGAGAGCATTACGGTGCCTTTCTTGCCACTTGCTGGTCAGGATCTGTCCCGGTTATCGACTCCAGGCAGCGTGTTCACGAACAAAGGCTGCTCTGTTCTGGGCTTCGATATCTTGAGGGAGGATCTCCACGCACAAGCCTCCATCCTTGGAGTCCAGCAAGACCCGCCCATCAACATCTGCGCTGAGCGTCTCATCTCAAAGCCGCCCAGAACCAAAGCTGACGCCAAAGTTGTCTTCTCGTACTTCGCAGGCAGACTCAACGAGATCGGCGCATCCGGCAACCTCGCCGAGCGCCTCGGCACCGGGCCCATCGTGCCAGTCAAATCCCGTTACATCATGTCCGACAAAGACGCAGGCACGAAGATGCTCGCACCCCGAGCCTGCTTCCTCGGCGACGGCCAGACCTACGGCGAGATCTTCGACTTCGTCGACTTCGGGTCCGAAGCGAATGCCTTCCTGCTGAAGATCGGGTCCAAGCACGAGCCCAATGCCGTCGAGCTCGCCCAAATGATCGTGCGCGAGCCCGCCCGACTCCTCAACACCCTGGGCGCAGACAAATACCTCAGCCTGCTCCGCCGGTTAGCCGAGAACGTCAACGCGCTCAAGATGGACAAGACGCTCTGGGGCAGCATGAAGCGCGCCACGTGCCTGATTGCCGTCCGGGAGGTGTCGAGCAGCAGCACGCCCAGCACGAAAGTCGCGGACGAAGAGGACGTGGATGAGGAGGACGAGTCGGCGATCAAGGAGTACTCGCTTGCTTCGTCGGGGCAGATCGTGTTGGTGGACGATTATGTCAGCTACAGGCTATTCAAGGATAAGCTGCTGGCTGCGCCGCAGGAGGAGGTGTTGGAGAGCTTTTACAGCTCGTTGGGCACGCCGTGGTTGGGTACTATGGTGGAGAATAATCAGAGCATGGGACCGATACTGAAGGATCAGGTTGTGGCCGAGCGGTATAGGAAGCTGATCATCGAGCGGTGTCGGCTGTTTTTGCATGATCATACGGCTGATGCGGTGCGCCATGATGCGAGGTGGATGGAGAAGGTGTTGCAGGTCAAGGCTACTTCGTCGTTGACGCTGAGGAAGACGCTCAAGGGGACGAGTGCGTCGCATACGGAGAGAATGACAGCGGCGTTGCATAGGGATACGAAGAGTGATGCTACGTTGTATATCACGGCGAAGGCGGATCTGTATGAGGTTAGTCGGGCGATCATGCCGTTGTTGCTCAAACGACCGAAGCAGCAGGATTATCTGGCGTTGGAGATGATCATGGAAAGCGATCTTCGTAGATTGAAGACCAAGGGGTATAATGTTGATCGTATTCTGCGGCAGAAGGCGGCAGAGTCACGTATTGCAGAGGCCGAGCGGCAGCGACAGATGGACGAGCAGCAAGAGAAGATGGCTGAGGAGGAGCGCAGGTGGAAGCAGAGTCAGAACGAGCAGAAGATGCCCTTACCAATCGAAGCGGCGGCGAAGCAGGAGAACCATGATCAGATGCCGTCAATGCCTGGGGCGTTCAACAGTAGCCCCACGCAGCCGAGCGGTAGCCGACCCAAGTCAAAGGGGCAGAAGAGCTTCTTCTCGAATCTCACGAAGCAGCTTGGTTTCAACAACGATGCCGACGAGGGACCCGCCTCACCACAACCTAACATTCAGCTTGTCAAACAAGGCGATAACCCACCACCATACTCGGAGCAGGACACAAAGGCGCTCCAACCCAAAGTCAAGGGCCCAGAGCAAGTCACGCCTCCCCATCAACTCCAGCAGAACTTGGTCCACGCCGTGCAAGCTTCTCGCGCCCACGACTCAGGCAGCGTCTTCTCCCCTCCCTCGACGCAAGAAATCAAAGAACAGTCGTCCTTCTGCGACTCCCGTCCTGGGCAAGACCTGACGTTCGTCGCGGACAGCCAGCCCGGCATCAAGATCTTCCTCTCCCGCAGCGCCACACAAGACGAACGCAACGCCTTCCTCCGCACCAACGCGGCCGCTGTACACGCGTTCGCCGTCCTACTCCTCGACATAGGCAGCGTGTTCCTCCTCAAGCCGCAGAGTTTACACATCTTCTACAACGAAGAAGGGAGCAGTATCGCCTTCAACAGTAACGGGAGCTTGTTTTGCAATTTGAGATTCTTCTTGCAGTTGCACTGGGAGGGGTTTGAGAGGGATGTGGAGAAGAAGAGGGATGCGGCGACGTATTGGTGGGTTACGCTTTGTCATGAATTGGCGCATAATTTGGTGGGTGAGCATGGGAGTCAACACGAGTATTTCACCGAGAGCTTTGTGACGATGTATTTTGGGAGGATGGTGAAGAAGTTGGGGATGATGAGTGTTGGGCCAGAGAGAAAGGCTTTGACGGAGGGGTGAGGGGGTGGTGTACTGTGGGAGGGTTTTGCATTGCCTAGGTTGGATAGAGCATTTAGAGATGGTGGTAGAGCATGAATAGATACCCATTTCAGCCGCAAGTGCAAATAACATTACAGATGTACAGTACGGCCAAGATGATGCAGGTGATGACTAGGATTTCTCCGCACGTAGAGAATGCTTGTCCTGTGCAGCTAACTCTGCTGATCCACAATTCCGCGGCATGTCGTCTCGTGATGTTTGTCGAGCTTCTCGAATGACCACTCAAGGCTCGCATGACGTCGATTCTGGCATCCGAGATCGCGAGCCTCACCGACTCGTGGCATCTGCGCTAGTAGCGACTAGACAGAGGTGGCTGCAGACCGCCAGATAGTGAGCAATAACCATATCGACGCGTTATGAAGATGACAATCTAGTATTGTGTTTCAGCATGAATGGTAGATGAGGAGGACAAGGTAAATGGCAGTGCGGCTGATCTGATACGGCGAGGGTCGGCAGTCTCACCAGAACCCTGGATATCCCATTCCCAACCCAGGGCCATCCCTACTCGATGATTGTCATCCTGCAGCTTCTCTAATCTCTTGCATCTTTCTGCAATTGGAAAATTCTGTTACTTTCCCGCTGGTATCGCGTATCGTGGATCAAGCGTGTGATAATCCGCCCATTGGCCCACAAGCAGCTATCCACCGCCCAAAAAAAGTCCGGCAGACCCACTCAAGGTCAACTCTTCGTCTCGTGGCCTGCCCAGTTCTCCCCGAAAAGCATCATCAGCCATCGAACCGCAATTGGCTTCTCTAGCCTCGTTTCCGTCCCCGTCAGACATTCATTTCTGCTCTCCGTCACGACCACCATCTGCAGGGCCATTCACTCTTTCCACCTCCTCTGCCAGTCAGCAGACGCAAGCTTTTCCCTCTTCCCGTCCCCGCCGAAGATTCCCCTTATCTATCCCCAGTCCCCCCAAATCCGCACTACCTTAGGGAGGCAGCGGGCTGCACCACCACAGCCCGCGTCTACTATCGGCCGGCAAGATTCCTCCACGCCAGCAACAACCCCACCCGCACGTCGACCCCAACAGCACATCCGTCCCACTACACTCGCTGTCGTCGTCGTCGCGGGCCAGCCACAACAGCGTCACCAACACGGACGGCACGACGGCGGTGGGAGCGTCCTCGAGTCAATCCCAGAGCCATCGGGACGCCAGCTTCGACGAGAAGCGCGCGGGCTTGCACCGACGGACACACAGCTGGAGCCGGAGCCGAAGCCCCAGCGTCGCAGGGAGCGAATTCAGTCTCTGGAGTGATACGGGGGATTTAGTGGACCAGATCGCGGGTGAAGAGGATCCTTTGACGCGAGCGAACCGTGCGAACGGAGAAGTCTACGAGCTTCAGGATAGAGAAAAAAGTGGGAGAGGCAAGAAAAGAGTCAGGTATAATCCTGGTGAGAAACAGGGTGTGCCCAGTAAAGAGGATATCCCTATCCCGACGCCCAAGAGAGAACCAGTTGGTCTTGGACACAGGTTGCTTGTCGCAGTCATGGCGCCGACGGATGCTCAGAGCCGTATTCATGGCTTGCACGGGAAGAAGTTGATTTATTTCACGAGCGTGTTTGTGTCGTTGGGCGTGTTTTTGTTTGGGTATGATCAGGGTGTCATGTCGGGTATTATCACGTGGGTTTTGACGGGTCTTTGTTATATGGGCAGAGTGCTGACGACTACAGGGGTCCATATTTCAGACAGTACTTCAATCAGCCAACGAGAGCCGAGATTGGGACTATGGTAGCGATTCTGGAAGTTGGAGCATTCATCTCGTCGTTGGTGGTGGGAAGAATTGGTGATATTCTAGGCAGGAAGAAGACGATTCTGTACGGAGCCATTGTGTTCTTCGTTGGAGGAGCTTTCCAGAGTTTTGCTACTGGTATGCCCATGATGCTGGTGGGCAGAATTATCGCTGGTTTGGGAGTCGGTGCTCTATCGACCATTGTCCCTGTCTATCAGTCGGAGATTTCTCCGCCGCATAACCGAGGAAAACTGGCTTGCATCGAGTTCACTGGAAACATTACTGGATATGCAGCGAGTGTGTGGGTCGACTATTTCTGCAGCTACATTGATAGTGATTGGTCGTGGAGAGTACCACTGCTCATGCAGTGCGTCATGGGGGGACTATTGGGAGTTGGGAGTTTCCTCATCCCCGAATCACCAAGGTAAGAGACCGAGAACAGAGAGACAGCATACAGGACTGACAGTGTTAGGTGGCTTCTCGACAACGATCACGACGAAGAAGGTATTGTAGTCATTGCCAACCTCTATGGAAAGGGTGACATCCACAACCCGGACGCCCGCGACGAGTACCGAGAGATTAAGATGAATGTGCTTTTGCAGCGTCAAGAAGGAGAACGATCATACAGAGACATGTTCAGGCGGTATTACAAGCGTGTCTTCATCGCCATGTCTGCGCAGGCCTTGGCTCAGCTCAACGGTATCAACGTCATCTCGTACTATGCACCACTCGTCTTTGAGCAAGCAGGATGGGTAGGACGAGCAGCCATTCTCATGACTGGTATCAACGCTCTCACCTATCTGGCCTCGACAGTCCCGCCATGGTACCTCGTTGATCGACTCGGAAGACGACCGATTCTGCTTTGGGGAGCAATTGCCATGATCATCTCGCTCTCAGCCATCTCATACTTCATCTACATCGACATCAACGCCACACCAACACTGGTGGTCATTTTCGTCATGATCTACAATGCATCTTTTGGTGCTTCCTGGGGGCCTATTCCATGGCTGTACCCGCCAGAGATCTTGCCACTCAGTATCCGTGCAAAGGGTGCCAGTTTGTCAACAGCATCCAACTGGGCTTTCAATTGGCTCGTCGGAGAGATGACACCCATTCTGCAAGATCTGATCAAGTGGAGGTTGTATTTGCTGCACGCGTTTTTCTGCGCTGTATCCTTTGTCGTTGGTGAGTCACAATTCTCTCATCGCAATATCATCAGACACTAATCTATGTCGTAGTATGGTTCATCTACCCAGAGACCGCCAACGTGCGCCTCGAAGACATGAACTCATTGTTCGGCGACGCCACTACCGCCGCGCCCACGCCTCAGCAGATCGCCGAAGCAGAATCCTTCTTCAGCGGTCGCTCGCCTGTTCCATCATTCCGTCTTGGTGATGACAACCAGGATGGACAGATCCCAGACATGGATCTCGAGCCTCCTGAGGCGACTGAAGATGGAAAGAACCACGTCAGCAAAGGACGAGATGGTGAGGGTGTCGGCGGCTGGATCAGCAATCTGGTGAAGAAGGGCAAGTCTGGCGATAAGAAGGATGGGGCAAACAGCGGAAAGTACAGACGTATTGCGGACGACGAGGAACAGTAAGTGTCAGAACCACTTGGAACTGTTCTACCAATAGCATGGGAGTGGTCGAGGTGTAATTGCCGGAAAAAGGTCAAGGGCTTCATCAATCAGGTCCGGATTTCCGGTACCGTAGCCCTGAGAAGACATGTGACAGAAGTGGGGCATATTGGTTCACATACATTTCATGCTGCCGGACAGTAGCGACTAGATCAATGACTGCATACATCATTGAAATCATAGATCTCTCTTGATGTGCGCAAAATGTCCTGACAGCACAAGAGTCCACAAATAGTACACGTGTCGTAGAGACCCCTTTCCCATGTTTTTTAGCGTCAGCGGACCGGTCGAGCTATGCCCCAATTGGCTCTGGCTCTCTGAAATTCATCAGCTCTATGCGTTGCTCTCAGCTGTGATCTCCCTTTCTTTCTTTCACGACTCGTATACTGTGTCCTCCCCATCTAATTCTGCTCTGTCCATCTTCTCTCCGGCGCGTCAATTGCACGCCTGGATGCTCTGAGCTCTTTCCTCATTGACACCTTTCACTCTTGTTGTAATTCCTTCTACCGAGCTACCACTTGCTTCAGGCGCGCTTCAGGGATTCTTAGGAGCTCCACGACGCCAGGGACTTTTCCCCACGTACATCACAACGACAGTCGCACCCCTTTGTCTCTTGACCGTCTCGATACTCTCGCTGTCTGGATACTTGGATCACACACTAGCCGGGCGCTCACGGCGCTGAGAACACATCATGGCTACCAGCTCGGAAAAGGCGTATACCACCGGCACTCAGCAGCAGGACGAGCTGAGGAGGAGAACCGTACCATCGACGCAGCAGAATGGCAGCGCAAAGGGGCTAGAGATTGATGAGAAGACCAAGCAAAAGGTAGATCATTACTGCAAGAGATCTGGCGAACACAATACTGATACGAGGACAGGTGGAGCAAGCAGCTTCGACATTCGATGATATCGAGGCCATTGTTGCACCGATACTATTCACAGCGCTTGCCTTCTTCACTCGACTATGGAAGATTGGCATCTCCCCGATAGTGACGTGGGACGAAGCACAGTATGTTGAGCACCGAGTATACCGCATTGATCACTGTCTGACACCCCACAGCTTTGGCAAGTTCGGCTCCCATTACCTCAAGCGCGAGTTCTACTTTGATGTCCACCCTCCTCTTGGAAAGATGCTGGTCGGCTTGTCAGGCTACCTGGCTGGCTACAACGGATCATTCGAATTCAAGTCTGGCGAGACATATCCGGAAGAGCTGAACTACACTTTCATGCGCCAGTTCAATGCCGCCTTTGGTGCTCTGTGTGTACCGCTGGCATACTACACCGCGAAGGAGCTGCATTTTAAGAAGCCGACTGTCTGGCTCATCACTCTGGCTGTCCTCTTCGAGAACTCGTACACCACCATCAGCAGATTCATCCTGCTCGACTCGATGTTGCTCTTCTTCACCTTCACGACCGTCTTCTGCTGGGCCAAGTGGCACAACATGCAGCAGAAGCCATTCTCTCCTGAGTGGGGTTTCTGGCTCGGCATGACTGGTCTGAGCATTGGATGCGTGTGGTAAGATAGGCATTTTCTGAAAATGGTAAGATTGTACTGACAGACATAGCTCCGTCAAGTGGGTCGGTATGTTCGGGACTGCTCTTGTTGGTCTTTACACTATCGAGGATCTGTGGAACAAGTTTGGGGACCTCAAGATGCCAAAGGTATGTCTTTTCACTATCGTGCAAGGTCATTGGACTGACTTTGATAGACTACCCTGACCGCACACGTCGGATTCCGTGTCGCCGGACTCATCGTCATTCCTATGATCGTCTACATGCTTTCCTTCTGGGCACACTTCCTCATTCTGGAGAACAGCGGTCCTGGTGATGCGCAGATGAGTTCTCTCTTCCAGGCCAATCTCCGAGGGACAGACGTGGGCAAGGATAGTCCTCTCGAGATCGCATTCGGTTCACGAGCAACGTTGAAGAACATGGGATACGGAGGTGGACTCTTACACTCTCACGTCCAAACATACCCTGAAGGCTCGGGACAGCAGCAGGTCACTTGCTACCACCACAAGGATGCCAACAACGATTGGTTCTTCTACCCGAATCGCTATGAACCAGATTTTGACACCGAGGCACCTCTCAAGTACGTCGGCAATGGAGACGTGATCCGTCTTATTCACGCCCAGACTGGTCGCAACTTGCACTCTCACCAGGTCTCCGCTCCTGTCACGAAGGGAGACTACGAGGTGTCCTCTTACGGCAACACGACCGTCGGAGATGCCAAGGATCATTGGGCTGTCGAGGTCGTCAGCGACGCTGCTTCAAGAGACTACTCGAAGCTCCGCACTCTGACCACTGCTTTCCGTCTTCGCCATACCGAGCTCGGCTGCTACCTTCGCGCGGGCAATGTCAACCTGCCTCAGTGGGGTTTCAAGCAGATCGAAGTGACCTGCGACAAGGTGAATCGTCCTCGCGATGTATACACCCACTGGAATGTTGAAAGCCACTGGAATGAGAAGCGTACGTCTCCCCTCTACAAATCGTCACTCACCATGCTAACATCGCTCAGTTCCCGCTAGTGATCCTGGCTCGTACAAATCTCCCTTCCTCCGCGACTTCATCCATCTCAACGTCGCCATGATGACCTCCAACAACGCCCTGGTCCCAGATCCCGACAAGCAGGACGATCTCGCTTCCGCCCCCTGGCAATGGCCGCTCCTTCACGTCGGCCTACGCATGTGCTCCTGGGATGACGGCGTGATCAAGTACTTCCTCCTCGGCAACCCGCTCGTGTACTGGGGCTCCACCGCCTCGCTCGGTATTTTCGGTCTCTTGGTCCTATGGTACCTCATCCGCTGGCAACGCGGCTTCAACGAGCTCTCGGACGCCGATATCGACTTCATCCACTACGCAGGCCTCTACCCACTCATTGGATGGGTGCTGCACTACGGTCCGTTCATCGCCATGGCAAGAGTGACGTATGTGCATCACTATTACCCGGCGCTGTACTTTGCCATTCTCACGGCTGGGTTCTGTGTGGATTGGGCGGGGAGGTCGCTGGGGAAGACGCTGAGGTGGGGGTTGTTCATCCCACTTTATGTCGGTGTCACGGGCCTGTTTTTGGTGTTTAAGGATATCTGTTTCGGGATGGAGGGGAGTCATACTCAGTGGGGATACTTGAAGTGGTTTGATAGTTGGAAGATGACGGATTAGATCATCCTCTGACCTAGCTGCGGAGAATGGCTGATGAGGAAACTAGGGTATATGGGATGTGGTAGGAGAACGGTGCCGGGAGATCGAATGGAGAGGAGTATTCCGATGGGATGGAGGAGATTAAGATGGAGAGCGGTCCTCGGAGCAAGGAAGAAGGGAGCGTGGGAAAGGGAAATGAAGCTCGGTATACTGCATGATTGGCAAAGGGTTGTGCTTTTCTTGGGTCGCATTGAGTAACGATGGGTGCGGGACGAATGTACTAGATATGCTATCATGGTATGAAGATCTCTCGTCTCAAAAGTCTTGCCCGACGCTCTCTGAATGGACCCATGGGAAACTGATAGTAAAGGGCATGGCTGAGGCGTGGTGGGCAAAGCATTGCGCTATGAATATCATGAGGCGGAGCAATGATAGCGCGAGAATGCTGGCATTCCAATACAGCACAGTAGACAAGGTACAGTAAGAAGCATTGAGCAGGATAGGAGCATGTAAAGAAGTAAAGTGAAGATTGATTGACATCTGTCCATGTCGGCTACATGTACATTCATAACCTGCTGCCAGTGATTGGTCAGCCCCGGGAAACGCCTTGCTGATGCTCTATCGCCTGTTCTTTTGTCCCTGATGTCCCCCTTTGATGTCGTCCTGCTCTTTCATCCAGACAATACCCTACCCTTGATGCCTGTGCAGCCGCTTGCTCTTTACTTTCATCTCTGGAAAAAAGCTCCCTCTCCTGACCCTTGCCACCTGTCGGCCGATGCTCCCCCTACTAGACTCTGTGGCCTTCGCCTCTTGCGTCTCCAGCTTCTCGGTCTTGGTTTACAGACTTGAGGACGAGTTTACATAACCTTTCCGAAAGCCGGGATAAGCGTCTGCGCCAACCAGAAGCTAAACACCAGCTTTGGTCCAGTCATCAACAGCTTGGGCGTAAGCCCCTTGAAGAAACTCATCATGCCCTCGTTCTTCGCCATGTTCCTCACGACCCTGAATCCGCTCTCCTTGACCTCGAAATTCTGGTTCTGGATCCTGGTCTTGATGACATCGAGCGGTGCAGAGACAACGAGAGATGCTGATGCGCCGGCAATACTGGCGACAAAGTTCTGGCTCCACGATGCGCTGTTGTAGTCCTTGAGCTTGAAGAGGTATTCTTTTGCTGCCGCTGAGCCGCCGAAGAGGGCGAACGACCCGGGGGCATTGCGCGCTGCTGTCCAGCCCCAGCCGCGGTAGAGACCGAAGCCCTCGTCGGCGACGATGCGCATGACGCCTCGGCCGCGGAAGGCTTCAGGGTTGGTTTGACGCTTGATCTTGAGGACGTCGAGGGGGAGGAGGACGATCTCGCCGATGCCGACGAGCGAACCGGCCGTGGCGTGCATGATGGTCTTGCCATTGCCGGCGCCAAAGGTGCGGTCGAAGGTGTCCCCGTGGTGGGTGGCTAGGTAGTCTCGGACGAAGGGCTGACCACCGTATTTGTAGACTCTTTGGAGCACTTTGTATGCGGCTGCGTAGCCTAGACCGGGGAAGAGAGATAAGAATCGTGTGCCGACCGAGCCTGAGGCGGTGTCCCTGAAGACTACTTTGTTCAATTGGCTGGCGCTGGTGATGCGGGACTGGTTGGACATGAGGCGTTTGGCGGTCGTGTCGACTGGGTGGAAGACGATTAGCTCGGCGATACCGGCGCAACCTGGAATGTCAGTAAGCGATTCAATCGAAGATCAGGGTGTAGCATACCGGCACCAAGTAGACGCGCAGTGGTCGACTCGCGCTTGACATCTTTTGCTGCTGATCCGAGAGCTTTATCGGCCTTTTCGGCCAGTTTCTGGGGAACGACTGGAGACATGGCGGTAGGAGTGAATAGTAAAGGTGAGGAGAGGTATAGAGCGTCGACGATTACCTAATAGTCAGGATAAACAAGCGAAGGTTGTCTGAATTTCGAGGATTATTTGAAAGAGAAACACGTGCTCGAGTGATGTGAACTGAAGCTCTCAATTTTTTTGCTGAGGTCGTTCCGATTTCGCGGAGAAGTGAAAGCACGGGCCAATGGCCGAGGATGGGTGAGCTTCACCTCTTTTGCTCGCTGTCACCTCATCTCTCGCTCACAGTGGGACCTCGGTGTCTATCTTGGTGTACGTGTTTGCTTACTGATGCATATAGTCAAGTACATCAGGTGTGGCAATGTATGCCGTAATTGCATCCTGTACGCGAAGAAGATTGGTATCACGTACACTTATCGCGAGACGAATTGAATTTTGCTATACAGGGATCGCAATAGTGGAAGCAAATGGCATGACCACACTGATTGGCTGGCGTAATCTGCACGAATGAGCTTGCTTACTCGAGGCATGCAACTCATATTCTTACGCCATGCATGACCGGTCTCAGCTCCGGCCAGTATCGACCTACCACCAGGATCCTTCCATTCGATCTGGATCTGGAAAGACATCGACAATTGACCGTCGTAAAATCGAGTCGGCCAGACATCGAGTAGAACAATCAAGAGTCAGGGCAAGGTAATCCTTCGGTCTTGTCCCGGCCGATCCCCTCTGATCTTATCATGAGTTCGGCGGGTAAAGACGGTCCCTGGGTCTGAAATTACTCTAAAGCTGGTCCTGGCTGGTCATGGCACGCTTGCTTTGGCGGGGTCGTGCGAAAAACATGACAAGCTTTTGGACCATTTTTTTCTCGCCCGGCTCCTCTGGTATCATTGACAGAAGCATCAAGACATTCCAGAAGCAGGCCTTCCCTCCGCTTCCCGAGGAAGCTGCTGCTGAAACGGCTGACCTGACCTTGGTACCTGAAAGAATTTTCCTGGATGCATAGCTTGAGAAGAAGAGCATGCCGTAGATCTCTATTCTTTCCTCTTTCTTCAACCACTCTCGCACTCTCTCCTCAGCGAGTCGCTTCTTTTTCCCCTCTTCCAATTTCTAGTGCGGGCTTCCCCACCGTGCTCAGACTCCCCACCAGACCCAAGACCATGTCTACCACCACCGACACCTCTCCTCAGCAAAGTCCTCTTACAAACCAATGCTTGCAGAGCAAGTCACCCTACGTATGTACGAATCATTCGAACACTTTTTCGTACCTGCTAAGACGCTTCACAGGTCAGATCGCACGCGGACAACCCCACAGCATGGCAGCTCTGGACCCCAGACACCCTCGAGCTTGCTCGACGGACGAACAAGCTCCTCTTCGTGTCCATAGGATACAGTGCCTGCCATTGGTGTCATGTCATGGCTCATGAGTCTTTTGATCATCCGAAGATCGCCGGCATCCTGAACGAGAACTTCATACCCATCAAGATTGACAGGGAAGAGCGACCCGATGTCGACCGCGTATACATGGACTTCCTGCAGGCTACCACGGGAGGCGGCGGATGGCCTTTGAACGTCTTTGTGACCCCCCAGCTCGAGCCAATCTATGGTGGAACTTATTGGCCTGGTCCGGACGCCGAAAGAAAGGCATACGGCGCAGACTTTGAGCGCATCCTGGAGAAGGTCTCGACAGCTTGGAAAGAGCAAGAACAGAAATGCAGAGACGACGCGGGCATGATCACGGCGCAGCTCAGACAATTTGCGCAAGAGGGTACATTATCTGGCAGTGGTACGAGAACTGACAGTGCGGTTGACGGCGAGACTGAGCTGCCTGACATTGAGCTGCTCGAAGACGCTTACGAGCACTACAAGCACCGATTTGACAGCAAATTTGGCGGATATGGTGGTGCTCCGAAGTTTCCGACTCCTGCTCACCTCTCCTTCCTGATCAGAATTGGTCAATGGCCAGCAACGGTGAAGGATATTGTTGGCGAAAGGGAGACCTCGAGCGCCCACAACATGGTCATACAGACACTCAAGGCTATGGCCAGGGGTGGCATCAAGGATCAGGTTGGTCATGGCTTCTCGAGATACTCGGTCACTCGTGATTGGAGTCTTCCTCACTTTGAGAAGATGCTTTACGACAACGCCCAACTGCTGAATGCCTATTTGGACGGTTACCTGATTACAAAGGATCCACTGCTTCTGGAGACTGTGCACGACATCGCGACCTATCTCTCGACCTCCCCCATCCAGAGCAAGGACGGTGGCTATCATGCTTCCGAGGATGCCGACAGTGTACCGACCTTTGATTCGAAAGAGCACAAAGAAGGCGCCTTCTATGTTTGGACTGCAGACGAGATAAAGAATGTTGTCAAAGATGAAAAGACTGTTGCGTTGGTCTCCGAATACTACAATGTCATGACAGACGGCAATGTCTCCCCTCGCTTCGATGCGCAGGGTGAGCTCACTGGTCAGAACACTCTCTGCATCACTACCACTATAGAGGAGCTGGCCAAAAAGCACTCGATTTCGGACGGGGATGCGAAAACGCTGCTCGCAAATGCAAAAGCGGCGCTGCTGCAACACCGCGAGGCTACACGCCCGAGACCACACCTAGACGACAAGATCCTCACATCCTGGAATGGACTTGCCATTTCTGCTATGGCTCGTACTGCGGCAGCCTTGCTAGCGTCACAACCCAAGGAAGCTCAGGACTACTTGACATCTGCGACTCGTGCTGCCAACTTTATCAAGGAACAGCTCTACGATTCTTCGAACCACACACTCAAACGTGTATATCGCGAATCGCCTGGGCTAGTGCCTGGATTCGCAGATGACTATGCTCAACTCATCACTGGCTTGCTTGATCTCTACACCGCGACCACAGATTCAGCATGGCTTGAGTGGGCATACAACCTCCAACAAACACAGATCCGTCTTTTCTTCGACCACGAAGGCAGTGGAGGGTTCTTCTCAACTGAGAAAGACGCCCAAGACGTTCTAATTCGCAGCAAAGATGCCATGGACAACGCAGAGCCATCCACTAACGGGACTTCTGCATCGAATCTGTTCAGACTGGGAGCACTGCTAAACACGACTAGTATTGAAGGCAAGATCGGTACCGGCGAGGCGACCTTCGAGGATCTTGCTGTAAAGACATTGCGAGCATTCGAGGTCGAGCTCGCTCAGCATCCTGGTCTCATGACTGGCTTGCTGGGTAGTGTCGTCTCGAGCCGACTGGGTGTCAGGAGTGTACTGGTAGCCGGCGAGGGTGAAAAGGCCGAAAATGCCGTGAAGACGATCCGTGAAGGAGTCTGGCCCGGTATTGTCCTGCTCAGGGTCGGCAAGGATGGTGCAGGCGACTGGCTCGAGAACAAGAACGAGACTCTCAAGGGTCTTGGGAACAAAGAACTTGTACAGGTCTGCGAAGGCACAAAATGCATGCTCGTCGGGGATGAGGAAGGAGCATTAGAGAAGCTTCTCCAGGGATGAAACGTCATGACTAATGAAGACCGGGCATGATGAGTAGGGTTAGTGAGGTAATGATAGACGAAACGACACTATATCATCCTACATCCGTGGTATCATCCATGACGCCAGTGGTCTGTCCTGCCATGATATCTTCTGCAGTATTCACAACCGTGCCTGCTCCCCCTTCGCCCTCTCCAGTATCCACTCCGCCACTTCCTTCCTAAACATCTCCTTCTCCGGCTCAACATGCAAATTATGATACCACCCATCCAGCTCCCAAAACCGCTTATCCTCAGCCTCGCTCTTCTCCACCCAATCCCTACTCCCCTTGACATCATTAATCTCGTCCCCGGTCCCATGCACGACCAAAACCCTACTCCTCCCGCCCTCATGCTTCCCCTTCCCCAGCGTCACCTGCCCCGTCTCCAACAACATCCCCCGGTCCAACATCCCCGCTAGCCCCTCCAGTGTCCCCGTGTCGTGGTTCAGCGGATCATTCGCCCACTCCAGGTTCTTGGTCTCGACTCTGCTCAGCAGCGTCGGGTCGAGCTTGTTCACCATCTTCCTGCTCGGGAGGAAGCGGCCCGCTAGGCGTCCCAGGGTGACGGTCACGATATTCGGTCTCGTGCGCGGGTGCAGCGCGATCAGGGGCGCGAGGGCCACGGTGCCGCGGAGCTGGGACACGAGGGAGTCGGGATCGGTGGAGGTGTAAAACAGAGCCTCGGCGCCGCCCATGGAGTGGCCCATTAGGAACACGGGGACGGGGGAGGGCAGCAGGGTGCGGAGAAGCGAGGTGATGTCCGCCATGACTTGGGGCGTGGGGCCGGTGAGGCCGCGGTGGGAAGGGGAGGGGACGGAGCGCCCCCAGCCGCGCTGGTCGAAGGAGTAGACGCTGATGCCGCGCGAGGCGAGGTACGGGTGGAGGTCGGTGTAGTTCCCGCTGTGGTCGGAGAAGCCGTGGAGGAAGAGGAGGCGGGCGGTTTCGGGGGAGGCGAGGTAGGTTTTGGTGTACAGCTGGAGACCGTCTTGGAGGGTGTGTTTGCCTTCGGACTCGGTGACGGTGGAGGTCGCCATTGTGGGTGGTGGGGAATGGAAATGAGAAGGCGAGGATGGGAGGAGGCGATGAAGGGAGCTGTCAGCTTGAGACATGTGAAGCTCAAACGGTGGAGGCGGCTGGCCTCGGCTGGTGTCATGGTGCGGGCCCCAAAGATGTCCGAAAGTTCCGGGGCCCCTGAGGGGTTCAACCAGCAATGTCGATCGATCACTCCACAATGATGTACGACATTGCTTCGTACGGCTTCTATTCACTAGTCTGCACAGTTTATCACGATCACAACTTACCGCAATGTCCATACGCTGTTTTTGAGCGTTTATCGAGCATTCCAACTCGTCATCGCCGAGGGGATCTTCTAAGTGCAGTCAAGAATGGACCCAACTGTTGGGACAGAAGTATCCGATTGTGAACTACTATAAAACACACGCAAATACCACACAAAGAGCCATAGTAACGAGGCCTGAACCGAGGCTTCTTTGTCGTCGAGCATCTCCTGTGAATGATACTACACCTGTGCCTTTCGACCCGGATGTTGATGTGGTGTTTTGAGTTGTTGCTCTCCCAGTGCTTGCCCCCAGACCACTAGCGATCCACGAGCCAATGCTGCCGATGGTACGCCCGATACTTTCACCAATTGTCTCGTCACCCTTCGAAGTGCCAGTAGACGGATTACTAACATCTGCGTTATTGGATTGTACAGTACTCGTTGCCTGAGCAGGAATCCAAATATCCGAGGCCCGAATGCCTCCTTCATGCGATATCTGTTCCAGAGAAATCGCTGTAGCTTGTGCCGGCACAGACCCAATACTTCCAGGTACTGGTGTAGGAGCGATATGCACCGTACCCTTATTGTCCAAGAAGACGAGACGTCCTAATATAGTGACTGGGGCTGCACCAGCACTGACAGTCTGCTGGTCCGGTAGAATCAAAGCTGAAGGTGTGAATGCCGGCTGAACCTGTCCGCTTGGTACATTGCCATGACCAGACCCCGGTGCGGGGGCGTGAGAGGGTGGTGCATCTGCCGGTGGTTGCGGCACAGCGGGTTCCTGTACCGAAGTCGGCGGCGAAGGGAGGAGAGGTCCGGCAGGCTCAAGCACTGGCGTAGTGTGACCGACTGCTTGTGATGGCAGAGGTTGCACAAGAGTCGGCTTCGGCGCTGGTACGGGCGTGACAGACTCTGACGGCGGCACCGTCAGACTTCCAGCAGCAGTTCTCGGAAGCGTTTTGGCCTCTGTCAGGAACCTTGCAAAGGTCAAAGAGTTTGGAGTCGTGCGGAAATGAATGAGAGTGCAGGAAGTCAGGTCTGGTAGATCTGGAAACATCTTTGACAAGCCTGGCAGTGCCCACATCGTGTTCCATGGAATACCAGGGCCAGAAAGTCCGGTCGATGTGATGATTTCGCCCGTGTAATATCGTGGGCCATGGGGTGCTATAAGAGTCTCCCAAGTCCATCTTCCATCATACGAGGGACCCCAATACTCGAACTGAATCTGATAGCCGACTTCGAAGAGAGCGCTGGGCCCAGGATAGGTCCTTGATTATCAGCTATCGATATTTGTGAATACAAGCAGAAACACATACGCCATACTGATCATAGCATCACGATACTCCGGCGCCTGGTAGGGGGCCATGAATGTGCACTGCTCGTTCATAGTACCGCCATAGAAATTACCGAAGCCATCGAGGAACCTGGTCTTATATTGCTCATACACTGTCTGGTTGCAAGCAACGGACGTGGATGTTGTATTGACGTTTGGATCGACCACGATGTAGGATGTGCCAATGGCAGGTATATCACTCGGTGCTGGAGCCCATGTAACAACAGCAGGACTCATGAAGCCAACACAATGCGAGACGGGCCCATACTGTGTCGGCGATGGTTTCGGTGTAGTGACCATCGGCACCGAAATGCCGCTTCCTAAACCTCCTTGCCACATTGTGACAGGAGAAAGGCCGGTCGATGTCGGCGTCGTCGAAATGCTGACATTTCATGGTTTCGAAGCCGACGAGTCACTCCTGAAGAAAGATGCCTAACCCAGGATCTTTCACAGATGTGATGATTTCGGATGGCGACTCTGAAAAAGAGGTGAATGACAAGCTTTCACTCCAATTGCTACAGCACGACATCTTAAGACTCTCCCGGCCTTCTCAGTCTGGCCGGCTCTGGTTTTGGAAGAACAATAGCTGGGAGGCTAGCAATGCCCGATATGAGCATAAAACTGGTGGCGGTCTTGTCATTGCGGCGCGGTCGCCGCGGTCCTCTCTGCTGGAGGCATCGCAGCGTCGTTCCTCATACACTTTCGAAGGCCTGGATGAGTGATTCTGATACTTGATATCGACATCTTGCGCTGTGTCTGCAGACTCGTCGACTCCGGTCAAATGTACCGATTATGTCAGGCATGGATGAAAGCCATCAGGATCACAGAGAAGTTCGGCGCAGCGCTGCCACAAAAGCTTCCCGGAAATGCAGCGGATCCATGAGTCAGGAATTGGCCAATCATCTTGGACTATGATATTGGACAGGTCAGTGCTCAAAACCATTCGTCCAGAACTGTCCTTGGTCGTGCCATGTGGTCCTGGACTATAATATTGCCTCTGTACAGAAATTACGTACTTCACAGCCACTCTTCTCAGAGGACGATGACTAGTAGCATCATGCCAATTACTGCGAGCGTCCCATACCTCAGATTACCACGAGCCGCGGCGCCAGTGAACGGCTGGATAGTCGTGTTTCTGCCACCTCCTCTATGCTGGCCTATAGGCGATTCGGCCATACCAGGTGCAGAAGCCATATTACCTGTTCCATCGCTTCTTAGAGAACCCGCGAGCGAATTCAGACCACTTGCTATCCACGCGCTGATACTTGCAATCCTCTGACCAATCGATCCGCCCCCTGTCGAAGCACTACCGCCGGACGCATCATTACCTTCTTGGACGCGACTGCCTGTATCCCCATCATTCTGCTCCTCAACAATCTCCTCGCGAAGTGCAGTGGCAAACGCCGCAATCTTGATGCCACTCACCAAGATCCCCCCATCTCTGATGATCTGATCTCTCGTGACCTTGATCATAGAGTTTTGTGTTGGCATCTCTCCTGCAGTCATGACTGGTATCACAATAGCAGATCCTTGGCTGTCTAAACGGATCGTGTACCCAGATCTGGTCATTGCTGGACTATCTGGTCGAAGTGTCTCCTTGGGTCCGAGCACGAGAGCTGGGATCTCAATCATTCTGGATGGCGAGGCGGATTTTGGTCTGCTCCCAGGTCCTGCTATACCACTGTCGGTATCGCCGTCACTAGCTGAGCTACTGACTGGATCATCCTCGCTAGATGCTTCTTGTCCCGCCGAAGAGTCTGAGGGCGGTTGCGGTCGTCCTGGCTGCGCAGCAGGGTTGACTGGCGCCGCTTCTACATTTTCTGCCGGCTTTGTCGGTACCGTGGATGACCCAGACGTCGTCGGTGAAAGATTGGGTCTAGGAATAGGAGCCGGCGTCTGCTGCGGTCCAGCTATTTGTGTCAATTGGCCAATGTTAGTCCTCGGCAAGGTGATGATTTGAGTGAGAAAGTTGGCCTTGGTCATCGAGTTTGGCGATGTCTCAAAAATGACCGATGTACAGGTCTTGAGATCAGTGAGTTCCGGATACATTTCGCTGAGCCGCGGCATTATCCATTCCATTGACGAATGAACAGAGATCGGGGTCATGGTACCATTGTACTGCTGCGATCCTTCAGGTAAATAAGTCTGCCATTCGGCATAGCTCTGTGACCAGAAGTAACGAATGAACAGATCCGATCCAATGTCAAGTATTGTTGACGGACCTGGCCATGTTCTGCCACCGAATTAGCCTTCACTATTGGTATGACAGATGTCATACTTACGCCGTCCAATCTACGGTTCCACGTGACAAGGGCCCTGGATAAGTGGCGTGCAGATTGCAGTTATCATCCATGGAGATCTGCATCGCCAGCTTAAAGTCGGAAATTCCTCGCATGGTAGGCACGAGAGATGGCGTACATGTAAGCGTAGTTGATGTGGTATTGACGACAGGATCAATGTATATGTATGAAGTGCCTGCATAAGCGAATGATGTGGGCTCAACCCATCTGACCCAGGCCGGTTTCAAGATCACTTCACAGCTTGTGTACGGTCGATCGAACGTGGGGGAAGCATACTGTGTCAAAGTGTTCGTGGTTGTGAATCCAGGATACCATGTCCTCTCCCAGATCAAGATGCTACTGCTGACTAGTCGAAATTAGATTGGCATGAAAGGCAGCATACGATATACGGACTGTTAGCATAGGACGACATCGCTGCTTGTATGAGCAATAAAGATAGCGAGGTAAATCTCGAGAAGTGGACGGTGTATGTATAGACAACATGGTGCGGCTGAGTGATCTACAATACCCAAGCCGGACCCTAGCAATGCTGGCGGTTTCAGACAGATAACGCAAGCAGATGCTCGCCCGTCGTTCCTTCCTAGCATACCTCATCGCGTAAATGAGTGTACAAGAATGAGTAGTTCACGGGCTCATCTTCCAGACGGGCGGCAGCCCTTGCTGTCATAATTTCGATTCACAAAAAGATGGAGATCCTGCGTAAACGGACATGGGCATGGCCAGGACGTCCGACTCTCCTTCGCTGTGCAATGTGGCACGGTGGAGACTGACTCGCGATTCCACGCTATCAGGGCACCGGTAGTGGAGGATCTACCAATAGGGCAGCTGTGCCACTCCAAATCTATATTGATCAAGCGATATTGCCAACCACAAAGCTGGCGAGTGTGATTGCGGTCGCATCCTGGCCGCGCCAGGAGTGTCTTGTAGTCCATGCCGCAGCTGCTTATGAACCATGACCGCACATGACGTTCAGTATTGTGCATGGCTTGTCTCTCATCGGGCCGATTGAATCATATCTATCTTGTCCAGTACAATTACATATCACAGTCCCAAGTATAATACCTCAGCTATGACAGCTAGCAGAGCAAGCCCCGTCATTGGAGTATCCCTGGGTGCTGAGCCTGTGAAAGGTACCACAGTCGAATTCCTGCCTCTGCCTCCATTTTGTCCTGCTATTGAGTTACTTGCACTGTTAGTGCCACCTGATGTTGGCCCACTGCCAGCGTTTGTGCCGAGCCCACTTGCAATCCACGCGCCAATACCAGATATGGTCTGCCCGATCCTAGACCCAGATAGCCCTGAACCTGCACCACTTCCTGTGGACACACCACTTCCAGATTGAGACGACGACCCCGCGCTAGCTTCCTCTTCTGCTGCAATCTCTCGAAGAGAAGTGCCGAATGCAGGTATTTTCGTCCCCTCAATGGATATACCGCCTTCTCTCGCGATTTGTTCTCGTGATACGGAGACCGGTATCGCTGGAGATGCGCCCGTGTGTCCGTTCGGGTCTGGAACGACGAAAGCGTTACCCTGAGAGTCGAGTGAGATGACATGGCCGGAAACGGTAGCGGGAAGACCACCGGCGCGCACAGTCTGTCGGTCTGGCAGAATCAGAGCAGGGATATCGGTCATTCTCGGTGGCGAGATATCAACGGCTGCACCATCAGGGCGAGGGCCGCCGTCAGGGGCGTTTGGAGCAGGCGTTCCAGGACTTGCGTTACCTGGCTGATTCGGCTGTGCCCCAGGAACCTCAGGCGTGGAAGGTTGTACTTGTGGGTTTCCTGGCGTGCTTCCGCTGCCAGATTGTGATGAGCCCGCTTGATTCCCTGGCGCAGCTGGGTGGGCACTCGGCGGCTGTGGCTGTGGTGCAGGCACAATCGAAGGTACAACTGATGGTGTTGGGTTAGCAGGCACTGGTCGTGGTGCCGGCGCAGGCGTGGCAGCATGGGATCCTGGTACGGTGAGATGGCCAGCGTCGGTCAGAGCCAAGGCCTTCCTCTGCGTCAGGAATGCTGCACCGGTCAAAGTGTTCGGATTTGTTATCATCCACATATCCTTGCAGGTGGTGAGGTCAGGCAACTCTGAAAGGGTCTTACTCAAATCGGGCATCTGCCACATCGTATACAACCCTCCACCTTCAGCGGTCTTGACTACTGTATTCACATCACCAGTGTATCAGACTGCGGTCGATGGAAGCCAAGTTGTCCACGACCAGATGCTTGATGTCCCATAGTAAACGAAGGTAATTTGATGGCCTAGATCTAGCACCGTTGACACAGCCGGGTCATATTTCCTGCAAGTGAAGATCAGCAATGTCTCGTAGGACCTTCAGAAGAGGAGAACATACGCGCTTGTCCACTCTTGACCTCTCCAATCTGCTGGAAGATAGCTGACCCAAAGATCACAACTCCCATCCAGGTGGGCATGTCTTAAGTCGCCTACCAGTCCATTAGAAGCCGAAGTTGGAGTACATGTCACTGATATCGCGGTTGTGTTCTTGTTTGGGTCAATCTCCTCAAATTTGGTGACCAAGGCAGTGGCATTTGGCGTTGCTGATTTCCATTGTACCCATGCAGGATTCAGGTACATCATGCATGAAGTCACAGGACCATTAGCGGGTGAGGGTTGTACTGTAAGAGTGACCGGCTCGAAAGTGACCGTACCATTTATGACGGCCTTTCCAGGCCGAACGATAGTGGAGACATCTGGCAATGTCAGTCCTTCACTCACTGAAATTGGCAACTCGAGTGAGCATTTACTCATCGCCGCGGATGCTGGCTTCCCTCACAGCAATTCTCTGGAGTGGAGGGGAGAGCAGACTCACGGACACCTACTCATGACTTCTTGTACATGATCAAAACCCACAAGCTCTTCGCGCTGCGGCTGGGAGACTAGCGAAAGCTGAGACGAAACATAGATTGAAGGCGCCAATACCAATGTGGCACAGTCAAGTCGGTACCAGAAATTTGGAACGACGTGCAAGGCTAGACAGGCTCGTCAATTCTGCGTGCATATCTGCAAGGTACATGCGATCGATATTGATGCTTGGTAGCCATCTGTACCTTTGTATCTGATGTACGGACGTCAGCTTGTGTCGCACAGACGAGCTTGTCAACCTAGAGAACGGTGGTGTCCTCAGAAGGATTTCGGTCCGGACCTTGCCCCGCGCAAACACTTGGCGGGAAATCACGACAGCCAATTTTTGACGCTAGACTCGATACCCACCAATTGTATAGCACCGCTTGCTTCGGTAGGGAACATGACTGGCAAGGTTCGTTGGGGATAGGCTTGGGGAAGGTTTATGCAATCTGCTACCGGAGACCTTGGATGGAAGAATGGGGGCGCAAGTCTGAAACTAAGTTGTAGATAATTTGTGTGCCAGCCTCAAATCGCATGAGCTAGGAGAGCAGTTGCCGCTATGAAAATGAAGCTCAGTTGTATCCTCTGTGAAGCTGCAGTACCGGTGAATGGCTGCACAGTGCTATTCGTACCCTGCTCGCCTTTCGTGGTAGCGCTCCCAGACTTGCCACTGGCAATCCCGGCGCTGGCACTCTCGCTGCTGCCTCTGCTCTGAGAGCTGCCAAAGCTGGCTCCGAGACCACTCCTGATCCATGTACCGAGCTCGCTGATAGCTTGTCCGATATGCCCACCAGCACTGACAGAGCCACCAAGACCAGTCGAGCCACCGACGGCATTGGAAATATCAGATTGTCCCGACGAAGAACTATCACCTTTTATGTTGGACTGGCCAGCATTGGATCCTTCAGTCTTCGCCGCATCTGCTGAATTCGCGACGCGAAGAGAGATCCATTGTCCCTGAGCCATGACACCTCCATCCCTAATGATCTTCTCGAGCGGCACAGCTGTGGCTTGAGCCACCGCGGCATCCTGCAACAAGCGGCCTGTAGGGATGGGCGCAATGTGGACGGTGCCTGCGTTGTCCAAGAAGACTAGTCGACTCGAGACTGTCGACGGCCTGGCATTGATACTCAGGGTCTGGCCGTCTGGTAGGACCAGAGCGGGCGGCGGAGTAATGCCTGGCTTCTGAGGCGTGTTCGTTGCTGCTGCAGGTGAGCCTGGAGGAGACACATTACCGTCACCAGGGTTGTTCGGCTGTGATCCGGTCCCAGGTTGCGAGACTTCGCCTGGTTGAGAAGTTTGGTCAGGTTGTGACTGCCCTTCCTGTGCAGACTGTCCCGCGGGTGCTGGTACTACTATAGCTGGCTTGTTTGTAGGTCCAGGTGCCGGCCTCACGCTAAGTGTCTCAGCAGCTAGGTTCGGTGGAGGACGCTGTGCAGCAGCCTGCGTTGGGGATTCTGCATGCGCAGGATTGGGTATAGTAGCTGGAAGTAAGGTCGGAGCATTCTCAGCAACGGTGGTCAAGACACCATTTGCTGCTTTCGGTATCGTGATACGTTGCGTCAAAAAAGGAGCGTAAGTAAGTTTGTTCGGTGCGGTCTCAAAGTGGAAGAGAGTGCATGATTGGAGATCGGTGAGATCCGGAAGCAGGCTGGTGACGCCTGGCATCTTGTACATGACAGAGTAGATAAAGGGAATACCGGTTCCACTAACAGCTTCTACGGCACCTGTATAGATATGTGGCGTCGAGTCTAGATAGGTCTCCCAGTTCCATACCCAAGGGTCAGAGCCTTTCCAGTATGTGAACTTGATCACCGGTCCGATGTCGACCTGCTGTGCCGGACCAGGGTATGTGCTAGTCTTTGTCAATCTCACTTGATCGTATCGGTACAAGATGCACGTACGCGTATGTGATACTTTCATTCCGCCTTTCCGGCGCCCAGATGGGAGCAACAAAATGGCAGCCATCATCCAGCTTCCCTCCGTAGGCCAAGCCGAATTCGTTAAGCAGCAGTGTCTTGTGCTCATCGTACAGGGACTGAGTGCAAGTCACAGACGTCGACGTTTGGTTTGTAGCAGCATCGATGTACAGGAAAGTCGTTCCTAGAGCAGGGACATCCGTAGCCACCACCCATGTTACTACAGCCGGACTAACATCTACGGCGCAAGCAGTTGCTGGTCCGTAGGTCGGATAGGGTGGGGGAGTGATGACAGTCTGTGTGCCTTGATCCCACCATGTCACCGGTGTTATAATTGTCGCCGGCGCTGTCGACAACGATGAGTTGGTGTAGGAAGCGAGAGCTGAACGAGTTGTCAGCACAGCCAAGCGCAGAGATGATTTATACTCACACATCACGTATTCCGGTCAAATTATAAGTAGTCGCAAGAGACAACCGGTCAAGATAAGCAATAAAAAGTAGGAAGAAGCAGAGCGCTCCCTGAAATAGGAATACCTCGTTCAACACAATAAAAATACACTTACGAGTAATGGAAAGGCCCGCGCGGAGGTTCACACCGAGCACATCCGTCAGCATGCTGGTCGAAGCTAGCAACTTCGATCGCATCGAGAGCCACTACTGGCATAGATGCCATCGACGAGTGGAAGTGGCTTTGATGAAGTTACAGACATGCAGTGCGGCTGAGGATAACGCTCGAGATTTGCCCTGGAGGGAGAATCAGGCCTCCCACACTAGTCCACATCTGGAGGGAGGTAGAGAAAGCTTGTTTGATGAGCATACACAGATGGTCCATTTACTGAATCGTGGTACACCTTGGACCCTTCCATGTCGAGTATTAGTTTCTCGTTGCTTGCCGTGATCCAACTCCAGTGCCGCTACGAAACATGCCAGTAGCCCATTGGGAGATCCGAAGACGACAGTGAGGGGGTCACAACACCAGTAGATGGCAAAGAGGGGCCGTCACGCTCTTGGGTTGACTCATATTCATATCAATGGTCAAGCTACCATGGTCAGTAGGGAGTAGGCAGAGCTCGAACGCCTAGGTTCGTCATTGACAGAGTTCCGTCATACCCATCTGCTTACAGCAGAAGAAGCATTCCCACAACGATTACAGATGTTGCAAAGTATGCTCTGAGGCTGGTTCGTATACATGCCTCCCCTGTAAAAGAGATCACGCTCGAATTCCTGGCCTGGCCGCCGCTCTGCGTTGTCGAGGGACCAGTGCCATTATGCGGCTTCGTCAAACTGGCACCAAGCCCACTCATGACCCAGGTCCCGATACCAGAGAGGATACTGCCCACTCTGCTTCCTTGGCCTCCGGTTTCGGAAGTCACACCACCGCCACTGATCGAGTTTGACCCGGAACTCCCTGCTTGAGGACCCGAGGCGTCCTCGACAATCGTCGTGCCAAAAGCAGGTATTCTGGTCCCGTCCACCTCGATGCCCCCAGCTGCTGCGATCTGCTGTAGACTCACGACCGTGCCTGGTCCTGAGGCCGAGCCACTAGTCGATGTCGGGCGTACATGTACAAGTCCGTTATTGTCCAATGCGATGATATGTCCTGACACCGTCGAGGCTGGACCTCCGGGTCTCAGTGTCTGGCGACCAGGCAGAATGAGAGCTGGGGAAGTAATCTTTGGCGCCTGAGCAGCTGGGCTGTCGCCATTTGGAGCATGTCCAGTGCCCCCAATATTGCCCCCAGCGGCATTGGTCCAAGCAGGTCTGGCGGGGTTTCCGGGGCTAGAAGGGCTATCTGGTCGATCCGATGGAAAGCTTGGTCCTGAAGAAGCAGGCGATCCTCCACCACCAGGACGGCCTACTGGTTGCTCCGGGCTAGGAACTGGCGAGGACACTTCAGAAGGCGTAGGTAGAGGGTTCGTAGGTCGTGGCGCTGGTGTAGCAGTTGGTTCATGACCTGCGGGAACAGTGAGGGAGCCGGCCGTTGTCTTCGGCATTGTTATCCTTTCCGTAAGGAATCTTGCAGCAGTGAGTTGATTCGGTGTCGTCTCCATGTGAATACCTTTGCACGAACTAAGATCTGGTAGGTCTGGATACATTTTACTCAGATCTGGCAAATGCCACAAGGCATCTGCAGGACTGCCGTCAGGATAATATGTCGTGACCCGAGTCGCTGGTCCCTTGTACATTTGAGGTCCTTCGGGTAGCCACCACGACCACTGCCATGCCGTGATGTGCGTACTGTTTGGTTCTTTCGTGCCAACATAGTTGATCGTAATATCAGGGCCGAGATCGAAATCACTGACCTGTCCTGTGTAAGGTCTACATTGATCGGGCAGCATCGTAGCATTCATATTGATCTGTGTATACGAACGCGCTTGAGACCTCTTCGGTGCGATCTGGCGGAGCTATGACAGAGATATAGAAGGTACACTTATCGTCCATGGACACTCGGCGGTTGTTGCCAAAGATCCAGCCGTTCGAGTCTGTCATGGACGACAAGATAGATGGCGTACATGTCACAGACGTGCTGGTAGTGTTTGCATTGGGGTCGATATAAAGATACGTCGTGCCCACAGCAGATATGTTCGCAGGAGCCGTTGTCCATCTGTTCCATAGGGGCTTAAGGAACAGATCGCAGCTGACAAGAGGTCCCCATGTCGGAGAAGGTCCCACTGTCTGGACCACTGGATATGTGCCCGCAGTTCCATTGATGACCGTTCGCATAGGACGTGTCACGGTTTGTCCTGCTGGAATATGGAGTCAGCAGGAATCCCTTGACAGCCAGAGCATACCTACACATGGTTGCACGAGGTCCACCAGTCTTTGTTTGCCTGTACCATCATGGGGACCGGTCTGCTCTAGTAGAAAAGGTAGCGATCCATTCCGAAGCGCTGCGGCTGGTCGACTAGCGACACTTGAGACGAAGGATAGATTAGTGGCTGCAATGCCAATGCGGCGTAGCAGTCAAGTCAACCAGGGCAATTCATGCAGTGCAGTAGCGCGTACCACGCACGACATTCTTGCATGTCGCCGCATAATACCCAGCAACATCCTCATCATATTGCTGCGACTACCGAATTGAGCACATTGTCATTGATGTCGCACAACAGTACATGATGGGGATGAACGCAGGGGAAGGATTTCGGTCCGGACCTTGTGTTCACCTCATCCGTTTGCCGGAAAATCACGACAGGCAGCACAGACCGCTGCAAACTCTTTTTGCAAGAAACCCACGAGATTGCACGAATGAAGCGCCGTCTTTCAGCCTCAACCAAGACTTTTACTGATCGCGAGTCAGTGCTACCAGTCTTCCTGTCTAAGAGACTCTCTGTTCTGTCGATAGTACTAAACTTGCGTTCCGGTCAACTCCGCCACGACTTAAGTGCGGAATCGCTGTCGTTATGGCCCATAAGTGAAAGTCAGATGCTATATCGTCTCACGCAGATCGGTGTAGAGCTGTAGTACAGACGTGTGACGACATGATTACCATTGAGGTAAATACTGGTCGTCAGAATAGCTCTCGATAGCCAGAGATCTTGTACACAATGCAAGTCTCGTGGAACGTCGCCAGGATGCATGTTCATGCTCGAAGCGAAGGCCTTGAGATTGACTTGTTCTGAGCACGGATAAGAAAGGTAGGAGACGCTCCACAAGACTCGGCAGGTGTTTGGGCAATTGACATTAAAACGAGTGCTTTCTATTATAGTACGTATGCCATGAATCCAACAAGGATTCCTAGCAAAGACAGCCCTGCCCCAACGCTCGACGCTGCACCCGTGACAGGAGTCGTCGTTGACGATGCACCGCCGCCAGCTACGTTCGATATCGAAGCAGTCGTGGACGCTAACGAGCTACTGCTTGATATTTGCGGCACTGGCGCACTCGTCGAAGTATTGGTACTGGACACTGTGCCGCTGGCGGCCGCTACCGCTCCAGGCTGTTCTGATGCATCGGGCCTGCTGGCCCCTCCACTCCCTGCGGACTTCGCAATAGCCTGAGTGGCAATGGCTTTGGCGTCATGTGCAGCTACGCTGGCTCCAAGACCGCTCAAGATCCAGGCACTGAAGTTGCTGAGGGCTTTGCTGATGGTGCCGGCTAGTCCACTGCTTGGTGTGGCATCCGCTCCGCCGAACGGATCGCCCGATTCCACATTGTTGCTTCCGCTGCTCGAGCCGGGAGAGTCACTTCCTCCATTAGCCGACTCAGTAAGTTTTCCGGTGACTGGCGTGACGACAGTGGTGCCGCTAATTGGTAACCATAACCCTAGTGCCTCGACGCCACCTTGACGCTGAAGCTGTGCGAGCGGTATGGATGTGACTTTTGCGGCATCTGGTACGGCACCGTTGGTCGGCGAAGGGGCGATGTAAATCGTTCCGGAATTGTCGAAGAATATTAGGCGATCAGACACGGTGGCTGGACCACTGCCTTGCTGGAGTGTTTGAGAATTTGGCAAGACGAGTGCCGGCAGAGTAGTCAGTGGTACTGCAGGGGCGGGGGTCACGACAGCTGCTGCATTACCCCCATTGTTTCCTTCTTGAGGTACTACAACTGGCGATCCTGGCTGACCTTGGCCTTGGTTGTCTGCAGGCCGGGGTGCAGGAGCTGCCGGAGCCACGGGCTGGTCGGCACTGCCCCCATGTTGATTATTGTTGCTACCACCGACCGGCGATGGTGCCCGTGTCGGAGCAGAGGACGGTGCTTGAACAGCTGGTCCTGCCGATGGAGGCACTTGAATTGGTGTAGGCTGCGGTCGAGGGACGGCAGTCTGGGCAGGTATCACTGGCTGTGTCACTTGTCCTTGAGCCGCTGTCCTAGGCAATGTGCTTATTTGTGTGAGAAAATTGGCATGGGTCAAAGTGTTGGGCGAAGTCTCGAAAAAGACAGTCGTGCAATCTTTGCTTAGTTCGGTGACATTTGGAAAAATCTTGCTTAATCCGGGCATGGTGAAAGTCAGCTGCTTAGTTGTATACCAGCTTCCGTTGACTGCTGGAATCTGGTAGGACGTAATGCCGACATCTTGTATGATATCCGAATATGTGTAGTAGATAGGGATGCCAGACGGGAGCGTTTTGAAGGACTGATATCCAGGCACGTCGTTGCCGAAGAACCGTATCCGATTGCCCAAGTCCATAAGAGTCTGTGGTCCTGGCCAAATCCTGTTATTTATATTAGTTTGATGATCGCATCCCCTGGTTGAGAATCAAGCTCACGCAGTAGTAAACTTGTCGGTCCTGCTGTTGGCGTTCCAATATGGAGCTCGCAGTGTGCAGTCATCGTCCATGGTCGCGCCCATCCATTGTCCCAGATTGCCAGAACTTTTACTCCTGATGTCATCAACGATTGATGGAGTGCAAGTCACCGAAGTCGATGTTGTATTTTTATCGAGGTCGACGTAGAGATACGTGGTCCCGACAACGGGGTAGCTCATCGGTGCAGGGACCCATGTTATGTATGCAGGAGTGAGATAGACATTACAAGTGGCCAGTGTTGCTTCTGGTGCACCATAGGAAGAATTAGTGTAGTGCGTCGTCAACGCTGGGATCGTTAATTGGAGGCGCGGCGTTGTCAGCGGATAGACCTACCCATCCTGCTGCGTTGAGCGACTATGCGCTACCTGTATTACCGATGTCAAGAAACCAAGAGACGCCGAAGTAAGAGATTGCCATGAATGTAGATGGACAGAATCTACAATTATAGCAGCTGACGACGCATCGCAGCCCACCTTTGCGAGTAGCATCAATTTGGTGGTACTTGAGACGAGTCGCAAATTAGTGGTGGCTTGCTATCCGGATATTTCATTCTAGATGCAGTCTGGTACCAGATACCAAGTTGTTCTTAGTGCAGATCATCCATAAAGTGCCGCCAATCATAGAAACCACCGCGATGAGGATGGATCTGCATTGGTTCTGTCCTAATCAGGAAACACAGTGCTTGTCGGCTTCTAGTTGACTGTAATTGTTAACATCAAGGTACCTTGTAAAAGACGTCTTGCTGAAGATGCTTTGAAGCTGAATAAAAATTGGAAGACGGTGATCCTGCAAATTGGAACCTCGCAAGCAATCCCTGCATGTTTAGCCGAATAAGTGCAGGATAAGTACAGCCACAGTGGGACGAAGAATGAAGTCTAAAGGGTCGCGACAGGAACGAGGTCGCTTATGGAGAAAACCGCTCAAAGGGGTGGCGCACGTGCATTTGCGCCGAACTATCACCTTGCCGATCAGGCCTGATAGGCCACCCAAATGTGAGACTTTCTCAGATCTTCGAGTAGTGACGAGACTAGAGAAGGTAATGAGGAAGCGAGTGCGACTTTGCAGCCGCAGCGTGTCAGAGAGACTAAAGATAGCGAACGACGACATGTTCTCTGATCTGGTGGCGGGCCGGCTACGAATAGTGCAAACAAGAGAGATTTAAGTAATGTAGCGACGAGTATCGCTCTCGTATGGGTATCTATTGTTGATGCTATATGCCAGACTCCGAAACCATGAAGAAATATATACAAAAATGGTCATACGGTAAAAAGTCTTCATGCCGAACAGTATGCATGCTGTCGTCGCATCGTTAGATTTCGTGACTCGTCCGGTGGGACATGTGTTGCTGCTGGGCAGCGATCCCGTATCGGCCAGAAGGTTCATTGAGTATGCTCGTATTTTAGGCCCGGAGGGACAAAGCCATAACTACGTCGAATGTCCTCCTGTGATAAGCTTTGCTGGGTATGAAGCGGTTGCTGGAATCCGGCACTGGTCTGTGGCTGGACGGGGTAGCTGGTGGGCATCATGGGAGGTCCTGCTACCGGTGCATACCCTGGACTACCGACGGGGCTTTGAGCCACACTAAGGTTTTCGAAGCTGAATGGTGGTGCTGCCATTGGAAGAGTTGCACTTTGAGGCGGGCTGCCAAAAGGCGATGCGACATGGCTGGTTTGGCCTGAGCCATGGCTATCGTGTGCCTGTTGTCCATATACCTCTTCTACGTGTCCGTGATGACCTGCTCCCATGTAGCTGGGCGAGTCGTGTGAGGGGTTGGGGCTCAATGCGAAGCTCATGTTAGACATCGAAGACGGCAATGTCTCGTGGATTTTCGAGACCAGTAATGGCAGATATCTTTGCCTGCCACCACGAAGATTTGATACTAGAGAGACAAGCTGGTGCAGATAGTCTCGAGGGCCAAATTCAAAAGAAGGTTGTAATTGATGCTCAGGCACACAGCTCATAACATCGGTGAGCGTACAAGCGACATCAAATAATTTCTCGATCTAGGCGAAAGTAAGCGAATGTTCGTGACGTTTCTATGGAAATGAGCTTACCAGTCCAATACCATGAACCTCCATGGCCATCTGAGAAAAGCTACTTGCAGAAGCTACAAGGTCTCTCGAAAGCTCCAACGGGAAATTGAAGGTCATCGACTGATCTTGAGCCTGCGACGACAAGTACCCTTGACTGATTGACAGTTGCCAAATCATCGTTTTCAGCCACTGCTGCGACACCCTGAGGTCTACCGCTTGCGTCTCTGTACTCTCCAGGTATGAGGGTAGCGCCGTCGAAAGCTGTTTCTGGAGCTGGACAAGCCAGTCGGTCGTGCAGCCTACTTTAGTCTTGTTCCAAAATCCTACAAAAGTATCGTCGAAAGGTCTGAATAGTTGCACGAGGTGCAAGAAGCCACTAAGTTCCACTGTCTCCGATGGATCCTCCTCCATAGAGGGCAATTGGATAGTGCTGTAGAGCGTCAATGGCCTGTGCCTCTGTAGTGCGTATGCTCTGTCACTAGTCAGCCATTGTCCATCTAGGTTTGTATGGTGTGTGCTTACCTCTCGGTCACAAACAGGAGCCAGTAGAGTCGTCGACGCCTCGAGGATTCCACGGGATCCAATCCAGCGTAACTATCCTCCTCATGCATGTGAATGTCGTACGCTAAAGTCGTAGCTTCTCTGAGATGAAACCAAGCTGTGTTGTTTTTGTCTAGGCAGAAGTAGCTGCCAAAAAGGAAGAACGAAGTGATGACAGAAAGGACCGACGGGTTCTCGATGTAGTCGTATGCCTTTCGAACTCGCAAGGTCTCTTGTAGTAGGGCCTGCCCAGTAGGTAGGGTCGCGGCTTCTGTTCCGGGCGGTGCGTCTGGCGCAACTGGCAGTACCATATGTGGTTGGATCAGCATGTATGCACATAGGGAAGATACTAGACAGTACGCTTCCACGCTATTGTCCATCTGCCCAATAACCTCTGCCAGTCTCTGGCGATGCAAAATTGGCTGACTGGGATACATGTTGGAGAAGAAGAATTCCACGCATGCCCCAATGAGTTCGGGCGTGAGCAGGCCTGGTGTCGGTGCCAATGGGGATGCGGTCTGTATTGTGTCTGGTCCATAGGGAGAGTGCCGTCCACTGACCTGGGACTGCTGTCGCTGAATCTCTCTGATCTCACCGATCACACGAGCTCTAGATCCTTTAGGTCCTTTCTTCTGAGGCACCGAATTATATGTGCAGCTGAGACCAGCCGCCGCACAGTTCTTGCACGGTCTGGTCGAGTCATTGGTGGGATTGATGCATTTCACCTTCCTCCGATGACATGCATCACAAGCTCGCTTTGCTGGACCAGCTGATGTTGATGGTGTGGAAGACGTCTCTGGCATGGTTGTGATCGTCGAAAGATTCGAACAGGCAGCAGAGAGTGGGCTGTGGCCATGTATTCATTCAAAATGCGGCATCTCTGTAGACGAGGACGCTCTAGAACGCCAAGATATGTTGGAGGCACAAAGTAGTGTCGACGGGACGCTCTATAAACGCCACTCGAGACGGTGCAGTGTCCTGCAGCCCTACGCCAGCGGGTGACCGACCAATCGGGATCTGTGTGTTGGATGAAAGAAGATTAAAAGAGGTAACGCGAGAGTGAGGTTGAGAATGCGCGTCGGTGGGAAACAAGAGAAGTCAAGGACGTAGCCCAAGAAGCGACAAGCAGAGTGCAACCTACGTGCAATCTTGGAACATGAAAAAACCGTCACCCCAATTGTTTGAGAGGCGCTTGAGAGTTGACGATTACGGTGGTGTTTGCGCGCCCCATCGTTGCGGTTGGCTGCGGAAGCTTTCACCCGCTTCGCACCAAGCTTCCGTCATCCTCGATTTGCTCATGCACTCTTGCGAGTTTGCTATCAGGGCATTTTGAGCCATGATCAACGTAAGAAGTCTCTTCTGCGATACCGGTTGGCAATATCCTAATCTCTGCGAGTATTATTTTTCGTCTGTCTCGGTCGTAGAGCCGTTCCGAGAGAGCGAAGCCAGTGAAATAGTGTTCTGACGGTACTGCTGTTTCCTATCACGCGAACTCCCCAACAGTCGCTTCATCGTCGTCTACGGCCGGATCCTTGCATTCGTCAGAAGCTTGATGGTGTGCAGCTATATCGCTGCAGGGGCGGTCAGGGCAGGCCATGTCAATCGCAACGAAATCCGAGGGCTCAGTCGCATCAGGATTGGTATTCAACAGAAGCATGTTCCTGTATGATGACGTACGAGTCCAAGGTACGAGTCCACTTGTATCTGCGTAGGGCTGAAGAAAATTTGATGGAAGGATGATTTTGGTGGGATTGGCTGATTTGCAATCGGCCCGACCTGTGCTTGGGCGTTTGTTCCTGACATCGTTCTGTAGATCCGTTGAGGAATCTCGAGGTCAGTCCTTGATGACAAGGAGAGAGCAAGTAAAAGGTATGCTTTAGTCAGATTGATAGGATCCTCGTGCGCAGCTCATCGCTCGCGGTGGTCGACGTTGCGTCGAGTCTGGTGTTCAATCATGTACCCCGAGTAGACACAGTTTTCGAGCGCGATATCGGGATGCTTGAATGCGAGGAGTAAGAGAGCTGACTCCTGTCTATTAGTCGTCTAGCAGATGACAGGTGACTCGCAATTGAGAGGCGAGATATGTACATCTTTAAGTGCTTGGGACATCGCGGCCGATTTCAGCCGATACGCAGAGGCTAAATCGGTCCTTCCGCACGATGCGCAGAGAACTCCTGTTGTGATCCTCAAGACCTCCGGTGGGATGCGCAAACTGTGATCTTGAGCAAAAAGCCGAGTATGAGTCCGCTGCATCGGCCTTGCGCAGGACAAGTGGTTCTTTGGTCCAGACAGGCTGCTCTTTCAGCGCCCACGAGACCGGCAAACGGAAAGTATGCTTCGAGCCCTGATACCGAAGCGAAACTTCATGTGTAAGCTTGATAGCCCTGCAATTATTGTACCATGTGGGGGGCAAGGCGATCCAATCCGGCAGCCACCGAGGCCAACCATCACGATTGACATGCCATCTGAAAATATCCCCATGACTTCCAGATTACGATCCACAAGGTAGATGAGCCTCATCTACAATGCTCTTAGCAACGCAGATACTGTGGCCGCCACTTCATAGAGCTCTTTATGCTATCGCGACATCACACAAAGCCGCTACAGAGGCACTGATAGCGACACCTCCTGCCCAGACACACCTCTCGCTTCGAGAAAACGGCTGTGGCCCTACGTCCCGCATATATGAAACATCGCTACACTTCCAACCACACCCCCCACAGTTGCAGATATCCGTCAAAGCATACACTTCGGTCAGTCGTGTATCAGTGGCTTGCCTGACACTGGTAGAGACAGAAGTCTACCACCGGTCAAAGTATTCTTCGACGCCCAGAAGCACTCCAAGACAGATTCGAGAAAAGAAAGATTTTCTATTGGTGGCCTGTGTGCCGAGCAGACAGGCAGGACCCATCTATCCTCCTGTTGGTGATATTGCGCAGTATGATTACTGACCCACACTAGGCATGCTCCCACTGCAATTTGCGGTGTGAAGAGACATGAAAATCCATCCACTGACAGATCTGCAGATTGCACGTTCGCTCCCTGCGTGCATGCGACTAACAAACGCTGATGACGACCATCACAATCGAGCCCTCGCTCTTGTGGCCTGGGGAGATCGAACCTAGAGCTTCGACTGCAGCCACATTCCTAGCTTCTCCAAGCCTGCAGGACCGTCATAAATGTCTCTTTCCACAGCTCTCGCATTGATCTGGTAATTTGTTATCAGCCAATTTCTTCTGGACCGACTTTGTTCTTGCACTCACATGTTGGGGACCAAGCTGCTCGACGCGTTCCGCACCAAGCAGACGCATTGCTGTCTTGGTCTCTCCCTTGATAATCTCGAGGACTCTCTCAACACCAGCCGTACCGCCTGCACCTAGGCCGAAAAGGGGTGCTCGTCCCATACCAACAGCTTTGGCGCCTAGGCACAGTGCTTTTACTACATCTGTGCCCCTCTTGATGCCGCCATCCACCCAGACCTCAATCTTATTGAAGACCTCTGGGCAGTATTTCCTGATCTCGATCAAGGTGTGTATTGATGGAGGTGCCGTGTCTGCTGCGCGTCCACCATGATTCGACAGGATTATACCCTTGACAAGAGGGGCTTGCAGCGATGCCATGTATGCATCTTCATGCGTCTGAATACCTTTCAACACAATCGGCAGGTGAGTGTGCTTCTTCAACCACGGCAGGGTAGTCTTCCATGTCAGATCTGGAGCAGTGCCAGCAAACAATGCCTTGCCCACACCACCTGAGCTTGCCGCTTCTGATGACGGCTTCGTGCTGCTAGCTGCTCCATCCGACACAGCAGCTCTTACAGGCAAATTTCCACCAATGTTCTTACTCCTCTCATCGTGTTCTCGCTTCCCTGGTACCGGCGCGTCAAGCGTCAAGCAAATGAATTTGACACTGGGCAATTTATGAATGCGCGCCAGCATATCCTCACTCTTCTTACGATCTGTTTGGACATACAGCTGCCAGCCGAAGACCTGATCTGGCGAAGCACCTTCCACGATCTGCTCCGGTGTCTGAGACGCGTTGTTGCTGATTATTTGCAGCGCCTTGTACGAATCGCAAGCTCTTGCAATACCATGTTCACCATCTGGATGACCGAGTCGCGCCATGGCGGCTGGTGAAACATAGAAGGGTACCTTGACCTTGTGACCAAGCAGCGTCGTACTCGTGTCGCATCGTGTACAGTCCACGAAAATGCGCGGCCGTAACAAGATGTTTGAGTATACGAGGTTGTTCAGGTGTTTCGACCGAAGGTCATCTGCCGCCGAATAATAGTATGCCCACGCCTTCTTGCTCAACTGCTTCGTCGCAGCTGCCTCGATGTCGTCCAAGTTCAGCATATCCTCGAGAGGCGGTATCTCATCCTCATCTACCTTCCCCTCTTGAACTGGCGTCTTCTCGGTAGCTGGGAGTGTGCTGACATCGAACGAGCCTAACTTCGACACTGCTGGGAGCGATTCTTCGAGGGTACCCGGGGGGTGAATTGGATCATACTCTTCTGTCGCGTCGGTGCCGGCGAGTTGGAGGATAATCTTCGAGCCTCCTGGATGATCTGGCAGGAACTTTGTCACATCGTACACGTTTCCGTACAGCACTACCCAACAGCTGTCGACCGATCTGTGCTGCTGCACTGGGAGAAAGTCAGTATACCCTGATGTTTCAACGCGGGGGATCTCCGCACCTTCGTTGTAGGTAAAGACCTTTGCCATGACTGCGTCTGGGTAGGTATGAACGTAGGAATAACTGGAACAATTCTTCTATACACTCGACAAAGGAACAGGTCCGAAAGACAAGTCTGTAAGGAAGAGGCGGATCCAAAATATCCTCTCCAAGTAGATCGAATGCTGGAGGGTCTAAAAGCCCGCCAATCGTCGGCGATCCAAAAAATGCGGAGCAGCAGCCGGTTGGAGCGGCGGAGAACCTGTCTGGGGTCGGCTCGGAAATGGAAGTATTCTCCTTCACGTCGTATTTCTTTCCTCTGACAAGGACATCTGGATTGACGTTGATGACATGAAGTCTCTGTCGTCGACTGAAGTTGGTCGGTCCGCTTGAGCTAAGCAATACCAACACTGTGGGCCACACGTGTTTTCCATTGTTGAAGCAATCTTCTCGAGACGCGCTTGGATCAAGACACGGAGGCGGCACAGTCGACAGAACTACGCCGTATGCACAACAGAAAAGCCAGAATGCGGGCGGCTAGAAGCACACCAGAAGCTGCTAAGACTGGACGACTACAATCCCTGTCAAGTCTTGTTTATGATCTTGTTTCATATCTTTCAACCTCTATCCGGACAACAGCTTTCGCCGTTTGTGCCTTGTATATATCCAAGCGGCCAGCACTACTATTACAGATGTTCGTCCGATCAAGGCCAAAGCCACGGCTCTTCTTACAATGTCATAGTACCCCTCGAGCATCGTACTGACTGCACTCGACTTCATCCTAGTCCTCTCCTTATCCGAGTCTAGCCCGGTAGACAGACCATGTATCCCACCTTCTTTGAGGTCTTCTCCTGTCGATGAGGCAATCGCATCTAGTCCTATTTCCACGGCAGGTATCCGGGTCTGTTGTATCTTCTGTACTTCTACTTCCTTTCTCTTCCTAAAATGCCAGGACATGGCCCAGATGGCTATCCGAACATCGAGCGGCGTGAACGTCGGATAACTCCACAGACCCAGCGCATTGTGTGGCGGCAACAGATCCAGGAAATCGGCCATCACTCCGAGCGTCAAGCCCCAAAGCAAGAGCGGCGGCTCCACCTCATACTTCGTTCGCCCTGGCAGCACATCTCTCATCCAAGCTCCCCACCCTGGCTCCTGTGCCTCCACTGCCGGACTTTCCGTACACTTTACGCTCTCCGCCGGCCACAGTCTCACAGCACTAAATACCATTTTCCCCACCACCATTCGCGCCAACCACCTCTTCACCCCCGTCTCCTGATTCGCAAACCTCGCAGACACATCCTCCTCTACTACCGTCCTATTCCTCGCATCCAACAATCCCTTCAACGGGACCCAATGACAACTCGCCACCTCAGTAGGCTGCATGCTCACCCTCGGACACTCCCCCGTGACAACAAAAATATAAGGACACAGCACCATCAGTGCCTTCTTCCCCCACGAACTCGTGATCAGCCTCTGCGGCAAGTTGCCTGCCTGTAAAACCCATTTGTTCTCTTCACTGACATCCAATCCCACCTCTTCTCTTGTCTCCCTTATCGCGGCCGCGAGATCATCTGCGTCTTCCGGATCGCGTTTCCCGCCGGGTAAGGCGATGTGCGAGGTCCATCGGTCGCCTTTTCGCGCGGCGCGTTTGATGAAGAGGACTTCGGGGCTGGCGTGCTGCGTCCAGGGTTGTGCGAAGAAGGCATCGAGGGAGGGAGGTGGGGAGGCGTCCGTAGATCGAGGGGAGAAGTAGGAAGGGGTGAGGCGGATGATGAGGGCTACCGAGGCGCGTTTGGCTGTGCTTGGGGGCGAGGGAACGGGAGGGAAGGAGGAGGCGGAGAGGTGATTCAGGGCGGTGTGGAGGTGGGGAATCAGAGGATTGGAGGTAGGAGCTGCCATGGGAGTTGTGGTGTAAAAGATAGCTCAGGAACAGGTGTAGAGAAATAAGCATGTGCTTTCTGTCGTCACTTCTGAGATCCGAGTCACCGAGGCTGCGGGTGAGCAGATGCCGACGAAGCACGGTGCACCAGGTCTGCGGGTCGGCGGTTCCGCGGGGCGACGTTCCGTACAGCATGCAGATGTCCGAGCTTGTGATTGGTCAATGTCGACCAGCCCACTTTCGCAAACAAAGTTATCTTGCTCTCGAGAGAGCAGTCTTTGCTCTGTACAGTATCTTCTACGCCTCGTTCTTGTCCGTGGAGGAGGCAGACCAGTCACTCTGTTTGGGAAAGCAATTCGGACACGATGCGCTTCGGCCAGACGCTCAGAAACGCCGTCTATGCGCCATGGAAGGACTACTACATTGACTATAACAAGCTCAAGAAGCTACTGAGGGAGGACGATAGTGCTGCTTCTTCTCCCACTCGACCTGGTGATGACAAATGGACCGATGACGATGCTGAGAAGTTCTACAATGAGCTTGTCAACGTCCAGCTCGAGAAGGTCCAGAGCTTTCACCGGGATACCTACCAGAAGTTGAGGGATAGGACGTCAAAGGTGGAGCAGAAGCTTGACCCGATCGCAGCTGCAGCAAAAACGAGCGAAGAGGCAGATCAGGGAAAGTCGAATGGCGATGGGATGAAGCCAGTCCCCAGCGAGGAAGAGAGGAAGACAATCTTGAGAGATGCACTGAAGGAGCTTGACGGGATCACAAAGGAGATCAGCGAGTTGGAGAAGTACTCGCGCATCAACTACACTGGGTTTCTCAAGATCGCGAAGAAGCATGACAGGAAACGAGGCGGCAGGATCTCGGTGCGTAGTCCGCTCAAGAGTCTGCTGGTCAAAGTACCATTCAACAAGGAAGATTACTCGCCTCTGCTATATAGGATATCCACGACTTATTCCTTTGTAAGACAACAGCTCGACGGCAAGGAGACTGGTGCGTCTTTCTCGGATCCACAGTCCGGCGGGGACACCTATACTTCTCACAAGTTCTTCGTCCATCCGGACAACCTGCTCGAGGTCAAGACCAATATCTTACGTAGACTGCCTGTGCTGGTCTACAATCCGCAGACGTCTAAGGTTGCAGAAGCTGGTCAGAGGGACCCGACACTCACATCCATCTATTTTGACAACACCAACTTCGACCTGTACAACGGCAAAGTCGAGCACACAGGCACAGCCTCGTCTTTGCGTCTGCGATGGTACGATCAGTTGTCTGAGAAGCCAGAAATCATCTTCGAGAAGAAGACGGTGGGTGAGGATAATACGAGCAGCGAAGAACGTTTCCCGATCAAGGAGAAGTACATCCAGTCCTTTATCAAGGGCGAAAACCACATGGACAAGCAGATTAAGAAGCTCGAAGAACGTTCAGGTGCCGAGTCCCAAGTAGCTCAAGGCTTCAAATCTGCTGTGGAAGATATTCAGACGTTCATTAAAGACAAGGAGCTCCAGCCAGTACTCCGCGCCAACTACACCCGTATGGCATTTCAGATTCCAGGCGACGCTCGTGTCCGCATCTCTCTCGACACCAATCTAGCATTTATCCGCGAGGATGCGATCGATACCGACCGTCCGATTAGAGATCCTGATGAGTGGCACCGCTGCGACATTGATGATGCCAACCTCGAATACCCCTTCAAGACGATTCGCAAAGGTGAGGTCTCCCGCTTCCCGTTCGGCATCCTTGAGATCAAGATCCGCGGCCACAAGTCCTACGAATGGATCGAAGATCTCATGTCCTCACACCTTGTGCGCGAAGCTCCTCGCTTCTCCAAATTCGTCCACGGCGTGGCCGAGCTCTTCGAAGACAACGTCAACGCCTTCCCCTTCTGGCTGTCTGCTATTGAGGAAGATATCCGTCAGAAGCCTGAGGACGCTTTCAAGGCAGAGCAAGAGCGCCGTCAACGCCAAGCAGAGGACGAGATTGCGGTCGGCTCGTTCATAGGGAAATCGGCCATGAGCAAGACCCCACCAGGCAAGATCAGTGCTCTCAGTCCAGTCGCAAGTCCACAGCAGCAGGAAAGTCCAGTCGCTATCCGTGCCGCGGAAGAGGCGAATCGTAGGAGCCTCGACAGCGTAGTTCGTGATCCCACGACCGCGGCGACAGCGGGTGAGCCGGACTCGGACGACGATGATCCTGTCGTGCTCTCCTCTGCTGCAGGCCTGAAGAGTCTCTTCCCTGGCTTCTCGACGAGCAAGTACGCCCGCTTGCGACTAGCTCGGCAGACGAAAGATCCGGATGCTCCGCTCCCTCCTGGTGTCGTCAAGCCAGAATACTGGATCAAAGACCAAGGTCCTGTCAAGGTCGAAGGGAAGGTGTGGTTGGCGAATCAGCGTACCTTCATAAAATGGCAGCACGTCTCGGTTCTGCTGGCGAGTTTGAGCTTGGGACTGTTCAACGCTGCAGGGGAGAACAACAATGTGGCGAGAGCACTGGCGGTGGTGTATACTGCGCTTGCAGGTTTCATTGGACTTTGGGGCTGGTGGGTTTATAGGTGGAGGAGTGATCTGATTCGGAAGAGATCGGGCAAGGATTTTGATGCATTGACCGGACCTATTCTCACGTGTGTCGGTCTGATTGTGGCGTTGGTGCTCAACTTCGGTTTCAAGGTGAGTTTTGTAGCATTGCGGGACGTTGTTCATGACTGACATGAACAGTACAATGAGCTGAAGAAGCGGCATACAACTCAGACCTGGAGCGATCTTGGTATCAACGGGACAGCTATCGTCACTCAATTCTGAACAGTCGGTAGCGAGGTCTGTACATAGCCTGTATAATCATAATTACTATCACCTGAGAAGCATCACTGTACGATTGCAACATGTGGATATGCTCCGGAAACAACACGAGATCTGCATCATCGATGCCCCGCACCCCGCATGTTCATCACCGAGGCTCAAGCATCATGCCCTTGATGATCACGCTTGTCCACAACTCAATCTCAGTCTCCACTTCTAGATAAATCATCTGACATCTGTTTGTAGTATCTTGAGAGATCCATAGTATCTTTAAAGCCGCTACCTATCCTGCCAATTGCCCATCCCCCCAACAATGACCTCCCCCGAAACCATCCTCTCCCACCCCCTCCTCCTCTGCCAACGCCACCCAATCAACATCTTCGTCCTCACTCTGCGAAAACCGCCCGAAAACCGCCTCAACTCATCCTACTGCCGCCTCCTAATCTCCACCATCCACCGGATCCACGACCTAATCCCCGCAGGATCCCCCGGCGCACTGATCACAACCTCCTCCTCCCCCAAATTCTTCTGCACAGGCCTCGAGCTCGACGAATCCGACACCAACCCCTATGCCAACGCGATGGGCTTCTACCCTCTTCTCGCCACCCTCTTGGACTTCCCTTACCCCACGGTGGCCGCGATAACAGGGCATACCTTCGGCGGCGCATGCCCTTTTGTCCTCGCGCATGATTACCGCATCATGAACGCCGAGAGGGGCTTCATCTCCATGCCGCCTGTGGATCTGGGGCTGCATTTCCCTGGCATTGGGGCGCTGCCGAGACTCAAGCTGGGACACAAGGTGGGGAGGAAGATGCTGCTCGAGGCGCACCGGTGGACGGGGCAGGAGGCGGAGAAGGACGGGGTGGTGGATGAGGCGGTGCCGTCTGGGGAGGTACTTAGTAGGGCGATGGAGGTGGCGGGGCAGTGGAGTTCGAAAGGGAAGATGGGGGTTTATGGGGTGTTGAGGGAGGAGTTGGTGGGGGAGGCGGCGAGGGCGTTGAGGGAGATAAGTTATGTTAGGGGGAAGAGCGTGGATCGGGAGGCGAAGGCGAAGATTTGAGGCAGTGGGAGGAGGGGGTGGGAAGGGGGAAAGATGTATATAGTGGTAGGCTATCAGAGTTTGGCTAGGATGTCGTCTATGATTTCGGTTCCTTTGCCCATTTCAATCTCTTCTGTCTTCCAGTCTGGGTTTATGGTGATGTCGTTGAGGGGGTTGAGACGGTGTGCTCGGTGGAACATGTCCTCGTAGACCCGCCCGTCGTAGCGTCCCAGTGCACTGTCAAGCAGGTAGTCTGGAATGGACCATGCATCTACCAGATTCACTGCATCTGGCCTAACCCGCGTCATTATATCCTGGACCCTTTCTGTGAGACGATCGAGGTCCGCATCTGAGACTGCTCGAGATTGTGAAAATTCTCTCGCATGCTCGTCCATCGTGTAGAACGAAAATAGTCGGAAGAGCTGTTGCATAACACTCGACAGAGATGCTGAGAGACTGCTATCTTTCAGGGCACTGTAGAAGTTGGAAACAAGCAGCCATTGCGAATGAGCGATGGACTGCTTACGCAGAAGAATCATGAGACTGTTCCATGGTCGATTCTGCACCACACGCAAAGTGTAGGCCTGATGAGTCAGGTGCAGAGAACGTCGCTCGAATGCCTCCACTATTATTGGATCATCAGTGAAGATTGTCAGTGGTTGATGATGATTTCGTGACGACAAGTACGACCTGCAGCTTTGTTGGAATGGCACTTTCGGCGTGCCTGACGAGTGCTTGATCGCAGCCGTCATCTGCTTGATGAGATATGAGCTGCATTGCTGAGTGATCATCCAATTGTCACCTTCCACTGTCGGCTTGGAGAGGTAATCGTTCTTGAGCTGAACAAGCCCACTTGCCTCGCTGAAGCCGTGTCCTCCTAGAGCTCGGCGACATGTTTCCGTGCCATTGGCTGCCAGCTCTGTACAAAGCGACTTGAGTCCGCTGGAAGTACTATGTAATTCAGCCAGCGTTGAGAAGTCGCCTGCCTCGATGCTAGATCTTGTTCGATTGTAAAGATCTTGCATTGCTTGGCCAGTATAATGCAGGGCGAACGTGGTAGCGAGGAGTGGTAGAATCCTGATCTGTACGGTCGGATAGTCTATGACAGCCATCTCAACCTGTTTGCCATCCCCATCTCGATCTTGAAATTGCCGCCGAATCGAAGTGTATCGTACTGCAACAGTGACCGCTCTCGCGAGAATCAATCGTGCGTGCATAACAATGTTTGCCCGTACTGCAGTCAGTGAGCCATACACTACGGCTGGATTCCCTGGTTTAGAGTATTTCCCAGTCTCAGGATCCACTTTCGAGTATCGTGACAGCATCGCACTGTGAGGAATGACGTGCTTGTTGAACAGGCAATAGCAGTTATCCATCGACTTGTACCCGATCTTTGGTCCAATATCTCCCACTGTAATACCTTCCAAAGGTCGGTGCGTCTCCATATCCCTGATCTGCACAATAAATGGGTGCGGTCCGTAAGATTTGTACTTGCCAGACTCGTCCGGTAGTAATAGTTGGGCAACAACGATGGCATGATTGCCAGTACGTCCTAACGAGCCATTCCACCACTTGCTGGCTGTGAGTGTCGGACTATGCAGCACAAAATGCTTTAACTTCGGATCCAACCTCGCTTCACACTCTAGTCCTCTGACATTACTCCCATGTCCGAGTTCAGATTGTGCATAAGCGCCAATGATATCCCAGTTCTCGATTTTGGGCATCCAGTACGCTCGTTGCTGATCATCGCCTTGCTCTCTGACAGTGGTCACGAACATCTCCATGTGCAATGTGTACGGTGAAACATCGTCGACTAGATACATCGCCATCTTGTCGTCATCGCGATCCCAGTCATGCTTGACCGACAAGCGTCGAAGCAATTTCGCTCGTGCGAGACCCAAATAGTATCGCTCTGGTCGAGATAGATGTGATTGCTTACGCTTGCGGAGCAGTGGCTCTTTTAAGAGGACCTTAAGTATACGTTTCTGCCGTTCCAGAAAGCCATGTTGTCCGAGCAGATGGTGGGAGAGGGCTGTGGAGTTCACGGACGATTTCTTACGCAGGTCGTTTAAAAGACTTGGACCATCTGGTGCAGTCGGCTTCAGCTGTGAAGTGAAATCGCTAGGGTTGCCTTTGAGGTTCTCGATGAAACCTTGCGAATCATCTGTCTTGTCGGCCATGATGGCAACAAGCAGTCCGTAAGCGCTGAGGTATTTGTCTATTGTAGGATCTTGATAGAATCAGGCTTGCTCATTGAACATATACATACATCCGAATTGTGAGGCAAACGACCGAGGTCCCTGTATTACCCCCACAAGATGGATGGATCGGATGTGATGCCGATTGCGGGGTGAGGTGCGGGGGAGATCCGCCAACAACAGCATTGACGATTGACCTTGACAGAAACATAACCTCGTAACAACTTATTGTGCAACAAGTCTGACCATAGAAATTCAAAAGAGGAGGTAGCGAAGGGACAGGATGTCCAAAAAGCAAGGAAATGTCAGACCGTACTAAGCTCGTACCACCACACACCGGACCCAACATCTTACCTTGGAACTTGTTCTTCACTCGACTCTTGAGGTTTGCACATGAAAGGCCCCCTCGACTTGCCATCCGAGACGTTGTTGCGAACACAGAGGCGAGCTATCTTCAGCTGCTTTCGGATGTTCTGCGATTGCGAGTCCGACTTCTGGAGATCCTGCCTACAAGTGCTGTCGAGAAACTGCAAGCAGATGAGGAGGTGTTTATCTCTGTCCTGGCTGCAGGAGGCTACGAGTATGCTGTCGCTGTTCTTGCAGTCCTCGCCACAGGTGCTGCAGTAGTTCCTATCTGTGAGTGATCCCACTTGCTTCCGAGTGGTAGTCTGACAATGAGCAGCTGTGGCGCTCTCTCCAGTCGAGGCACTCTACTATGCTTCAAAGTCTCGATCCATCGCCGTGGTACATTCGCAGCATGCAGCACAGCAAGCTGAAGAGCTTGAACGTCTGATGCAACACGCTGGTCAGATCGGCTTCCGGACCTTAGCAGCCTTCCCATCCTGCTTCGGCCAGTCAGTAGATCCGGACACAGTCTTTATCTCCTCTAACAGATGTCCTGATCCGTATGCCGCCGGTGTCGTCATCTTCACCAGCGGTACCACAGGGCCGCCGAAAGGCGCTGTGATGCGACGCACGCATTACTTCGACGAGGCCCAGGGAGTCGCTGATCACTACCAGATAAGTAGTTCTGACGTGCTGCTGCATCTGCTCCCAGTCCACCATGCAACAGGAGTTGGCATGATGTTCTTTCCTTTTCTGATTGCCGGTGCCGCAATAGAGTTCAGGAGTGGTGGGTTCGATCCTGCGTGGACTTGGGACAGATTAAAGCGTCAAGGGCTCACATTCTTCTCCGCTGTCCCCACCATATACATGCGGATGAAACGATATTTTGAGGAGAAGCTCCAGTCGGCAGCAGATATCAGTGCCTACGTTCAGGGTGCTCAGAGCCTAAAGGTGTGCATGTGTGGTACTTCAGCACTACCACAACCGATCGATGATTTCTGGACCAAGATATTGGGCAAGAGGATCATGCTGAGATTTGGGGGAACAGAATTTGGCGCTACCATTCGACATCGCGTTGGAGATAACAGCGTCCCAGACGTAGGTGAATTTATCTTGATCCAAACAAATGCTAATCTTGGGAGGGTTCTATTGGCGAGATAACTCCTGGCGTCGAGCTCAAATTGTCGAATGGGAACGAAGGTGAGATTCTGACCAGAGGTCCTTGGATGTTTTCGAGGTGAGCTTGTATGCGAGAATGATGCATTGTGGTAGTACTTGACGTTCGCAAGGTATCTTGACGATCCAGTCAGAACGGCCGAAGCCCATACTGAGCAAGGCTTCTATAAGACTGGTGACATTGGCCGGAGAGAGGGCAAGTATTTCTGGATCATGGGCAGGGCTTCGGTCGATAGTAAGCAAGACGCCATCTACTTTGCTCTCCATCTGACGCCGTGCAGTCATCAAATCTGGTGGATACAAGATCTCGGCTCTCGACGTCGAGCGGGAGATCCTTAGCTTCCCGTATGTGCAGGAAGTCATGGTTGTCGGAGTCGAAGATGAAGAATTTGGTCAAAGAGTAGCCGCAGCAGTGGTTCCGAGAGAAGGCAAGATTTCATTAGAGCAGCTCCGTCTCGACTTGAAGGCGCGACTCGCTGGGTATAAGATGCCAACACTCCTTCGCTTGGTTGATGAGCTACCTAAGTCGGGAACTGGCAAGGTCGTAAAAAAGACGCTGGGTCCGCAAATATTCCCCAGGGACTACCTCAAGCTTGAAGCAGTACAGGTATGGGACGCGCGAAAAGGGGATACCAAAGCGCGGAACCTAAAACTCTGAATGACACGCTTTTCGTCTGTGAACTTACATCGCCTCACTCATTCCATGCCCAATCATTGCTTCAGACTCGTCGTCGCCGCACAGTGTGTGCTCGTTGCTCAAGCGGCCGACGCGAACTTTGCCTTTCTTGCTTCTGCCTTCGCACGGTCTGCATCGTTCATCCAGTTCGACCCACGATTTGTGTTGGATGGCGCAGGGCGACCTTCTCCATTTGGCCTTCCACTGCCACGTCTGCCTCCACGCATACCTGGTCGTCCGCGTTTGCGACTATCCTCCGGTGCTTCCGCCTCGCGTCCGCGCTTGCGCTCACGCTTCTCGGGAAGAGCTTGGTTGAGCTTCTCATTGAGCTCAGATTTGCCGAATTTCTTAGCCCTCTCTAGAGCCTTGAGTGTCTCGTCATTTGACTCGTCCATACCAAACTTCTTTGCGCGCGCCTTCCTCTTCTCAATCTCGTCGTCGATTGTGGTTGTCGCGATTCCGGAGGTGAAGTCCTTCGCCGGCTTCGGTTCTTCTGTTGGCTTTTCTGTCGCCACGTCGGATGGCCCAGCTTCGACCTTGAGATCATCGGTCGTGGACGGCTCGATGTCGACTTGCTGGTTGGGAACGGCTTGGGGGTTCGGTGGCTGTCCTGTAGCTCCAGCTGCCATCGCGGTCGCGGCAGGCTCTGTTGTAGCAGCTGTAGCCGTGGCAGGCTCATCATCCCAGTCAATCTCATCCTCGTCCTTCTTGGGAGCTTCGGTCGATGCCACATCAGCTTCTTGCAGTCGCTTCACAAGCTCCGCCTTCTTGCCGGTGTGAGGAAGACCGCGCTCCTTGAGAAGAGCTTCCAGATCCGCATTCTTCATTTTGCTGTAATCTGCCATTGTGAATGGTAATTGGCTTGGAGAGCTGTATCCACGGAGTATGATTTGTGCTCAGGAGAGTTTTGCTCGATACGAGTGATATTTTGGAATGAGTGAGGAATGTAAATGTGTTTGCTGCTTGTTGTCGCACAGGTGAACAACAGCTGAGCTGCGCCAGTCGCGCGGGTAAAGGTCGGGCGACGCGTTTTTGTTCCCCGCGAGTCAAGCTCTTTCTCTTGGCGCCATCACCATATATTAGAGCAGGAATCAAGCATTCTACCTAGCCTCCAAGCATTTAGATATTCGTGATGTTTGGAACTGGCCTTACACTCTCGTTGGTCATGTCAATCGTTCGAACGACTCAGGTCCACTACCGTACCCTGTCCCTTGTGCTTTGGACCAGGATCAGGTAGGCACTACAAAAGTCGAGACATCGCAATGACGTACGAGAATTGCTGCAACTCTCCACTAGGGACCGCCCCGGCATTTCGATTTGTATTATATTTCTGTGCGAACTTGTTCATGATCCTGGTAGCGAGAGCTCTTCCGTGCACCTAACCTATCACTAGCAAGGTCGAGATCGACCACACCCGAAAGAGTGGGCCACGGATTGTTCGCAGGAGAGCCGAAGCGTACTACATAGTCCTTCCAATTTTCCGGCATCATGACTTCGCCTGTTTCGCACAGCGAAGCCTCGGGTGAGAAACCATCAGGTATGCCTTTCCTTGAGAGCAAGCGCTGGAATAGCACGATTTACGCTGTAGACCTGCCACCAACATCACATCCAAGACTTGGATTGCGACTGCGGCTTCGACGTTTGTCACCACATGAGCTACCACAACATCCTGACCTTGCGGAGCACCAGACAAAGACCAAACCATCAGATCCACGAACGTTTGCGCGTGAGGTACTCGAAGAAGCCGAAGTGTTCGCCACTGAATACTGGCCCAAGAACTTCAAGGTCAAGTCATCGACCAAGTCTTCACCACCATCCAAGGCGCCGGTTGAGCTCACGACCTATGACATCGATGTCGACGACATGCCTCCTGAGGTGAGGGGCGGCAATATCTCAGGCATAGCCGAGAGCTGGTTTGGGCGATCGAGCGTACACGAAAACAAGGCTGAGAAGGGCTCAGCCGAATGGTCTGAGTTCGAGCGTTACCTTCTTGACGATCACTCGGAGCACGAAAAGGACTACACGCCAGCTGTCTATGACGCGCACAAGGTTCTCGATTGGGGTAGGACAGGTCTTGATGGTATTGAAGGATGGGAGAAAGTCGAGATGGCTGGTAATCGCTTTGACTGTCGAGAGACAGGACGGGGAAGCTGATCCTTTGCAGTATTCGAGATGTGTCACAGCCTCCCATCACCTCTCAACAACCGCGTCTTCAGCGTCCTAGTAGTCAAGGCACGATCGACTAGGTCGCCACTCTCGTTCATCACTGCTCAGATACCTATCGATCTTTCGCAGGTAAAGGTCGCTCTATACTCGAACGGTCGCCACAGGGAAGAGGGCAAGGGCGAACAGAAGAAGGTTGTCACTCCAGGCATCTATGTGTCTGTCGAGAGAGCCGAGCTTCTCGAAGATGGTTCGAAAGTGAAGTGGCAAATGGCGACCGCGAGCGATGCTAAGGGAGTCCTGCCGATGTGGGCGCAGAAACTGGGTGTGCCTGGAGCTGTGGTGAAGGATGTTGGTCTGTTCATGGATTGGATCAACCTCAAGCGGGAGGGCATGACCTGGACATGAGCATCGGCGTCAATTGTTCCAGACCACAAGAAACATTTCATATCCAGTGTTCAGTGTCAGATACCAAGAAATACCATGTCCCTTTTCCATAAAGTTGAGCTTATTATGCTCTTACCTTTCATGTCCATGAACCTGTCTTTAAGCATGACTCGTGCATGAAGCCCTGACAGATCTGATATCACTCCACCCCACCTGCCTTCTTTTTTTTCCCCCTTCACATCTCCCACTATGGATCTCCTCCAGACAGTCCGCAAAGAAGGCTCCCGCGGCGGCGCCTCCGACTTCTCCTGGTCTGACGTCGCCGCCTCGGGTCACCGCGAGAACTACCTGGGCCACAGTCTCAAAGCGCCCGTCGGACGATGGCAGCGCGGCCGCGACCTGACATGGTACGCCAAGAACTCCGACGGATCCGGTCAGGCAGATGAAAGTGCTGAGCTCAGCCCGGAAGAGTTGCGCAAGAAAGAGCTCAAGGAGATCAAGGAGCGGGAGGAGGACGAGATGCGCAAGGCGCTGGGGTTGCCGCCTATTGATCGCAGTGCGAATGCGGAACCGTTGGGGGAGAAGATGAGGTTGGTTGGGCAGGCTATGAAGGAGGTTGAGGCGGAGGGAGAGGGGAAGAAGGGGCTGGGGAGGGACAAGAGGAATAGGAAGGAGCGCAGCGATAGGAGTGGTGAAAGGAGGCATAGGCATAGGCATCGGGACAGGAGTAGGGAGAGAAGGAGATCCAGGTCGAGATCGAGATCGAGGAACAGGGGAGAGAGGCACAGTGAGAGAAGATACAGGAAGGAAGGAGGTGATGGTGATAGAAAGAGGAGACGATCACGGTCGAGGTCGAGGTCAAGGGACAGGTATAGGAGGAGAAGCAGGTCACCAAGGGATACACAAGATCGAAAGAGGTGAGAGGTGGTGTTGATGTGGTTGTATATCTACTCCTCCGCACCCTTCTTGATGAAAACTGCCAGGAATCCGCCGCCCGTGATGCGATCGCCGACTTTGGGCCTGCAGACTATCTTCTCCTCGGCATCTGGCTCTGGCTCTACCTCAACCTCTGCAGCTGAGCTATCTGCGGCGGATGTTTCGCTCTCCAATGATAATTCATCCTCGGACGTTTCCGCACGAACATCGACGTCTTGTGGAGCCCTCTCGGACACTTCGGACTCGGCCTTCCTGCGCTTGATCTTATCTCGAGGCACAACTGCCCGGACGTCCCACTCTCGACCACCACTCGATCCGTTAGTTCCAAGCTCAATTACCTGGCCTAGGACCAATGGAAGCTTCGCCTTCCTTGCCTTTTCGAAACAAGCAAGTATCTGTGTGACTGAAGGGGCGAAAACTATGAGCTTCGAGTCGGGAAGGAGAACAGATGAAACAGTCGCGAGATGATCTTCCAGACCAGGCAGATCTAGAAACGCATTACTTAGGAAGGCCGCCTTGTCGCTTCTTCTTTCGATCTCTGCTCGGACCCAGTCGCTGACACTGCCGACATTGAAGTTGATATTGCCCGAATACACGCCCTTTCTGAAACCAGCGACGATTTTCTCAGCATGCTTGGAATATTTCTCTGAGATATCAATAGTGTGCAAAACGGCTTGCCGCGAGCCACGCCATTCTTGCTCATTCTGGTCGACTGCCATAGGGGGATTGCCAGCATGTATCGCCCGGCTAAGATGCAACGTCAGAGCGCCATGTCCGGTCCCAGCTTCTAGGATTTCATAGCGCTCATTAGACGGCGCACTTGGTGTTGGTCGAGGGACATGAATGTCGAAGAGGCTCACGATGACATTTGCGTCTGCAGGATAGATCTGGTAGTTGTCAGTGCCACTCGAATCGCTCAACGAAGAGCCCGATATTTACAGGAGTAACAAGTCTCCTGCTGAGGCGTACGTAGTCGCTCAACGAGACATGATGAGCTCGAAAAGCAGCCCCAGTCGTGCTCTTCACGAGGTCACGTGCCGACTTGCCAATGATTTCGGAGTGGAGAATGGTGCCCTTATGACTCTCGATCTTGCCATCTTGTGATAGCGGTTTGGTCAGCTTGCCATCGCTGCCACTTCTGCCTGCTGGCCGTAGAAGAATGATATCTCGAGCTGACACAAGTTAGCCATTCATGGTATCTCATATCTCCAAGCTTTCGAAGCATACCAGCAAAGACTCGATTCCCTACACTAGAAGCATTCTGCACATGAATAGTCGGCTCTCTAGTACCAAAACCCAATACTTTGGTGACCTTCTGCCACCATGATAGTCGCATTTGCCGCCGTGAAGCGGAAGGATGCAGATACAAAACAGCATCGACAAGTGTTTTGCCCGATCAGCTTTACGCGATTTGTTTCATATCCAGTTTAGGCTACAAATCCTTCTGGGGGTTGCCGCAAACGGGAAACCTGCATTTGCTGGGGAAAAGGGTAAGGTAGCTAGGCCGATCCTATAGATCCAAGCTCGCACCAACCAACATCTACTCGCTTTCATCCCTGTGTTTCGACTGTGAATACTTTATTGTCGCTTCTAGTCATTCTATACCAACTTGACGACCTTTTGCGACGCGCGCGACGAGATGAGGAGCTCTCTACCTGATCTTTATCAGCTCTGGTAGTCTATCTGAGGAACTACCCCCTCACACGCACGTCTGTCTGGTCAGGCACCAGCAGCGATCATGACACGACGAATTGTGAGTAGTTGCGCACGCGACCTGTAGCTTACTCTGATGTATGCTAGGTACGAACCTTTACGCAAATAGCGGCATTCTTCACGGGCGTTTTTGTTATAGTATATCTACTCGACTCCAGATTTCGTCTACTCCCCCATTCGATACACTCAGCGCTACCACTACATCATGAAGTCCTCGTCGTGACAGATGTACGATTAAAGACTTGTTCGTCTGTGAATCCATTCTCGGCATGTCGACTTGACCCCGATCTCTGGCATCGCGTCGAGAAGGACCTTTATCTCAACCGCGGGTGGGTGAATTCAGCATGGCTGCATGTACAGCGCAAGAAGGAGGAAGAGCTCAAAGCTGGAGAGAAAGTCGTAGTGGATGTGCGCATATCTCGGCTGGATCCAGGCGTAAGCGAAGGAGGCCAGGCACACGAGCGATGGGAAGCGCGACAAGGTGGAATCTGGCTTCTCAGAAGCAGTAAGCGTCACGATTCCGACAGCGAAAGAGCCGTTACTGGGGTAGATATTCTTTTTGGACCGGATGCAGCGGAGCCTCGACCTGGTTGGAAGCTCGCGCAAACTCCTCTTCTGATTGACAGCGTTAAGGACAACAGGGAGCCCCGATTGAGCATCCGCCATGGAAGTCCCAAATCGCAACACGATACACCTCAGAAGCCCCGCATTCGTCGCGACGGGAAATTCAAGATACTGCAGGTCAGCGATTTACACTTGAGCACTGGAGTAGGCGCCTGTCGAGATGCCATGGACGACAAGGGTGAGGTGAGAGGCAAATGCGAAGCAGATCCCCGTACTTTAGACTTTGTCGCAAAGATCCGCGATGATGAGAAGCCCGACATGGTGGTATTATCTGGAGATCAAGTCAATGGCGACACAGCGCCAGATGTCCAAACAGCCATCTTCAAGATTGCGGATCTCTTCATCAGCCACAACATACCGTACGCTGCGATCTTCGGCAACCACGACGATGAAGGACCAAGAGGGACTCGACTTTCTCGAGAAGCGCAGATGTCACTGTTATCTAGCATGCCCTACTCGCTTGCTCGACCAGGACCGACGGAAATCGATGGTGTTGGCAACTACTACGTGGAAGTTCTTGCATCTTCGCCAAGTACGCACCCTGCGCTTACCATTTATTTCCTCGACACACATGCCTACTCTCCGGATGAGGCGTCGTTCAGAGGGTACGACTGGATCAAGCCGAACCAGATCACATGGTTCGGCGAGACCGTGAAGAAGCTCAAAAGTCGAAATGACAAGTACAGTCGCATCCACATGAATCTCGCATTCATTCACATCCCATTGCCGGAATTCGCCATGGACGGCAACATTTATGCAGGAGGCGAGTTCAGAGAACCAAGCACGGCGCCTGGATTCAACAGCCATTTCTACGATGCGCTGAAGAATGCTGGAGTCGTGGCGGTTGGCTGTGGACACGATCACGTCAACGACAACTGCGCGTTACGACCCGAGGTGAAGAAGAGGGACGAGAAGCAAGGCGTTGACAGCAAAATGACCATTGATGACCCGACGCCGATCAAGAGCGGCCTCGGACCATGGATGTGCTATGCTGGTGGCAGCGGTTTTGGGGGCTATGCTGGTTATGGTGGATTTCATCGACGGGTGCGAGTATGGGAAGTGGATACCAATGCTGGAAGAATCACCACGTGGACGAGAGTGGAATGCTGTGGTGACGAGACTAAGAAGAGGCACAGAGAGCTGATCATTGTAGAGGGAGGGAGGGCGGTAGCACCTCAGTAAGCATTTGAGGATGAAGTGGAATGGAGGCATGAAGGTGGAGAGACTGCTGGACAGAATTGACGTGCGATACCCTTGGCTTTCCCAGAAGCATGGCGGAATTTTTGTTAGAAACTTGATACGTGCTGTGCAAGTACAATGCTATAAAAACTGCCGACATCGAAAGCCCCCGTTCCTGAGCTAGCAGATTTCGTCTCCGGTGTCGCGGATCAATGGGGCACTTTTGCTTTCAGCCGGAGAAGTGGGAAACTGTGGCCGGTGGCCGAGGTGATGTGGAGCTCGACCCAAAGCTTCATCCACAACGCCAGGCTTGCTTTGGATTGTTCACCAATTCGAATTGTGTCCTCAGTCCACTTCCAAAAGCTCAATCGCTTGGTCAGCGCATACAAATCGTCGTTTACCATCATTCGAGTCCAGTCTCACGCCCAACTCACCCATTTGACTTCCTCAGACTTCCCTCGCCATGGCGGAACAGATCTCGGATTCGATCAAGCAGCACATACACCGGCTGGAGGATCGCATCGCACAGCTCGAAGCCAGACTGGAAGGCCGGGAACCAAGTACTTCAGATGGACTCCGCATGATCCTCATCGGCCCTCCTGGTGCAGGTATGGAAAAATCGATCCCGGTGGGGGAGGAGCGACGACTGACGATGAGTAGGAAAGGGCACACAAGCACCACGGATCAAGGACAAGTACAACTGCTGCCATCTCGTATGAGGCCTCTGCAATCATCCTACGCTGGACAATGGCTGACCATAACAGGCCACTGGTGATATGCTTCGCGCTCAAGTCGCTGCAAAGACAGACCTCGGCCGCGCTGCGAAGAAGATCATGGATCAGGGAGGGCTCGTCAGCGACGAGATTATGGTCAACATGATCAAGAGCGAGATCGAAAACAACAAGGAGTGCAAGAACGGGTGCGTGTATTACCTCTAGAGCATTGACAGGTATTAACAGGCATAGCTTCATCCTCGATGGCTTCCCCCGCACTGTCCCTCAAGCCGAGAAACTCGACGAGATGTTGACCTCAAGAAAAGCGCCACTCAAGCATGCAGTCGAGCTTCAAATTGATGACAACCTCCTGGTCGCAAGAATCACTGGTCGCCTCATCCACCCTGCTTCCGGTCGATCATACCACAAGATCTTCAACCCACCCAAGAAGGACATGACGGACGATGTGACTGGCGAGCCACTCATCCAGCGTAGCGACGACAACGCCGAGACATTGAAGAAGCGACTTGGAACCTACCACGACCAGACTGGTCCTGTCGTCAGCTACTACCGCAAGACGGGCATCTGGCAGGGCATCGACGCCAGCCAGGAGCCAGGTGTTGTTTGGAAGAGCATTTTGGGAATCATTGAGAAGGGTGATGGCAGGTCGAGTGGAGGTCTCCTGAGCAAAATCGGTCTCAAGAACTAGAGCCGGGGCCTGTTGATGTTCACGTATGGAGCAGGGAGCGAATGGAGTGATGATAGGACAGCTCTCGAGGACTACACAATCGCGGTCATGTAAAAAGCGGCTTGGACCAGTGGCCGTAAGTATGTAAATTAGGGAAAAGCTGACGTCTGGACACACGCTCCGGGAATGGTCACATTCTGCTCGCGCTCGGAAAAAGTTGCTGCGTTGTGGAAGAAATATACAAGGAAATCCCTAAAATCTATCAGATTACCAAAGACCACATGCTTGTTACACAAGCTGTCCCGACACAGCGGGTCGGTCGATCCATCATGGCAAGTGCACGTGGTTTTCCCTTCCTCACATGCAGAGATTGACTTCACATGCAATGTCTGCTCCGCCACATGTCCGCCAACTGCACTTCGATGCTCTGACCTCGACAGCTGAAGACGAGTCTGCGCTGACTCCACCAGATGATGCAGAGTTCGATTGGGAAGACCACTTACACATGACTAGAGCAGGAGCAGTATCGCCGTATCGATACTCAGTCGACATCAAGCGGTATCTGGACGCCGACGGCGCTATCACTGTATCTCGAAGAGTACAATCCCAACCTACGGTTTGGCAAATGGCTGACCGCATCAGTCTCCCACCTCCAGCTTTAGTACACAGAGCAGCACAGACCTTCGAGCTTCATTGGTGAGCTGTGTTCGTGTTACCACTATGATGAAGCTTACTCGCAAGGATCGCATGTTTGGTAACGAGTCGACACCTACGACAATGCAGTCAACTCCCGAGAAGAAACGCTGGTACCGAGCGAGCAGGCCTACAAGCAAGTGAGCATTACTCCGCCGAGATTGAGTCGCCTTGACCATCATCCAGGCTGCAGCGAAGCTCATCTGCCATGTCGCGAAGACCGAGCACAGCCTCGTCGATTGATCCAGCCCTCCTCATTCGGAAGTCGCCAATCGAGTTCGAAGACAATTTTACGGTACCTCCGCCCCCACCTACAGGTACACATCCTGCTTTGCGGCCACCTGCAGCTCGTAACGCTTCAGACGGGACTGGCAGGAAGAGCTCCATGTCACTTGATATTCCACGACCATCATCATCTGTATCTAGAAGGGTCTCGTCAGCGACTCGTCCGCCGTCAAAGATCCATCCAGCGTTATCAGCCGCACGCTCGATTGGAGAAAGGGTTGCTCGTGCCAGGAAGTCCGATCCTAGTCGACCATTCCCGACCCCTGCAGCTCCTCAGATAGATACTCAGCCGCTACCCGTCATCTGGACCATTGCTCATGACAGAGCCATCTGCGTTCTTGATGCTCGTAACTACACCACAGAGCAGAGTATCCGCAAGCTGCGACGAGCTTTTCCTGAATTGATCGGATGCTACCTCAGCCCGACCATGGTCGAGCGTAGACTGCAAGTGCTCGATCAAAATCCTGACATTGACTACTTTCGGGTTGGACTCGACTTCAAAAGCGCTAGAAGCAAAGTTGTCGATACGAGACCTCAAGCTCGTCTACCGGATCGACTCTCAAGCACGACTAGCACAAGCAGCCCAGTCAGTGCAATAAGTGGATATAGCACTTCTTCCACAAGTAGCTCCTCTCCTATCAATGCTCGAGTAAGCAAGACTGGCCGCCGTAAAGCAGGAAGTGTCCCCGGGCTGGTCAGCGAGACGAGTCTAGGCAAAGGAGGTCGACCTATGAGCATCATCGACGAAAGGCCAGGGAGCGTGGTCAGTAATGAAGGAGTGACAGCACTACCAGCAGAGCCAAGATGGACGAAGCCTCAGCTTGATCTGCCGATCCAGTCGGAAACAGAGAGAGACAGAGCTACGGACAAGCAGCGAGTCACACACGTACTTGCTGCAAAGCATAATGTAGAGGAGAAGGAGAACGATGGCGTGGACGTGCATGAGTCAGACAAGAAGATTGAGCGCAGGATGACTGGGTTGAGGAAGCTGGCGAAACACGGACACAGAAGGACTGGCTCTGGTGGTAGTTTTGTGACCAGGGCAGCCAGCAGAGGGAGGAGATCGAGTGAGCTGAACAGGGCGATTGGTATGGCCTTGTGACATACTGCAACTGCATGAACGGGGCCTGTTTGAGGACAAAGCAGATTGAGCATCGCTGCAAAATTCGTCGAAATCGGGTAACAAGATATCGTCCAAGCATAATGCAATTTTAAGCAGATGTATTTCACTCGCTGTGACTTATCTGTACACCGCCTCTCACGCTTGCCCCTCCCTTTCGCACGAAGCATATCATAACGTCTGTCCCATCCAGCCCACATCACGTTCCCCGTTCCCAACCCCCACACCCATCTAAGCAAACATCTTCCCCCTCCCCTCCCCCAATACATCCTCCGCCTTCCTCTTCACCCCCTTCACCTCCCCCACTCCCTTCCCGACCGCCCCAGCCCCAGATACCTCCCCCCAACACCCCT